>CM071936.1:79512690-79677013 GCA_016081115.2 Rehmannia glutinosa | reverse complement strand
TTTATTTTCTGATTGGATGCTGCTACCGTTGACTCCCTAGAAAAAGGTTAGCAGTGGTTTGTCGGTATTGACAGATCTACTGAAAACCCATTTCGACAGAAGATTGCACTATTTTTCAAAGTGCTGATATTATGGACTAAAATATAAACATAAAAATAACACATTCAATTACATTTATTTTTCAGTTTCTGCCAGATTTTTATGGATTCTCACTGTTTGATGGAACTCTTGTTACTGCATAAGCTATCGCTGTACTGGTTTCTGCCTGAGCTTATTTCTATTCTTGTATGTCTGATTCCGCTTATGGTGCATGTAGCCGTAATTATGATTTTTTCTGCTTTCCATCTGGGGTATATATATATTTCATAATCTATTGTACTAATTTGGTTTTTTATTTTAAAATATTAGGCATCTCCATAAAAGGATGAAGGGAGAAATTGTGATAATTATATCAGAGTTGTGCATCCATATAAGATAGGCACATGGAAACAAAAAATACAGATAAAGGTTATCTCCAAGAACAATTGGACAGATGCACAAGCTTTGCATAGATTGTATGGCACATCAACTAACCAAGTGGTTTTGCGCCTTTGTAATATAGGGTAACTAAGAACTAATTTAACATTTTATATGCATGTTTTCATAAATTGAAGAATAACATCTTGCTTAATTATGTATTTTGTGTGTAGTTATCATTGGATATTGATTGTGATCACCCAACAAAGAGGTGGTTTGTTCATTGGATCCTCTTGGTCCTGAATTCGCTGGACAGTTGGAAAGATGTCATGAACTGTAACCGCCATACCTACTATTCTCAAAACTTTAAAACTAATCTACAAAACTTGATGTAAATTAATTTATCAACTCTTGTGTTATTTTGGCATTAGGTTTTCTTGTGTAAAAGTTGACTGTGTTGAAGAATGAGCTAATTGTAATGAAAGGATATGAAGGATAACATTGAAGCTATTGCGGTTACATCTTTTTTTGGTGTCAAGTTTTCTTAAATAGGAGACTATGTTGAATTTGGAAGAGTGAAGAGGCCTGTTTATAATAGTTGATTGACAGAAAGCCCAACCTGCTATGAAATGAGGATTGCTTAACTCAAGATAGATATATAATCATTTAGTTTCACTTTTCCCAGATAGCTGTAGCTAAAACTTAATGACACCTTTATTTTAGCTACCAGTCATGTTTGAGATAATATATAGAAAAGTCTGTTTGTTATGTCATTAGTATTTAACATTTTCATAATATTTCTACTATTGAGATGCCCTCTTGTTTTCCTCTTTACAGTAACTTGAGACATATACAAGAATGTTTTCCTATCAGAATGCTTGTCCAAAATGCTCTTTAGATTATTCATGGTAATTAAATCAATATTATAAGCTATACAAGCATACACACATTCAGTGAAATTTCAAGAAATTCAATTCCACACTTTGTTAGATAGGGTTACAAATCTGTATAAGACAGACTCCTGTAATAAATAAATGATTTATCACTTCATTGTGCTATTCCAGAATATGGTGCAAAGATTTCATGTATTTCTAGAATTAACAAGAAATTCATGATCTGAATTTCATGTATTTCTAGAATTGAAACTATGGTTTAGTGCATGTCTTATTCGGCTGGTCAGCTCGGGTTTGGATTAATTTGTTGGGCTGTATATTTGTGTGTTCATTGAGGTTGTTTTGGCTCCATATAAAGTCAAGTTAGGTTGGAATGGGCTTAACTCCCGCTTTCATTTCCAAACAATATAATTTACTATTTGCTGGTCATGTTCCATGATGTACATGTTGAATTTATAATATCAATCATGTATGGGACATGATCGAAAGAATTATCTCAACTCATCGCCGTCTCATCATATTTTTCATGCAAGTGGAAAAACCCTAATGATGATGGTTTCTGAATTTCATCTCATTTCTCCTTTCGATTTAAGGTTGCGCTGGAGCGGCATCCCGCCGAAAACTTTCGCTTATACTTCGCATTATTCATACTTGTCAGAAATACACTAATTTTGACAATTAATTGACACTATAACTTCACACCACCGACCCCACATAAAATGATAAGGTGCCATTGGATGGATGATGATGATAGCTTACTATTTGTTCGCAAATGTGTTATGTATATATATTTGAAACTATCAATTTTTTTAATTTTTTAATCACTCAGATGTTTTGTGCATATTTACTATGATTGCTGGGAGAAGGGTTGGTTCATTAATGGCTAAATCATTCAACTCTGCTTTTATGCTTCTCGTAGTCGGCAGCTAATGAGCTTCGGATTTGAGAAACAAAGGTTAAAGCGTCGGAAGAATGAGCTTGAACATTTTTGAAAAACAATGACACTTAGCTATGTTGATCATATGGATTTTGTTGCCTTTTAGTTAAATTATAGTCTTTTGTTGGTTGATGGAATTGGATTATGAATTTATAGTTGTTTATCGAAGAAAACTTCGCTACTAGTACTTTGTCGATTTCGCTATCGAGTTCACTTTAGGTATTAACGGATTTCATGTTTAATTGGTAGTAAACTTATGATGGTTGCTGCTGTATCTGAGTTCATAAATTAATTGTTTATTTATATGGATTTTTTTGCAAAATTTTGATTTGCTTTTTAGGTGAATAAACAACCCTTTTAAAATCGCTTTAAAACATTAAGCATAGCGGTTTTGATCCATGTCTTTGGAATTAAACGACACCCCGCTTAAAACCGGTGGAATGCTTGCATGTCTATTCACCATAGACATCGATCTTCCTCCAGTGGTTTGATGCGTGTGTCTATTCATGAAAAGAAACCATTTAAACCGGTGTCAAATACATAAACTTTTAACAGGCGGCCTTAGAAAACTGATATTTTATCTCTAAGACACCGTTTAAAACCGTGTCTTTCCAGGAAACGACATCGGTTCTCAGCCGCTGTCAAAACGCTCAGACTTTTAACATCAGTGGCTCTACCAGCGGTTGTGTTACTAATAGACAAAATGGACAAAAACCCGTGCTCATCACAAATGGCTTACAGAGTAAAGTGTAATTTTATATTTAGATTTTATTTTTATTTTAATAAAATTTTAGAAGAGCATTTTTATAAATTTCTAGGTATCAATTTTATTTATACTGTATAAAATTGTAAGATTAGGTTATTTGTTATTTTCCATGGGTGTTGCTATTAACACCTCCAAAACTTCTCAAGACACTCCCTTTAATTATAAAAATGCCATTAATTAAAAAAGATCGAAATGCCCTTAGATAATAAGCTTTCTCTCTCCATTGAGCAGGCTAAAGATATAAGTAAAACAACAAATTTCCAACCTTATGTAGTAATTATCAACCATTCTAGCGGGGATTCTCAGTTACGATCGAGAAATGGACTATGAAGAACCAAAACGCTTCCGATGTTGGGACAATTGGGAAAAAGTTATGGATGGGCTCTTAGAAAAGCTTCGTCTTTGGTGACACGCTTCCGTTGTTTTGCATTGTTCCTAATCTAATCAAAGTGAAATGGGCTTGTTCTATGAAACAGTCAACACGATATATTCTTTTTTTTTTTTCTCTTTGTAGCAATAGTGCACAGCGTGTGTTCCTGTATCAAGTAGTTTATGTTTTTAAGCCGTAAAGATTTTGGGTTTAATTTGGGAGAAGAATAAAGAATATTTGGGGGTGTATTAAGTAAAAATATTACTTTTAAAAAGGGCATAGGGGTGAATTAATAAAAGGGTGATTGATAGATTTTGGGGTGTTAATAGCTTCCCCTTTTCTAATCACGATTTGCATTTCTTAGGTCCCGATTTATAAGGAAAGAGCCTAATGCTAAGTATGTTAGAATAACATATCCATGAATACTTTCCTTGTTCGTGGAGAAAAAAATATATAGTTGACTGACTACTGGTAAAAAAAGGAGTAAAAAGAGTTGTAGTATTAATTATTTAAGTTGGTCAGTTGCTTGTTGGAGTGACACATTTCATTAGTATTCTTATTACTCATTTTGTAAAGCGCAATATCATAAACAATTAAGAACTTCACTATACCTATCAGCTTCATGTAAGTTGACATATACTTGGTCACTGTTGTCCCCATTCAATTCATACTATCATTATATTTAAAAATAAATATAAATATATAAATACAAAAATTTATAGACTAAGAGCAATTCAATTTATTTCATTTTTTGGTTGTTTTATTTATTTATTTACTTTACTTAAGGAATGTTCTCTCGTAAATACATTGAATTTATACAATAATCATAAGTCAAGCACAAATTAGTGTAAAAATAAAAACTACTCTTTGAAGTTTAGTGTGACTAAGGTTGCATTCGATGAGGATTTGGATTTGGGGAGAGGATTTGTGAAGGATTTCAATGACTCCAACAAGAAGGATTTGAAATCCTCCAAAATGACTCCAAAAAATAGCTTCAAATAATTTGAAATCCATTATAAAATGACTCCATCCAAACAACCTCAATGGATTTGTTATTATGGATTTGAACCGTAGCTCAAATTCTTCCATCCAAATGGAGCCTAAAAGAATTCAGATATATTTCAAAAATCACAAACACCCCATTAAAGTGTTAAAACTATTCTTGAGATTTGTATTTGTTTTTACACATACCCAGATGAGTATAATTTGTAAATAGAAACAAGTATTTTTAAAATATTTTGATAATTATGCTAACACCTTTGAGATTCGCATTTATTTTGCCAAAACCTACTATCGTGATTCGAAAATAAAACTACGATCGAAAAAGAGCACTAATGATCGATATGTGTACAAAAAGCTTACCATATTAAAACCCTACAATTTATTTCCTTTGATTTATGCTCCAAAATTAATATGGTAACTTTGGACATGTGTCAATCGTTTAATCGTAAAATATCTCGTAATTTGGGGTAAATTGCATTTGACTTTTATTATTTGGTTTGCAAATATGCCATGTATGTTTATCAAGTTTTGCAAAAATATGCCCCTGTAAGTTTATAATGTTCTCACAAAATTGGTCCTATAAGTTTTATACCGGCTAAATTGGTGTCCTATGTCCTCGAGTTAATGCAAAAATTGGTCTAATTTAATAATTGCAAATTTTCATATACCAATTATACCCTATTCATACATACGGGCCGATTTGGACTTTGTTTTATTAAAATAGATCGAGCCCAGGTTTATTAAGAACTTTTGGTTATATTTATTATTTTTATGTAATTAACAATTCGTGAGGAGAATTATCTCCGAGAATATGAATCCGACAATTGTCCGAGATGTACGCTATACAGACATATCACAACCCTCACGATGTATGCACAAGAACACCAGGATAAGATCGCATACTGAACCACCAATATGAGATACAAGAACGCGCAGAGCCGACATAGTGGAAGCCTGAGGCAATGCAAAATGCGAGCGTATATCATATGAGTTCCCGGAATGTAAAACCGTGACATTATATGTCGAATTGATGAACATCCAACAGTTCGTTCATGAGAATTCCCATCATAACAATGATTCCTAATGGAGTACCCCGGGAGCGGAACGAGATACTTTCCAGACAAATCTAAGTTCTCCGAAGATCTTGAGAAGTCCAAGATGGCAAGTAATTATGGCAACCGCCATATTCATCTACTTCCAAGACAAGTTCATCGATCCAACCGATGGAGACGATGGTGAAATATCGCAAAACTCTGGAAATCCTTCATGATATTCAAAAACGAGTCAAGAACCTGGAGGATGTATCAAGTTCATCCGATAAAGAAACGTATTGATTTTTGGATAGTACTTTATTTACACCAAAAAGGAAAAACTAACCGGGTTATACGAAATGATGATGATGAAAAGCCCATTGCTATCATCAAAGGAAAATCAGATACATTAAAAGCGATGGATATGAAAAGATGAATCTTAAAGATCTACATGACCTGCGAATCCGGCCGCAGATTGTGTGAATTGTAGATTTTAAGATGAACACAGGAGACTCGCTCAGCCTTTCGTTAACTATGCACCCACAAGGTAACTCAATTCCACCACCGCCGCCACAAGTAAATCCCAATGTCATAGAAAGCGCTGGTTCAAATCATGGAACCCGAAGAAGAGAATGCCTCATGTTGAGATTTCACCATCGAGTGAAACACTTTCAGAAATGTGAGCTCGACCTCACCTTTTCAGAACTCGACAACCTTCTAAGGTCAAATGTTTATCAAACGCCTTATGGAAGATCATATTCTACCCAATACATCCATATGCGTTGATGCAACTGGATATCCCAGATTTTAAAAATCGAAGTTCTCATCGATGAATGGGCATCAACTATGAGGGATTGCAAAGAAAATTCTTGATCTTACAAATGATTCCTTCATTTTACCTGAAATGAGTCTTGAGGGATCCGTAATGATTATGTGATATGACCAAGCAAGTATGAAAAGCGCCACACAAAGAGAGAATCACTAAAAGGAATTGTCGATGATATGGCCAAATTATTCAAAATCCATTTTATCCGCACAGTTATTTTGAGGATTAGAGGAAGAAAAAAGAAAAAATATATAAATGTGCTCCTCTACTAATGGGTTATATGATATTTGGCTATATTGACGAATATATCAAGTTGTTCACCGAGTATTTGGAAGTCCAAGATTCGAGACAAAGAAGCTTCACACTATTCTTTGCAAAAATTCCAAGTCCCTGGAGAGAAATGCTTATCGTGAATACAAGGATGCAATGGATTTAGATACATCTGGGCTAGAAAAAATGTCTTTCTTGAAGGCCAAGACTCAATGGTGCTACCAAGCAAAGACTATACCGAATTACAAGAGATTACGAGGAATTAATAAATCAGCTTCCTCTATGTTGTAGATTTATGATATCCCAACAAAGAGAGTGGAGGTCAACCAAGGCGCGCATAAGAAGAAGAAGGAGAGAAGCCATCCATACCGCCGAGGAAGCAGAAAGAATAAAAGAAATGGGTCTTCATGGAGACCTAGAAGGTTCTGGGTCAAAACAAAAGCCCGGTTACAAATCAGGGCAAAGACCAGACCAAGCAGTGAAAGAGAGCCTCATCATCAGGTTCTAATCGTGCAAGTACCAGCAGAACCAGAAGAGAACTTTAGGCGTGCTCACACAGAGCTAATGAAAGTTTCAAAGATCAGAATCGCTAGACATGGAAAAGGGCATATCTCAACCGACCGCCGTATAATCAAAGACGAGGAGTTAGATGTAAACAGGCCGGCACCGGTAAATAGAAGAAGTCACTTTTATTATCAAGATCTTATACAGGTGTATCATTGAGGATATACCCTCGTGATGAAAGCATCTATGAAGAAGAAATCTATTTCGACGATGGAAGTGACTCACTTAATCGAGTGAAGAAGAAATTCTTCAAAGAGACGGTTGGCCAGGGAGGATATGTGGGATTCCTCTCTCACACTACGGGGTTTCATAAAACTCTTATGAGAATTGGTTGAAGATCTAAAGTCGTGATATATGATGGATTTACAATTGAGCTATGGAAAAGTGTTTTGATAAGATTGGTTTTCGAATAGAAAACACCAAATTATCCACAGTGGTAACAACCGAGAATTTGCCATTCCGATGGAGTTTACCAGAACCTAATCGAGATGCAGCTTGGTCCCTATTAGAGAAATCCAAGAGATCAAAAGCAGTAGTTAAAAGAGAAGTTGCAAAATACACTCTCATGGATTCACATTTGTTTACAAGAGTCATTATTAAAGCAACATTCAAAGAAGGAATAGATTCGCCACTCAACTGCTATATTTGACAAGCTGATCTCAAACCTCAAGGATCACGCCTGAGCGCTTACAGGAAATTTGTACGCAGAAAATCGGGCATTCAATGTCTATCCTAGAATTGCATACAATTTGGGAAATCGAGATTTTAACGTAGTCCTAACCCTTCATCGAGATTTCAAAAGAGTCGAATTGATGAAAGAGGGGAATAGACCTTACCGATCACATACAAGATTTCATATGCTCTCTCGAACACACATCATTCAGAGGTACTTGATAAAGGAATTTATCGAAGTCCCAAGAATCTTTGAGGACTTCGCCTGTGGTTTTACTGTAAATCATTGAGTCTCCAACTATAAAGGAGATTGATATGATAATTCAAGATCAACCAGCCTTCAACAAAAGTCTAAGTCTCCGTAGTTGAGCTATCAAGAATGTCTTTCCAACAAGACAGTAATGGTAAGCAGAGCCGCGGGAAGAAAAAGAGACTGGGCACAGCTCAAATGCGCATCCCGTATGTTTTCAAAACAAGTTATGAGAGCCGAAATGCCCTATGAGGGCGAAGTTGAAGTAATATTCGACATCACTCAAAAGGATAATATTTTTCCTGTGATGTTCTATATTACCTCCAAACAACCCATAGTCAAGATATCAAAGTTAAGCCTCAAGATATGAGAAATCGAGCTTACTATCACAGAGTTGTGAAAATCCCATAACAATTAATACCGAATCAATTTGTTGAGGATCATAAACGGGAAAGATTACAAGAAGGAATGGAGTTCACAAAGGGCGTATAAAAGATATAGAATCGTGATGACCACTAGTCCATTTTCCATATACATTTCTATCGAATGTTATATGTCAATACAAAGGCCGAGTATTTCGCCGCCTATATCGATTCAAAAAGCCGGAATATGTACTACAAAGTTTGATGTTTTTCCTAAAGAAATCGAGAAGATTTACCGCCTATCGCAGGAAGAGATTTCTCTAAAAGAATTATTATTGTTAACAGAGGAATTAAACAAGGTAAATCATGATCTGATGCGCATGCAGACCATGGTACAAAGTAAAGACGCCACCAATCTATTTCCATGATACAGAAGAGAGATGTGTTGCTAGGAAATAATTTCCTACAAACATTCAAGAGATTTACACAAGAAAATGAGACAAGGAAACTTATTTTCACAACATTATGTGATCATAAGATTATTGTCCTATGATCGCGGGAAGCATTTTACGTAAAAATGCTTATTAATTTTCGCAGCTAAGCGTGGTGATGAAGCCAAACTCCAAATCCAAAGATGGCGGATCAAGAAAATTGGTGAAGCATTATTATCCATGTACAATTTAAGCCAAAAAAGATAAGAAGATACGGGATAATAACTTGTATTCATTCACAGTACAAGGAGAAGAACGAGTGACTCTAGAAGCCATTGAAGAATTATGGATGAGTTTGAAGGAGAATCCACAGAGTGACGTGACTATTGAGGAATAAATATCACTGAGGATATTAAGAAGAAGATCCAAAGGAATTATAATGAAGATCCTTTGGCATGGTGGGATAAGAACGAGCTTAAAGCTTCCTTAAAGGTTAAACCAGAAAGGAGTACGAGACGTGAGATTCAAACCAATCCTTATGAATCAGAAGATCGTGAGGATATGTAGTAAGATACTTAAGGAACATCTGACCTTAAGTTAATATCACCAGGAATTTCTCCATACAGCAGCCCAGGATTCTTTGTCGAAACCATGGAGAAATCAAAAGAGGAAAACCAAGACTTGTTATTAATTACAAAGGATTAATAACATTTTGGAATTTGACGGATACTACATCCTGAGCAGAGAACATCCGTTAATCAGATCAAAGGTGCCAAGATCTTCAAAGTTCGATTGTAAGTCCGATTCTACCAAGATTAAGATGGAGGAAGAAAGTAAGAAGTTTATCGCTTTCTCTACACCACGTGACATTATATTTGAACGTGATGCCTATGGGACGCTAACGCACTCCCAAATATATCAAAGAAAGATGGATAATCTCTTCAAAGATTATTTCGCTTTCATGTTCGTGATACATTGATGACATTCTTATCGCATCAAAGAACATGAAGGAGCATCTCAAACATTTGGAGATATTTTCGTATGCTTTGTCACAAAGAAGGATTAGTGCTTTGGAAAATAAGGCGGTGATCGCAACAAGACAGATTGAATTCCTAATTGAAATCGATGAATCCGGAATTATTCTACGTAATCATATTCAGGAAAAGATACAGGATTTCCGACACACCAAAGACAAGAAGTTAGCCTTCGTGAGTTTTCATGGAGTTGTTAATTTTGCCGATGTTCATTAACAATCGCATACTACAGAAGGTGTTTAACCCATCGCTTAAAAAAGATGCAAAAGATTCAAATGGGAAGATGAACATCAAGGAATTAAGCAACTTAAAGAAGTTTGTAAAAAGCTTCCAAAGCTTACGATTCCTCAACGAATCGGTTCTCAGGCAGATGCCGCTGATGATTCAGCGGGTCAGCTTCATTTACTAAGGTCACACCAAACGCCATGCAGATATTGTAGGTTTATTCACACCCAAATGAAGCAAACAATGGCATATCAACGAAAGAATTTTTTAATGTAAAGGCTTTTAAAAAATGGCCTCTATTTTTACCGCTAAAAGGTTTACTTTAAAAATTGATAATTCAAGTGTCAATGCTTTTTCAAAAAATAAAATTGAATCAAAACCGTAAAAGGCCTCGACATTACTTAGATGGCAAGTTCTTGAATGTCAATATTATGATTATGATATTATCATTATAAAATCTCATGAAAATATTCTTGCATTTTTTGACACGAGATGGAAGGACGCGAGGTCCTTAAATGAGTAAGACATCTCAGTGAAAACCTGGAGAGTCTAGAACGAGATTTTGGGACGTTATGTCTCAATCTCGTGTTGGCCGGATGACTTCAACAGTCGACCGTAATTTGTTTCTAGTCAAATACGAGCATGTTAGTTCGCTTCAAGCACAATTGTTCTTAGATGCAAGGGCCCTCTTCCAGCCGCATCTCCTACAAAGGCAAAAAGGGGCCGAGAGAGAACATGGCTCTAACCCGGAGGTTTGGATTCAAGTACCATAATCACAAGTGATGCCGCAGTGATGCATCCCGAGGTGTACAAATCAGTAATGAATGTTGAAGCTTCTTGTCACAACCCGAGTCTTCAAGTCAACCCAAAGACCTCCTCCGGGGTAAAAGAGGAGAGTTGAATCTTAGGCCACTGACCGGAAAAATCTAAGGTTCAAGTCGACGAGATTAAAATTTCCTATGCAGTATATCATGACAATGGGAAAAATTAGTTACAAGAAAAGGTATTAACCTTAAAAATAATGGTTGATATCTCGTGCAAGATCCCGTAGTTTGATGAAACCAGAAGTCATCCAAATGAAGTACAGAATGGTATACTTTGGAGCCCTAGCTTCAATCTATACCGTATCACCAGGATTCCCGAAATTTCAAAATTACCAAAACGGATTGGGAAGCAGATATACAGACTCGGGCCAATAATCCACATTTCGCTGTGAGGAGATATTTTTGAATCAGATTTTTATCAGCCCCAACCAAAGAAAGAAAGGCTTTAATGAAGCTTTTCATTTCATCAAGCTAAGAAGACCTGATGGAAATGCTTTTAAAATATATTAAGACAAAGCCTTCACCTAAGAAGCACCATTGTTAGTAGGAGCATTTTTCATGACGAAGCTTCTACTGCATTTGAGCATGGGGTCTTTGGATTTGTCTAACCAAAATGGCCAAAGTCAAATATCCATTCAAGTTTTTTTCAGATTCAAAGAAATGGATCTTTCCTTTTGAATTCGGCGACCGGGTCAACCACAGGATTTGCAGAGGAACTCTTCGAGACTAAAAGAATTCTCCGGAGAACAAGATTCCGGCGAGCAAAGAAACTTACCGGAAATTCGTAATATGGCGCATGTTGGCCGTTGGATCGATTGATCTCACAAGCATGCCCCGAACGTAAGGAACCCGAGTTTGGGAAAGGATTTCACCAAACCCGACCGACAAGATCATGCATGGAAAGGACAAAGGCCCAACTCACAAGACGCGTTATCCTCGGGACCACGCAAAAACCATCTTTTAAAAGATTTCCGACAAACCTCACATAGCCGAGTCACGCGGAAAGAAAAGGAAGACAATCGGCGAGGTAATAACGCAGAGATATGACGTAGTTGAAGACGCCATAAATTTCAACAAGATTGGAGTCCGCTTCAAGTCCGGATTCACATCTATAAGTAGCAAAATTTGAAGAAAGTTCGAGACATCGAACATTTCCTTAGTTTTCTTATAATAAAGATTGAGAGAAAAATTTGTAATATTCTCGAGTGTTTTAGTTTTTATGTATTTTCGAGTTCAAGCCTCATCTATGAGAGGCTAAACCGCATTCTCCTCCCAAAAGAGTTTACTATTGTAATAAATATTTCTATAAGTTCTTAATAAAAAGGGGTCTTCAATAACATGTCTTCATAATGTTCCATTAATTCATCTCGTTTAAGAATTACTTATACGCTTGGAGTAGGAAACGAACCAAGGCCGTCAAACAATTCTTTGTCAAGGAATGGATAACTTGCGATCATCTTTCCCGAGGGTGAGGTTGAACAATGAGGAGTTGTTTGTCAAATGATCTCAAGGGGGCGTGAATTTTCCAACCGGGTGGTGTTGCGAGCCATTTCACCCGGTGCTGTTTGGCCAAAGAAGGTATGAATTTTAGGGATTTATTAATTTTACTAAAACATGTTGGGCCTAATATGGTCGTGATGGACTATATTTGTTTTATCAAACCGTAGTCCGAAATCGTATTTATTTAATTATGAAACATTTATAGAAGTATGTCCTATTGAGTTTATAAATAAAACCCGATATGATCCATTTAAAACCTTGAATAGACAATCGGATCTAAGTAGTGTAACAACGCCACGAACGGAATAGGTGTTAAAATGTAAATTTTCATAATCTATGAAATTAGGTTTATTGAAAATAGCTATGGTATGAAAGGATTGAAATTGCTAATTCTGAAAGTTATAGATGTAATTGCTACCTCGAAAGATAATGGACCAAAACCGCTATTTCGCTATAAGGGCAAAATTGTCCAGGGCACAAATTGCAACTTTAATAGTTAAAGGGCAAAATGCAAAACGCCTAAGTTATATGGCATATTTTGCTATTAAGCCTGTGTCAATTATCCGTGACGTGGAATATGAGATGAAACGCCATGATGGAATAGAAGATCTCATCCGAGTGAAACCTTTGACCATTAATGCCAAAACCTTAAATACATGCTATGGTATAATTTGAAAAGATCTAGAGAGAGAGAGAGAATAATGGCTCCACCGATCAAATCTTCATCAAAATCCAAAACTTTAAAACATTTCACCCACCCCAAACACCGTCTCCGCCTCCTCCACATCCCCAAAGAGTTCCTTCCGCAACGGTGCAGCGCACGCCAGCTCCCGGCACTGTGTACCGCGACAAATGCGACGTTGACCTCCACGAATTCCGCGCCACGTGTCCCACCACCACCCCCTCCCCTCCATCCCCAACACCCCTAACCCTAGTCAACCAACCACCACGACCGCTCTGCGATCTTCGCGGCGGCGGCCTCGCTTGGGCGCCTATTCTACACGTGTCGCGCATGTGACTTCAACGTGACACCCACTCAAGACGCAGCCTTTCCTTTCCACGCATAACTCCCACCGCACCTCACCATCTCCCAAACTCCACCGCGGACCCGCCGCTTGTGCTATCTCGCTTGAAAACTTGTACATCGTGGAGGTACTGCGAAGCATGCAAGCCGGATATCCACCGGATTGGTTATTGGGGCCACGAGAGCAGACACGCGCCTATGTTCATGTTCCGCCGCCATCAGGTTAGCGACGTGTTGTTCCTACGGCGAACACCATCCCCTGCGGTGATGATGGTGATGAGCCACCACCTAATACTGGGCGGAGGAGCAAAGAAAACGTTTTGCTCTTTTATGGGTAAGGTTGCGATTACAAAGGGTAACTTCCATTGTTGGGATTCCTTTTACTTCTTGATTTTGATATGAAGAGTTATAATTGCGTGTTTCATCCATGGATCTAAAGTTGTATTTTGTTTTTCTCGATGAATTTTGTCTTCATTATATCATAATTAGTTTTGTTTTCATTTGGTGAGTTATTGTAAGTTTGTAATTACTCTTTTGTATGTGTGGATAATAGAGAAATATGATCAACTATAAGGTTAATATTTATTATCTCAATTGTTTGGTCTATTTACATCAATTATTTATTGTAACGCACTTACTTTTTGACGCCGCAAAGCTCGTTAACATTAAATTTCTTTGAAGGAATTTTTAAAATAATTATACAATATTAAACTGGATTTCTTTTTAAAATATATCATGATCATTCTCACATTATATTAAAATCGACTATTATATCATGAAAGTATAAATCATCTTGAAAATTGATAATATCATAAACCAAGAGTTTGAATTCAAAAACACCGAAAAGCATACAATTTGAAAAGAGTTTTTCAATGAATCTTAAAATAAAATATAGCGGAAGCATAAAAATTGAAAATAAGTTTCATATATTTTTTTTTGAATGAATCAAAGATATATTAAAAAATGAAAAAGATGATCCTGATCACAAGCTAACCAGGTAGCCAAAGAAAGAAGACGAAAATCAAGTCCAAATAAAAATCGAATCGGTCACATGCCGATTGATGGTTTTAATGGTTGGGGCCTCGTGAAAACCTCCCAAGGTAAAACCAACCCTTGTGGGAAAACCCTCAAGGGAAAAAAAAAGAGTACCCCCCATAAAAGAAGCGTCCAAAAAATATAAAAAGAAGGACCATGACACATTATCTAACAAATTTTTAAGTAGATTGACCAAATAGTCTTCCATGAGAAAATCCTCGTGATAACACCCCACCAAGACGCCGCCATGCGATTTCTTGCTCGTAGAAAATCGCCATTCGATTGCGCTTTTACGATAGATATGCAAAACCACCAAATCCATCCGGAAAGCAAATGAAGACTATATCGCCATTTGCTCGATGGCGTGGGACAGCAGAGGATCTCTTGGCAAAGCAAGTCTACTACATAAACAGAACCGACTCGAGCCGAAGGTGAGTCCAGCCCTTAGCGTAAGGAATAATGAATGGCCCACATCGCCGCCACCAATCTCGGCCTCAAAAGCATACCCATCACCACGCTTGCTCCACAAAGCAACCCCGAAAAGAAGCATCCGCATCCAGAAGACCCCGTGAAGCCGTAAGTGCTTCCCGGTGCCCCTCGAAGCGCTACCATCCGTATTCACCTTGATCCAACCCTAAGAGGTTTTTGCCATTTTACCCGCACGATCTTTGGAGCTTGTTGTGGCCGCCAGAACTCAAGTCTCTCACGATGAAAAGGTCCTTTGATCATTATCCATGCAACTTTTCGATCTAAGGATGAAGATTCAACAATGAGAACCCGAAGTCGATAATAGTCGTGGTCCACCGGGCCCGTAGTTTATCGTTAAAATCCGGATATGCCAAATAAGCTAGATGCAAGATAAAGCTGCAGCCCACCATAAGAAAGCAACCTGCTCGTTGAAACGGAAAGTCATTAAGCGCACCAGGAATTCATTAAAGCTATGAGACATAAAACATCAAATAAACTAAAAATCCAGCGCCAAAGAGCTCCTGCAAAGACACAAGAGACAAACAAGTGACCAACAGATTCAACATAAGCACAACAAAGACCACAGATCGAGGGGCCTATAAAACCCCTAAAGAGCAACAAGTCTAAAACCGCCAAGCGATTGTGGATAGCTCGCCACACCATAATCGAACGACATTCAAATGTGTGGGGATCAAATCCATGAACCCCATTGGACCATAGGAGATGTGGACGAATATGTGAATACGCCATTTTCAAGTAATATTCCCATCATCGAGTGCATCCGCACTCGCGTGTCCTTCAAGAGGGGGCGATTGGGAATCGAATAATATCCCGAACAAGATCCAAATAAGCATCAACAAACGAGAAAGTGAAATGCTAGTACTCGTTGTAGAAATACTTAGAAATGCGTTGCCCAAATAGATATTTGTACTCATGGATACCAATTCTATCGATAATGCAAAGAGCCCAACCAGCTTGTCAATCCAAAATAATACCTCTAATTAGTTTTAGGGGTCCAACGTGACTCTTCCGAACAATCCTCGATGCAAGGCCTAATCCCAAGTGAAGAAGGAAGAAACGATTGTCGAATCGAGCCGTCCAAGTCAAATAACATTTTCTCGAGAATCAAAACCACGGAATCTGTTGTCATAACTTTCCAACCCGGTTTCATTAGAAAAGCACTATTAGCCACAATAATCGAGAAACTCCAGCCGCCTTTTTGCCCGATGGATACAACATCGAGCCCAATTGACCACCACCGAGCCTTTGAGTTTACATCACTGGGGGCCCAAATAAAGTTATGCATGGCTTTCTCCATTTGCTTTAGCAAGGATCTCGCCACTTGTAAATCATCATCGTATGCACAAAGGAGCTAGTAATCACAGAATTAACCAAGCTGCACTCTTACAAGAAGAGATAAAGACCGTCCCTTTCCATCTTCGAAATTTCGAATAATAACTTGTCAAAAACATGATGCAAGACCGCGGCCTTTGAGCACCTTTAAAGATGGGGCTCCTAAATAAACCATGAGGAAAGGCCCCTAAATCGATACCCATAATATTCTCGGATATGACCACACACATGATTAGAAACCCGGATGTCGAAGAAAACTTTTGATTTACGAGACCGAATGCCTCGACCCAAAATAGTAGCATATACTTGTGAGGATCTCAAGAAGGATACGAGCTACCAAAGAAGCCCACACATGATAACAATGTCATCCGCGAGAGAATCGAAGAAGGAAAAATAATATTTCTGGCACAATAAACGGCCCTAGTTGATTCTGAGCACCGCTTGTCTCCTTTACTTTTTGCATTGCGGAGGAAGTTGAGCAAATTTATTGAAGCACCGTTTCAATAAATTTGCTCGTAACTTCCTCCGCAATGCAAAAATAAATGAGACAAGGATCACCTGCCTAACCCTCTAAAACACGAAAAGTAGCCCACATGCGAACCTTTTAATAAGATCGAAATCCTGGCCGACTGAAGAATAACCTCTATCCAATGAATGAAGGTCTTAGAGAAGCCAAACCGATGCAGAACATGGATCAGAAAACCCCATTTAAAGTATCAAACGCCTTGCGGATATTAATTTTCAAGATCATGTTATTGTCAAGTGGACCATGCAGAACATTGAAGCCTTTCGAAACCAGAGCAACACAATCGTGAATATGTCTGCCCGGAATAAAGCCAAATTGCGTAGAAGACAAATAGGGAGGAATGATCGATCCCAGCCGAGTTCCCAAAATCTTGGTAGTTACCTTGAAAAGGAAATTACTCATAACGATATTAGACAAATAGTATTCGCATCTTTAGTTTTCAGAATGAGAGTCATAAAACTAGCATTCAACCCAGAAAGGAGGGTCGAACTAGTTAAGAAAAAATGGACAGCGGCGATAGAAATACATTGATTACAAAATACCTAGATATCCACCCGACCATTAGAACGAAAGTTCTGAGTCACAAAACTCAAACCCAAACTCATCCAATAAGAGTCTGAACGAGTTAATGTCCACCTTAGGCTCACAGATAGCCAATAAAGACGATTTATGCTTATGATATAAAGCCTTAAGAACATTACGAGAAGCAATGTTCCCAATTCCCCGGATATTCCAGAAGATGCAATTCATTGAGAAATAGGTGGGGGAGCAATCCGTGTTGAGCGCACGGAAATATCAGAGGTAAGATGGTCCTCAGGATCGGACGCCTGAGCATTAGATACTTCGTCAGCATAGTCCGCCCATCGTTTAGAGGCCGCAACATCTAATTCCTTAGGCTCTATAGAATCCATAATAATCGAGAGGTCACAAATTGCCAGAGATGGACCTCGAGCAACAAATCAAGCATCCGGGACTTGGCCGTATCAAGAGAGCTATCCCGGAATGCTCTACTAATAGTGTGAATAGGCTTTTCCTGGGGATGTTGTATCGTCAGAGCGTACTACGAGGTCGATAAGGTAGCAAAGGAGTTGTTAGAAACCTGAGGCTTAGGAACCAGACACGAGTAGCCGTAACTGCAGGGGAGTCCGAGGAATGATGCTCACGGTATCATCCATGGCAAGAGCCTCAAAAGCATTACCAAGATGAATGTCATTAGGGCAAGTGACTATGGCACAGATGGAGAGCTGACCCACATAGTCGAACCCGTGTTTTCCATTGAGTTATCAACAGCCTTGCCCTTGCCCTTAGCCTGAGGCACTGGACGATAAACTTTGTGAACTCTGGAACGCCCCTTTTGTGAATTATGGTGTCCATCAGGAGCTCGAATGGCCCCGCGCGAACTAGATGTCATTTTGGAGTCAAGTCCCCGAGAGAGGTAAGGCAAAGAAAGCGGTTGAGTGTCCCGTAATATTACACTTAGAGAAGAACTCGGGAGTTTCTCATAGATAACCGACACAAAAGAGCATTGTCCACCCTGTTCCACCATAATATGATCTTCCAAAGGTTTCACAAGGTCTATTTCAACCAATACACGAATGAAATGACAAAGGGGGCCATCTAATGAGCGCTGATCAATCTAAATCAGATTACCAATAGCACTGGCAATCCCCATAATAGTATTGGAGTCCCAGTATTCCAAACTGAGCTCAAAAATTCTAACCCAAACACCGGCAATGGAATTGTGAACCTTGTAAGGGTTGAAACGTATCCAAGAAGAAAGACGAATAGTACTTCGGGTTAAGAGCCCAATTAACACATAATCGAGCACGGGAGCGATCCTGCGCATTCAAAAATTTAACACAAAAATATCTATTTTCTTTGAAAGCCGTTTATTGTAAGCATAGTATGCCATGGCTTGTTACCCTTTCCCAAAATCACTCGACCAATCAAAAAGTAAGAGAATTCAATAAGACGCCATTTGTAAACGTTTTCATCAATAGTCAAAGAATAATAATCGCCTTCCTAACAAGGTTTAAGGATAGAATTAATCTTGCCCGAAATAATATGAGAAAATGAAGTATGATTGCCTGGGGCCTGGGGGAAAGTAGAATCCATAGTATAGCAATTACCTGAAACAATTTTAGCAAAAAATTTACCCAAATTATTATCCGTAGCATGAGCCAAAAGTCGTGGGTTCAATACATGAGAAGAGGCTATCAGAGAAGAACTCCCAAAGAATTTGAGCAAATAGCTTTGGGAGGGCATGCGAAGGGATGCCATGAAGATGGCAAACAGCAGCCCATGGGTCATCACCCCCCTGGGAGGGGGCGGCCTTGGTGGCGAGGCCTGCGCCCCCATAAGAGCCAACCAGGGGGCCAGCCCCCCCATATCGTGCGATTGCCATGGGGAAAGGAGAGAGGCGGCCGCCCCCTTAGAAGGGAACAAGGCGCGCCGCTGGGGATCACTTGGAGGGGTGGACATCTCCTGTGGTGGCTGCAAGTAGGAATCTGGGGACACCAAACCTAACCATTGAGAATCCTTGTCGATCAGAGGAGGAGAGGTCAAAGAACGTTGGAGAACCCCGCCATGCAACTCTAGGGTTTTGGGCGCATAGAATGAAGATGGGACTGAAGGGTGAGATTGTGATTGTAGACGAGCATAATTCGATGTGAGACCTTGAAGAAGAAATTCCACCATCTCAATGACGGAAAACTGGACGGAGATTGATCGGAAAATCAATATGCCGCCGGCGTAAGGGAAGAGATAGGGGAAAGCACCATAAAATATAATGTCTTTCTTGGTGTAATTTAATTTCCAATCCCACATCATTGCACATACACTCCTCATATATTCAACTTAAATCATCCTCGTTACATTCTTATCTTCAACATGGTGTAACTTTGATAAGCATTAAGCTTCGTAAGCACATTTGAATTCTCACAAAAATATTTTTGAAACTTTGGTCATGGAAGCATAAACATGAGCATGATAATTGTAAATAAGTGTTGCATCTATTTCTATGCATAAACAAAAATACGCATATTCATTTTATTTTTATGGGCCCAAGCGTTACACCGTTAACATCATTAGCGCGCCGTCATGAAAGGAAAAGGGTAGCTAATCCCAAACCAAACGTAATAAGTCTACCTAGCGGGACAAACATTATCATTGGGTGTGTAACACTTATAATACGTGATACATAAATTTTATGAAAAGCTCATCAATAATTTGTATAGAATGCCATAAATGCCTTTCATAGAGAATGCTCAAATATAAGATGTTCAAATCAATGTAACTTAAAAAAAAATATTTCATAAATTTATATCATTTGCAGGTGAGAATGTACTTACTTAACTTGTTTACTTACGAAATCTTTTACTTAAGGGTGATGAACGTCTTGATCACGATGTGCTCGCCTTCTTGGAATGTTCATGTCAAATATTTTCATGAGAAACACATACAATTATTATAAACATTAAGAATGCATTTATATATATTTATAAGATTTCATAAATGATCTAAATAAGGTTCATAAAACTTTATTAGTTCATGATCAAGCCCAATGCTCTAAAACTGGAAATTCTGACCTATACATAATTAAAAATATTAGACAAAGACTTATATTGAACCGTCCTCCGGGTCCTTATTTGTCAAACGGGTCTACCCGTCCAATCCGACCCGCATAATTGATTCAGTTTTTTTGTTGGTTCATTCTTTCCGATGTCTTCTCTCTCTCTCTCTATCAATCTCTCTCTTCGCTGCTTTGTTTCCCGTCACCGCCACCATTGTTGTCATCATCGTTGTCGGATGGCCATGAAATTTGTATCAACGGAATGCCCATGGTGAGATCGGTCAGATTCGATCCCTATCTTATTTTCATTTTTATTCAGATTAATTATCTCCAGCAATAGAAACAGATCCATAATTTCAAACTATGTTGCTGAGATGATTTTCTATGGAAGATTAATGGGTTATGGAGCTTATTGACATCTGTGGGAATATTTTCTTTGTTAGATTAATGGGTTTTCCATGAGAATGTTGAATAGATAATTTGACGAGCAAGAAACCTCATCATTCCTAATGGAGGTGAATATATTATCTTCTTCCAAATTTTTTTTGTTAGTTTCAGTCGCAATTTAGGTTTGATTCATGGTGGATGTATGATGAAGGTTTGTGTTTTTATTTTTGCAAAATATGTTGTTGAAGTAAATATACTTTTCATAAATTATTGGTAAAAAGTATTACATATTTAAGTAAAAATTACTAGAAGTTGAATTGAAAAGTATTACAAATCTAAATAAATAATATTATATGTTAAATCGAGAAGTATTACACATTGAACTTAAAAGGTATTACTGTTTTATAGGAAAAGTATTACACGTTTAAGTGAAAAGTATTACATGAACTAAAAAACACTACAATTTTAAGTGAAATTTGTTACATGTTTAAGTGAAAAGTATTACACTTTGAATTGAAAAGTATTACAATGTTAAGAAAAGTATTACAGGTTTAAGTGAAAAAGTATTACACGTTTAAGTGAAAAAGTTTGCAAGTTGAACTGAAAAGTATTACAAGTTGAATAAAAAGTATCACTTATTCCTTAAAATCATATCAATTTTTTCGCTAGCCACTATGTAAGTCACTGCGCATTTTCATCACATTCAGCACCATATTTAACAAAGAGTATCACTTTTTTTTTTATCAAAAGTATTATATTTTCTAATTAAAATATTACTTTTTTACTCAAAAGTATTACTTATCTTAAACGTATTACTTGTTTCTCAAAAAGTATTACCGTGCTACATTTTGAGATTGTTGACTTTTTGTTGACCGCGGATCAACTGTTGGCCAGCGGGTTTTTTTGTTCACTTGACCGGATCCGACCCATCTCATGGATAGAGATTTTTAAGATGGTCTCATACGATATTTTCTCAAAATATTAATCTGATAATATAAATATCTAATTCATATAAAATTTAGTAACATGATACCTAATATCCTAATAGAGTATCACAAATTTTTCCTCTACGAAATAGACGTGAAATACATGATTTTCAAATTTTCTAACTCAATACAATAGTGTAGGCAGCTTATATTCTAGTCTGGGCATATTGTAAAGAACGATTTTTAACTCACAACCTAGATTTCATATGAATCTAAAACTTTGCAGAATTATACATAACACATAATGACATGTAATAAAATTTTCTTAAGGTAAATGAACATCCATTTATAGTAAAAAAAAAAAGGATTATTTAACACCGGTCCTAAAACCGTCGGATTTCGTACACAATGAGCATATTGGATTCTAAATTATATATCCTTTAAACTGGATAGATAAAAATCTACTACAATTACTGGGTACTAATAATTCATATAGAAATAACATATCCAAAAATTAACTATAAATAAAATCATATCCATTCTACACATGCTTTGAAAATTTGAGATCATACAATTTTTCAGATTCATGAATGAATGTCCAATGAGAAAATAAAATTCATTATAAAAACACCAATAACTATAAGGATCTGGAAATTTATCCTAGCATATATGACATATACCAAGTGTTTCTAAACTATAAAAGCACTCATGAAGCAATACTTTGTAGATCATAATATTTTACTAATTAAAACCGAATTTGGAAATGCATACCTTAATTCTTACAAGATCTTGTATAAACAAAATGGTTGGTTCATTAGATCCTTTGATGCAACTTTGTTGAAACTACTTGTATGATTAATTCTTGTGTAGATATATGTTATGCACTATTGAATTCAAGGTAAGTAGTATGAAAAAGTATAAGCACACTTTGGTGAAGAGTTGGATTTGATTCTTTGAAGGGCGCATATAGAGATTTTTGAGGAAACTATTTAGAATGAAGTAACTTATTGGCTCTCTTAATTTTGCAGATCAACACACCTCTTATTCTTATGTGTAACCTTGAATTCTCAGTAAAATAACTAGATACAAGTCCCTTAAATTAAAGTATTGAAAAAGGACCCCTACATCCTCACATGATAGTTGCTAGCCATGTTCCAATTGATAAGATAAATACCTTACTTTTCTTGCTTTCTTCATAGTGATTTAATCATGAATAATATGCCTTTAATTTTTTGGTTCAAAGAGGGAACAACCATGACACTTTACTTGCTTTATACAAATCATAACAACCACAACAACATGGGTATAGTAAGCTGTCACATAATTTTCTGGTTTGACAAGCTTTAATGTTTGGACCATAATTCTCACTTTACATATTCAAATATGGTAATTCTTTTTTATATAGACACTTAAGACATATATCTAAATTAACATGTTAAAAAATCTGAGATAAGAAACTTATTTAATGGGAAAAGTATGTTGGCAAAGTGGCACATGCTGTTGTACATTGTTCATATTTTCAGTTTTGGCATGCTTTAGTATTTGGGCCATATCTCATACTTTACATATTCAAATAAGGTAATTCTTATTTCTATAGACACCTAAGACATTTATCTAAATTAACATGTTCAAAAATTCCAGATAAGAAACCTATTTAATAAGAAAAATACGTTGGGAAAGTGGCACATGCTGCTGTGAAAATTTACATATTTTCAGTTTTGGTATGCTTTAGTGTTTGGGCCATATCTCATACTTTACATATTCAAATAAGGTAATTCTTGTTCCTATATATACCTAAGACATGTACTTAAAATACCATATTCATAAATTCCAAATAATCACCTTATGCAATGGGGAAAAACGTTCACAAAGTTGTAACTAAAACAACATATCATCAAGTCCATAAACTACATATGAGTTTGAAGTGCATGAAAATAATTCATTTAATCAATTGATTAACATAATAAAATGTCAATATAACATATAATTTCTCATATATACACACATAACACATCATAGTAAATATATGTATAACTCATGTCCCATATATACCATCGTTATTATTTTGACATGAACTTCTCGAGCACACGATCTCACGTTCTTCATTGTTATAACACTAGATGAATCATTAGTGTTAAATATACCATCAATCTTTATGATTAATAAAATTATATAATCATTAAAGAAAATATGGGCATTACAATCCTCCCACCTTATAAGAGTTTGGTCCTTGAAACTCAGAATAAATGTTGATATTTGGCTCTTATGTCATCTTCACGCTCCCATGTGGCTTCTTTAACTTTGTGGTTGCACCATAATACTTTGACTAAAAGAATTTATTTTTTTTCTCAATTTCTTTACTCCTCTATCAAGTATTGTTGTGGGTTTTTCTTCATAACTGAAACTCTCATCAATTTCTATCGATTGTGGTGTAAGGATATGTGAAGGATCCGAAGCATATTTCTTGAGCATCGATACATGAAAAACAATGTGATGATGCCATCTCTTGAGGTAATTCTAGTTTATAAGCAACTTTTTCAATTCTTTCAACAATCATATGTGGTCCGACATATCTTGGACTAAGCTTTCCGTTCTTCCCAAATCTCATAATTCCTTTCATTGGTGAAACTTTAATGAAGACGAAGTCCCCAATTTAGGATTCTAATGGTCTTCGCCTAACATCAACGTAACTTTTCTGTCTACTTTGTGCTGTTTTAATTACTTTTTGGATTACCTTTACAGTTTCCGAATTCTCTTGTACAAAATCAGTCTTCTCGATATGTTCTGATTCTATAAATTTCTTTTCAGTGGCCTCATGCTAATGAATTGGAGAACGACAACGTCTCCCATACAATGCCTCATAAGGAGCCATACCGATTGTTGCTAGATAACTATTATTATAAGCGAACTCGGCTAGTGGTAAGTATTTGCACCAATTTCCTTTAAAATCAAGAGCGCATGCCCTAAGCATATCTTCAAGAATCCGATTTGTTCGTTCCGTTTGCCCATCGATTTGTGGGTGGAAGGTTGTGCTAAACATTAGTTTGGTACCCATAGACCGTTGTACACTCTGCCAAAAGTGAGACGTAAATCTACTATCTCTATCCGAAATAATAGTCTTTTGGCACTCCATGTAAGCAAACTATTTCTTTGACGTAGAGTTCTGCCAACTTGTCCATTGAAAATGTAATTTTAACTGGAAGAAAATGAGCTGACTTGGTAAGTCGATCGATAATTACCCAAATGACATCATAGTCATTAGTTGTCTTAGACATCCCAATGATAAAATCCATAACAATTTATTCCCACTTGCTTTCTGGTATATGAATTGGTTGCAACTGTCCTGCAGGCTTTTGATGTTCCACCTTTACTTGTTGACATGCCAAACACTTGTTAACATAACTCGCAATATTTTTCTTCATGCCATGCCACTAAATATTTTGTTTGAGGTCCCAATACATCTTTGTAGCTTCTGGGTGTATGGAGTATGGAGTTTCATGGGCTTCTAACATAATCTGTTTTCTCATATACCAATTATATGCAAAATTACTTCTTCCTTGATTTTGGATAGATGTTGGTCCTCTTCTTAACCTGCTTGAATATGCTCAAAAATGACTAGGGTCAAGGTTATCGCTGATAAACGACTCAAAATTATTTCAAGTTGTAACTCAATAACCTCTTTTTGTAAAGGTTTTGGAATAACATGCAATGCTATGAGTTTTCTTGATGATTAACTACTCAATGCATCCGATACTCGATTTTCTTTGCCTGGATGATAAAGGATTTCACAATCATAATCCTTAACTAATTCAAGCCATCGTCTTTGCCTCATGTTTAATTCTTTCTGTGTAAAGAAATATTTCAAGCTCTGATGGTATGTACAAATCTTACATCTGACTCCATAAAAATAATGTCTCCATATTTTCAATGCAAATTCTACAACTGCCAATGCAAGATCATGAGTAGGGTAATTCTTTTCATAATCCTTCAAGTATCTCGATGCATAAGTAATCACTTTATCATTTTACATCAGAATTGCACCAAGGTCCATTTTTGAAGCATCACTATAAATAGAGAATCCTTTTTCTCCTTCAAGAATCGTCAATACTGGTGATATAGTTAATTTATTCTTAAGCTCTTGAAAACTTCTATCATAGGCATCACCATTTAAACTTTTTCCATTTGCGCGTTAGTTAGTCGAGGCAACGCTATTTTTGAAAAATCCTCCACAAACTTTCGATAGTAACTCTGCTAAACCTAAGAAACTTCTAATTTCACTTACATTCTTAGGTTACTTTCAATTTAGAACAACCTCTATTTTGCCTGGATCCACTTTAACACCATCTTTTAATATCACATGACCTAAGAATGACACTTCATCTAACCAGAACCCACATTTGGAAAATTTTGCATATAATTGATGTTCTCTCAATATCTCAAGCACAATCCTCAAGTGTATATCATGTTCTTGTCGACTCTTTGAGTATACAAGGATGTCGTCAATAAATACTATAACAAACTCATCAAGATAATCCTTGAATACTTGATTCATCAAATCCATAAAAGTTGTTGGGGCGTTTGTAAGACCAAAAGGCATAACCATAAATTCATAGTGACCATATCTACTTCTAAAGGCTGTCTTCGAAATATCTCCATCTCTTATCTTCAACTGGTGATAACCAGATCTTAAATCAATTTTTGAAAATACTGATACCCCTTTTAATTGGTCAAACAAATCATCAATTCTGGGTAGTGAGTATTTATTCTTTATGGTCACTTTATTCAACTCCCTATAGTCAATACATAATCTCATAGACCCATCTTTCTTCTTGACAAATAATACTGGAGCTCATCATGGTGAATGATTTGGTTGTATGAAACCTTTTTCAAGGAGTTCTTTTAATTGAGCATGCAATTCTTTTAACTTTAATGGGGTCATTCTATATGGTGCTTTCGAAATTGGATTTGTGCCTAGTACGAGTTCAATTTCAAATTCAATTTCTCTATATCTGGTGGTATTCTTGGCAAGTCTTTAGGAAATACATTAGTGAACTCTCGAACTATTGCCACTTCATTGATCATCAACTTCACTTCTTGTCCTTTGTCGACTATATTAGCCAAAAATCCCATGCACCCACTAGCCAATAACTTTCTCGCCTTCATAGCCGATATAATTATCTTTGATTTCTTATTTGATTCTCCCAAAAACACGCAATGTTCCCCATTATTTAGTTCTAAATTAACCATTTTTCGTCGACATTCGATAATAGCGTTATATTTTCCCAAATCCATTCCTAGGATAATATTAAAATCGTGCATATTCAACACAATGAGATCAACGAAGAATTTCTTATCGAGAATCATCAAAGGAATCGTTGATAGATAATGTGTGGATATCCTCCGGAGGTAATATTGTGGCAATTTTTTGTGTTAATGGTTTAAGATTTCTTGTTATTTTCCAGCAAAGGAACTATATACAAATGAATGGGTAGCGCCGTATCAAAAAATACGTATGCAATTTTAGTTAGTGAGATAATCTGACCTGTGACAACATTAGAGATTTCAACTGCAGCTTCCTCCTTTGTTATAGTGTAAATGCGAGCATTTGCAGGTGCAACTTCCAGTCTACCTTGTATTATGAGTGGTCCTTCCAAGGTAGTTTGCATGTTATTGAGTTGAGCAATAGATGTTTTCCTTTGGTATTGGACATTAGTATTGGTAGGACAATCCTTAGATATATGACCTTCACGACCACAAGAGTAGTACTGATTGGTTCCCCATCGACATTTACCCAGATGTTTCTTACCGTATTTGTTACAAGGCAGAATAATTTTATTGTTGTTGTATTATTGTGGACTTTTAACTTCTTTTTTCACGCCTACGATTATTGTGATTCGAAAGTTGCCTTTTCTTTTGCTATTTCTCCAATTTTGGTTATTATTGTTGTTTTCTTGAGTTTTGGTTCGGTTGACCCCTTCATTGTTAGACTGGTTCTGTGGAGGCTGATACTTTTTGTTCTTTTGTACATGGTACTCGGCACGGAGTGCTCCTTTGATAAGTTCGGCCTGCATGTTTGGAGGACTAGCTCCATCAACGATCACATCATTTCTGGTCGGAGTACTTTTATCAGCATCCTAACTTTTTCTTCTTCATTAGGAACCATCCTTGGGCAAAAACGAGCTAATTGGTCAAAAAGTTCAGATGTTGTTTCAGAACAAGTGCGTCCTTTGGTCCCGATCGATCTGGACTGTCAGATCATGCCTTCTGATCAACAACTGCGATCATCACGACGATGCGTATTTGTGAAATACAAAGTGCGCCTCTAAAGCGCCCAATGCGACTAAGAATCTTGAAAGGCTTCAGCTCCGGCTTGGGCTGGGACGGTGCGGTGCTTTTTGAGCTAGCTCAAGGCTAGTCAAAAATTGACTTGGTCCACTAGGGTGTACCATAAGAAGCTCGACATGATTACTCCTTATTATTGGTGAGGCTCTATATAAAGAAGTCAAACATTTGAAATGCTTTTCATGTGGGATGTGACTTTCCACATTCCCACTCTTTTATATCTATATATATAAAAGACATTTAAGTGGCTTACTTTATGCACTAATTTCTCATTCACCCGAAATTGGTTTTGAGAAATTCAAAATGCTAAATTCATTTATCCACGATGTAGATTATGACTATATCATTTATTTTCTACAACTAATAAATGGTCCCACGTAAATAATTGGTCAAAATTGGGTCAAAACCCATTTCCTAAAACCAATTTCCAATAATTCCCCACATGAATGAATATTAATGCATGCATGTATGCAGGCTCATTTGAGTGTTCCGACAAACAATTATTGCATCAGGATAGGTAGTTTGTGGCTTTGAACCTTCCTTAGTATTAGTTGCTTAGTGACACGATGTCTTGAACTATTCAACCATTTATGTAATCCCAGATAAAAATACTTACATTAACAGTTCTAACACGTTTTGTTCTTACGTTCTATCCATTTCGACCTTGGACAATATCTTAGATTCATAAGTATTACAAGTAAAAACAACCAATACTTCTCACTTATATAGGTGGTCTCCTATAAAGAGTATCCTGCCACACTCCACCTTTTAGGTATATGATTCATTAAAAGATAAACTTAACCTCACCACACTCTCCAGGGCTTTCCACTTTGATGTTCGGGAATGAGTGAAAACAGTTACAAGTGTTCAAACCAACATTCATAACTTAGTTGACCCACCTGTACCAAGTAGGGGTGGGCATCGGGTCGAGTAGTTGGGTTCTGGGGTAGTCGGGTCGAGTGCCCGATCTAGTCGGGTAGTATTTAAGGCTACCCGACTCTTACCCAAAAAAGTCGGGTACCCGATAAATCGGGTTAGGGTAATTTGATTTTTATTAAAAAAAAAAAAAGAAAACTGCAAAACATTCATTGATGTGTAGAGATAATTAGCAGACTGATTTAATGGTGATGCAATAAAGTTTCACAATTATGTATGGGATCATTATGGGGGTTGGGGGTGCAATTTAGTGAATTTGTTTTGTTGAGAAATGGAAAATTTTGGGGGTCAAAGCCCAGAGGATATTCTCTAACTTGTGGTGAAAAAATAAAAAAAAAATTGAATGCATCAATTAATTAAAGTCTGAGATTGTTTTCATGTTTCAAGAATGGCTTTTAATATGGAGGTTTTAGTGCAGTTTGATTGTTGGGCTAAATATATATTTTTATTGAACAGATCAGATGATTTATTCTATTAATATATTGGGTAAATTTGTATTCTGAGTAACAAAAGTGGATAAAAATGAAATATTGAAAAGTACTACCCAATTTATTAGCAATTCAAATAGACTTGAATGATATAGTACTTGATAAATTATATAAGAACAAAAGGATAAAATACTAAATTGTCATATAATTAAGGCGGCATGATGATTAACGAAAAATCTCATCAATTTTATGAGTAATCTGCTCATCTTGGTATTTGGTGATGAAAATAAAGGTTAATTTTTTAAAAATATGTCGTATCCGATCGGGTATTCGGGTAATTTATACACTACCCAATACGCGACCCGATTAGTGGCGGGCACCCGAAACCCGACTTTCCTAAGAAAATACACGACCCGATCGGGTAATACCCGGTCGGTTCGGGTACCAGAAACCCGACCCCGAACGCCCACCCCTAGTACCAAGGTCTTGGTAACTCCAATTCACAAGGTTGAGTTAATGCTATGAACATTCTTATTTTGTAGATTTTAAACTCATTTCCCTTAAAAACTTGTACATTTGATCTCGATTTATACCTTTTATTAGCAGATCTACTAGGTTTTCCTTTGACTTCACATTGTCACCGACATAACCCCATTCGAGATCAACTGTCTAATGATATTATATCTTTGACAAATATGTCTAGACTTGCCATTATATATACTACTTTGTGCCCATCCAACTGTTGATTGACTATCACAATATATCAATATAGTTGGCACTGGTTTATTCCAAAAAAGAATATCTTCTAAGAAATTTCTAAGCCATTCAACTTCTTCTCCAACTTTATCTAAAGCAATAAACTCGAATTCCACAGTGAATCAAGCTATACATGTTTTCTTAGAAGATTTACATGACACATTTTCTACCTATTATGAATACATATCGACTCGTGGACTTTGAGTCTTTTGTATCTGATATTCAATTAGCATCACAATATTCTTCTAATACTGTTAGATATCTCGTATAAAGTATCCCATGATTCAGGCACTACAAGAAAAACGCTCAAAGACATCGCTTAAAAGACATCTATTTCATGAATTTTATGATGTCTTATACTATACAACATCATGTTTTATGTGAAGTGATGTGTATCGCCGGATTTTTTCGCTATTATACATCATTTTTAAGAGCGGATGTCTTTGACCACCCATTTCTTGCTTTATAACATCATTTTTAAGATCGATTATTCCAACATATGTCTTTGTCCACCCTTTATTGGTTTATATCATCACTGTTAACATCATTTACTTAAATTAGATGTTATAACTCAATTATTATCACTTTAAAATAAAATAAAATTAATTTTCACCAAATATTTTTAATAGAAATGTTATATTTAATTGGATATTATAAAATTACATAAATTTTATAGTTAAATAAAAAGATATAATGTCTTAAATATAGAGTTATACATAAAAAAAAAGACAAATATTTTCATAACATATCAAAATTTATCCTATATATCCTCAATATCAAACTAATCAGGTGAATTCTTTATATAACCAAAATTATAAAGAAATTCTTCTAAACAAATATAAAGAAATCAAATAAACCCTCATTTTGAAACGTTTCTTCTCCACCCGGACTCCCAAAGACCACAACCCACACACAATTTTCTTCTCCACCCAAATTCCTCTCTTTAGTTTGAAACGAGAAGAAAGTGAGAAAACTCTCCAGTCCACCACCGATACCGCTGCCCGACCACGTGCGCATTTTCACTGTCCAATCTGTCGCTGACTCACAACATATCCAGTCTCTAGTCCACCACCGTCACCAACTCGCATCTCCGGTTTACCACCACACGTCATCGTCGCATCTCTAGTCACAACTTTGAGAGGTATTTGAATTTTCAAAACCCCTTAAATTACAATTCTCCACCCAAGTTCCTCTATGCGGTTTGAAAATTTTCTCTAGTAAATTATTATTTGATCTGGAAGGCAACTTACGTCAATCTATATATTCGTCGCTTCACCTTATAAATATTTCTCAAAATCTGATTCTTCATAAACGAACTAAACATATTGAGGTTCGACACCATTTCTAAGGGACTGTGTTTCTAAGCAAAAATTGAGATGTGCTTTCATCCGTCTCAAGATCAACTCGGGAATATTTTTACAAAACCATGTATCGCAGTATATCCTGTAGAAGCTATTGTTTTACTATTTTTCATATATTTTCTTGATTTTTTAGTACTTGATACCTATTACAATTTGATATACAACTCAAACAATAATTTTGACTCAATTTACTCAAAAACAACACAATTTCAAAGTTTAGGATATCTAATTTGTTGATAAAGCTGTGAAAACAGGCTGGTACTGCTTTCTCATTGTTCGGAGGTGGAAGCTTCTCGATTGCTACCATGCTAAAATCCCACAGCTTGGTGAAGTCACTGCTTCCATTCTCAGCAAGCTACCCAAGAACCTACCGATTGAAAGAGCTGAGGTGGCCATGGCAGATAAAATAAAGGCCATCGAAGTTGCATTTGAGGAGATAGCTGAGAAGCAAGAAGCTCGCGTTAAGGAGATAATGAAGCAATATGGTGGTCCTCCAGCCGGAAAGGACTACACTGCGATTAAACCCCCCAGAGACATTGCCATGCCCCCAGATTTCTGCATGACCATCCTCTTTGAGAAGAAGGACAAGGAGAAGCAAAAAATAAAGGCTAAGGCTATTGAGGAATCAAAGAAACCTCAACCCTGCCCCTTTTAAGGAGTGCCTGAAAGTGCTTTCGTGATTGACCGAGGATTGAAACAAAGACTTAATGAAATTGGTGGCGTCTAGGCTTCCCGGTGGATTCAGTGTAACATACAACCGGTGAAAATGTGCCCATTGCTAGGGTGGTTCTTGGGAACTATCGCTCTCTCATGGTTTCTTGAACCAGTGGAACCAAAAATCTAATTTCTCACTCTATTCCCTTATTTTGGTAAACTCTAAGTTCAATTTGTCAGGTTTATTCCCCTAATTTTTATGAAGGGGGTTTATTCCCCTATTTTGATAATTGGAGTGATATTTTTTCAAAATAGTAATTTTATATTTCTATTATATCAATGTAATTAGTCTAGTGATAAATATTGATGAAGCATGTAAAATTAGCGTTATCTTTGTGTTCTTTTGTATGTTTATGTTAGTTGGTGGTATATAGTTGGAAAGATTCAGGTTCTGAAAATAAAATTTGGTTGTGTACATTTCTTGAAAATTGTGAATTTAGGTGAGGGAGCCTAGTGCCTAGCAGTAGTTGGATATTATTTGTGTTAGTCCTCTCCCATCATCACAAGAAATTTGATTTATAATGACAGGAAATTTCATCATTATGTGTCCAAAAACTGTCATTAAAGACTTTTAATGACGGGAAATTCCCGTCATGGAACCCTCATTATTGCTCTCCTAGGTAAAAGTAAATAATGACGGGAAATGGATCCCATCATTATTTTATTAATATATTTAGTGACGGGAATATACTATCATTAAAACTATGTTTATATGATGACAAATATCATCATTATAAGTAATTTTTCCCTCATTATATGTTGTTTTATTGATAAATTTTACCGTCACTATTTGTTATTAGTCCGTCACAAAAATTGATTTAACAAAATAATTATCCCTAATAAAATATGAAATTACTCTCATTAAAATATATTTTTATAATCAAATATACTTTCATTATTCCATATTAATTGCTTAATAAATAAAGGCACATCAATGCTAATAAAATAAGAATATTGCTAAATAGACGGAACAAATAATTTTCTGAAACAAAATTTTATATAAACAACCTCATCCAGATTTATTCATTTATTCAAAATATACACAATTGTAATTTTCGATGGATAGCTAAAATATTCTCTAATATCTACTTCACGAGTACACAAATCATTGAGTACCATGTGTCAATTTCTTAATCCATGCTTGAATCTTTCTTTATAAATCAACCTACAAGACAATTTCAAAGTACAATCAGTTCAACAAGAACAAACACACATAATATCACTACACAAATAGATATTTCTATTTCAAGAGCTAGCTTCATTCTCGTCGTGCTTGTTTTCTTGAGATAAGAGACACATGAAGTTGAGCAATGACGATAAAGCTACTAATCACATTTACAATATTTTGAACTCTAAGGGACAGACGGACTACATACCTTCAGGTTCAATTAGTAGCCAGCCAACCATCAAATTTTTCCTCATGCAGTCTCATATTTTTTATCAATTGAGGCAGCTCTACTAAAACAAGGGACTGCAGACCATATTTATTGTTTCTTCATTGAGTTGAATTAATGTTCTTTTCATTTTTATAATAATCAAGCGGCTTTTATGGTAACAGATGTTAAGACCACTGTAGAGAAGGCTACGCTCCAGCCCCGGGCCTCCCCTCGCCCAGTCGATGGAGGATCCATCCTACTTTGGTCCTCCCCTCATCCTCGGAGACGTCGGACAGCCTCCAACGCAGGCCGGCTGCAGCCAACTCTGTCTCAGTAGCCATAACTTGTATTTTCCTGTCTGGTCCAGGCACGGCCTAGATGTTATCCAGACGGTTCACGAAGGCCCTGGAGAGACCGCTCGTAGAGGGCCGATTACCTGCGCGATAAGAGGAAATAAAAGGTCAATGACCAAAGAAAAAGGAAAAGAAAAATTCAAAATAAAAGAAAATGCTTATGGAAATCGTATCGAAAAGTAAGTGGTGGGGAAAGGAACGAGCTCCCCTGGCCAGACTTCCAGTCACCCTCGACCCAGAACCACTTGTCTTTCACTCTTTGAGAGACTGTGGAAGGCCCGAGACCAGCCCGTCCGGATAGCCAGGTCAGGTCTGCACATAGTACCACCCTCAAGGGCGTCCTTGGGCTCCGGGGGTCACCTTTCAGAGAAATAGCTCGTTTATCTCTTCAAAATGTGGGCGCGGGTACTTCTATTTGGAAAAAAGTACCAACATCCCTAAGATCCGACTCCAAGTCACCGTATGCACCTGAGATAGTGGCAAATTCCATTTCCGAAACCACTTTGTTAGAAAACGAGGAAGCAGGAACCTCAGCCTGTACAACAGACTGTGGGAATATATGGCAATGCACCCATCGGTGGATGCTCAGGTACCTCGGCGGGGTCCGGACGCCAAAAACACACTGTCAAGGGAATCATGTATTTCGAGTGCAAGTCCTCTAATTCCCTCAGCATTATCATGCTCGCCTGCTCATTTTGGATGGTCTTAGTCTAATCATCGACTACATTCAACTGGGGGCCACCACCCTGCCTCGGGTCCCCATGATGGTGCCCCTCACGTTCTGAGCCGTCGGCCCAGGGAACCTAAGTATCGGCCTCCTACGAGCCCCTAACCTCCTCACGATCATCACGAGGAGAATCCATAATCTCACCAGATCTGTCCGAATGATGGTTTGGGTGCCCAACCTCTTCGCCCGACTCCTCTTAAGGTAAACCCGACTTGTACACTTGACCTTCCCGAAATATTGTCACCAGAGTAGGGTAGAAGATCGCGTGCGTCTCTTTAAGTGGCACTTCTGCCTCAGTACTCTATTCGAAACTGGAAAGATCTATGAAAATTGGGTTTGCTGGTGGAATCTCTCTTTCTGGTAAAGAATTAACAGAAGGATCAGATAGGGAATCTCTATTTCAACCTCAACACTACGGTTTTGATTTTGGCTATCCTCGGAACCAGACATGTTTTTTGAAGGAAAAAGCAAAGAAAAGATGAAAGAAAGAAGAAATTTGAAAAAATACCAAAGTGTTCTCGACTCTTGTACTCAAAGCTGACTTGAAAATCCTGCTCGGTCTCTGTGGATGCTACTCGGAAGATGGTAGATGCGAAAGTATGAAATGAAAGAATAATGGGGTATTCATAGGTTAACTTCCCTAGGAAGTAACGTTCCATCCCAACAGGGACGTCTTTTCAAAATTCAAAAGCTGCAGGAAAATGTCACGTCCCTGCCGTACCAGTTGTGTCTCTCCGTTTTCTGTGCAGAATGGTCCAACAACCGAATGCCACGTGTCTGCCATCATCACTCCCAATTAATGCGCTGTTTTCAGCATTAAATGACGAATGACCGATGTCAGTGACTGAAGACTTTTAAGGTTTCCTTTTTCATTAAGGCTCATGATTAGCATTAAAGTTTAAATCCAATTCAAAATTAAATTTCTCCTCGGATTTAACTTGGGGGCCATTGATGACGCCCTGAGCCGAGCTGAACCAAAGTAATCCCACGTGGCCAATCAGCTAATTAAGATGACAGCCGACCAGGATGACTCTGATGATGCAAGTTGTCGAGCCTGATGACGTAAGCTATCAAGTTGATGACGTGGCACAAATCGAGCTCGGCTCAGCAGAACTAAATCAAACAGGTACTCAAACAGGCACACTGCCGAGCAGAACCAACAAAATGAGAGCAGCCCAAGATGACATCAGTCAAACGGTCAAAAGAACAAGCCCATAATTAAATAAGTCCTCACAAGCAACAATATTTCCTCAAGGTCAACAAGATTCTCCCAACACATGGCTATGCGCGCCGGAAATAGCATCACTATTTTAATGTATAACAACCAATCCGTCAAGTAGATACACTCTACAAGATACGCCCTACAAGGGACAAGTGTCCCACTACCACTACAATACACTAATGATTAACCCATCATTGGGTATAAAAGGAGCCTCATGGATTGTAATGAGGCAGGACGAAAAATAGGACAAGAAAAGACAGAAAATAGGAGAGTAGAAAAGAGAGAGTGAAAGAAAGACCAAGAAATCGAATTGTAATACTGTGAGCCGACAAGACACGCTCTACTCGGTTAACTTAATAAAAAGGCCGAATTAGCCCTTGTTTGATAGTCTTTCATTTCAATTTACTCCCCCACATCATTAAATCTCCCTGTTTTCTTTTGTTGACCCAAAAAGCACGTCAACACCCCTCATTAGCATACTACTAGAACAACTAGTCCCACACCAGACAGGAAACCCTCTTCTACCCCCACCACCCCATATCACTTTACAAATAAAGATACCAGCATTGAACCAAATATCAATCCTAAAATTCTGAGCCAAACCCAAGAATCACCTCTTATAACCCCATCAAAATCTGAAAACAAACCCTAATGCTATAACAACCAATACTGTAACAAAGAAAACTCCAAGACGATTAGCTCTAGCAAACAGACCCCTATGGAGGTTGACGTAGCCATCCTTTTCCCTGTGAAACTAAACCTTAAATAGAACATGGAATTTATTGATGTTCAGGGTAAAAAGTCCACTAGGAGAAAACCTTTGCGAGAGATCAAGATGAATGATAAAAAAATTGACTCACTGAAAAGTTGTTGTTTTAAAGTGGAAGGAAAAGAATGACTTGATTAAGAGCCAAGGTCCAGCCTCGATTATAGGATATAAAAGATCCATCTCAACTCAAGATGAGGGAGGAATGTATGAGATTCACCATGAATCATGGAAAAAAGTCTAAAAGACTAAAAAAAGAATCAGTCCAACATTGACATGGTGGAGGAAGCCAGTCTCAAATGGCCTCGATGTGATAGATAAATGTATGTGTGTGGAATTATAGAAGTGTGGGATAGCCATCTACAATTCCCCAACTCAAGAAGAGTAACACGCAATCTTCTGGAGTTTTTTTCTGTGCGAAGCAAAAAAAAGACCATTTGTTGAAACAGTATGTAGAAGATTGAGATTGTGAAGTAATTGGTGTACAGTGGAACCCATTGGTAAGAGTGGAGGCATGTTCTTACGGTGGGCTAGCAATGTGGTGGTTAATAAGATCATCAGTAGGAGCTTTTCCATGCAGGTTGAGTTTGAAATTCCAGGATCTATTCACAAAGGGTGGATTATTTTTGTATATGCTAGTACAAATGCTAATGAGAGGGATATGCACGAAACAAGTGGGGGAATGATTGGATTCTTGGTGGAGATCTGAGTGATATTGGGAATGACCGTGAAGAAAGAAAGGGTAGAAAGTGGTCAGAGGCTAGTTTTTACAGTTTTAGGAATTTCATTTGGCATCTTCGAATGGGAGAGATCAAGTACATCATAAAGGATTTCACATGGTTCAATAATGGGGAAGGCTAGGGCTTTGTGGAAGAGAGAATTGTGAGAATAATTGGATCGCTTTGATTGGTTGCTCAATTTCCCAGGCCAAGGTGCTTTAAGTGAAGAGACATGCCCTCGGACCACTGCCTTCTCCTTCTTGATACTCAACCAAAACAAGGTAAAGGGAGAATGAGATATAGGTTTGATCAAAGTTCGCTTGGGATTATGTGTGTTTCCATGTTCCAAGTATAGTGTAAAATCAGTAAATATAGGATTGAGACTTTTAAATGGAGCTAAATGAATAAGCATAATTCAGTTGAGGAGATCACGAGGATTTAAGATGAGATGAATGAGCTGAGCTCGAAAGGGGGGAAATAGGGATTGGGGCAAATGGTAATCTCTAAAAAATAATATTCTTATGAGAATGAAGAGAATTACTGGAGATAGAAATCTAGGATCCAATGGTCAAAGGCAGGTGACAGAAACACTAAATTTTTCAATGCCTATTTAATTCAGAGAAAGAAGATGAATGCAATTGAAAAATTGGTCAATAGTAATGGAGGTGTCTGTAGTTCTTCGGAAATGATTGAAAATGAGGTCATTAATTTCTATAGTGATTGGTTCACATCCACAGAATGTGTTGACCAACCATCCATCCTTTAAGAGGAATACCGATATCCATTACCAACATGGAGAACCAATGGTTAACAAGATCTATGGACAACGAGGAGATTAAAAAGGCACTCTTTGAGCTCAACCCGAACAAAACAGCAGGAACTGATGGTATGACCCCTCTTTTTTCCCAACTTCTTGGCATTTGGTCCAGTTAGATATTTGTAAAGTTGTTAAAGGTTTTTCTCTAACACTAAAATGCTTAAACGAATGAACCACACCATTATAAACCTCTACCCAAAATTAAAAATTCTACCACTATGTCTCACTATTTGCCCATAAGTCTTTGCAATGTGTTTTATAAAATCATATAAAGAAATCTTGCAAATATTCTTAAACCGTATCTTTCTAAATGAATTTGTGAAAATCAAACGGCCTTCGTCCTGGGAGAAATGGATTTGCTCAATTTTGGTGGGAGTCCAATTTTTAAATAAATTTGCTCAATTCTGGTGGGAGTCCAATTTTGAGGGACATGGAAAGATTCATTAGGTAAAATGGGAGGATTTGACTTGGCCAAAACAGGAAGAGGGCATCGGTTCTCAAGAGATTAGGAGTTTTAATGAGTCTCAATTGGCAAAACTAATTTGGAAACTATTAGAACATCCTAATCTGTTATTGAGCAAGGTGTTGAAGAATAAATATTTTCCAAAAGGAGGCCTCCTTAGTCTACAAGCTAAATCTACAAATTCGGGGATGTGGAAAAGTTGGTTGCAAGCAAAACGTGTGTTGGATCTGGGTGCTCTATTTAAGGTAGGGGGATGGAAAATAATTAAGATTTAGGATTGTCCTTGGATCCCTAATGGCTAGAATAAAGTCCCTTTTAAAATTCAACATAATGAGTCATCATTCACTTGGGTTAGTGAAGTTATCAACCATGGGGGGACATGTTGGGATGAAGATATGCTTAAATATCTGTTCTGCCAATTTTAATTAGAAAGATTTTTAAGGAGTAGTTTACGATGGGTGGGACATGTTGGGATGGAAAACCCGCAACACGTGTATGTTTCAAAAAGAAATGATGCAAAGTCAGATGGTGATCAATAATGCTATGGAAAAATGGAATGAATTTCAAAAGAATGGGGGGGACCTAGTTACTGTCTATGTTCGATTTGGATGGTTGAGAAGAATATTTTTGGATGAATGGGCTAATGTGTTATCTCTCTTCCGGTGCCAGGTGGTTGTGCTCTCTCATGGGGAAGAAGATGGTGTTTGATATATGTTTTTATCATGATTTTGATGATTTTATTTTTACACCAAAATAATGTTTTTAAATGTTGTCCAAATACTCCTAAAAGATTTAAAATGTTTTCACTATTTATTCGGAGTATTTCTTCAAAGTTATTTTCGATAAAAAATTGGACAACACTTTTGATGATTTTGAGTTAATGCGTTTTTACATCAAAACTATATTTCAAATGTTGTCCAAATACTCCCGATTGTTTTAAAATATTTTTATTTTCGATTAAAATTGGATAACACTTCCGTTTCGCGTTGGACCGGTCGCCCTATAGGGCAACCCCTGCCTGGAGTTGTTTTTAAAACAGAAAAACGCAACGGGAGCAAAACAAGCAGGTCGACCGGTCGACCAGGGCGTCGACCATTGGCGTCGACCGGTACCTAGGCTTGCTTGCTTGAAACAGAATGCTCTGTCTTGTTTTCTTGAGGTTGGTCGACCGACTAGGCACAAAGTCGATCGGTCGGACCCCCCGTCGACCGATCGCCCTATGTAAAGTTATGTTCTTATTTTCAAACGTCTATTTGTGCACGACCGATCGCCCTAAGGTTTTGACAGCAAATTCTGACCGTTGTGCAGCAGACCAACTTTCCTTAATTTGTGGGATTGATTTCTAACAGCTATATTCTTGATTTTAATTGTATTTTTCTGTAGATTTTCAATCCCCAATAGGAGCCTATACATGGTCAATCATCTCCTATAAATAGAGGAAGTTTTGGAGCAACCAACAACAATTGAGATACAACACAACAAGATACATCCAAGAAAACACATTAGCTCTTCATTGTTATTATTCTTGTTGTAATTTGCCTAGCTTATCGCTTTCACATCTTTGAGGTCTAGGCTTTATTTCTTGATTACACTTGCACTCAAATTGTATTATTCATTATTGAGTTGTAATCTTGATTTTGGTCATCATTCAACATAAGACATCCTTGTGAGTATTCTTGTGGAAAGAATACACTTGGGTGATCTAGGTGATAGGTGTTTCAAGAGTATGGTGCTCTTGAGGTGTAGAAGAATTTGGTGTTCTTCAAGGTTGAATATTGTGGTAATCTTCACAAGGTGCCGTTGGAGATTGTGGTAATCTTCAAGAGAGATTGTGGTAATCTCAAAGGTGGTGTTGTAGAAGAGTGTGGTGCTCTTCAAGGTGATGTTGTAAGGTGTTGTATTAATTTTGGTAATTAATAATTTTTTTTTCTTTTTGAAATCCATCCCGGAGATACTGGGGTGGTAGAGGATTAGGCTCTAGGTGGGTTGAACCTCTATAAATCGACGCGTGTTGTTTACTTCCCGCACCTTTATTATTGTGTTGGCTTATTTGTTTCGAAAAAGAGGGCTTAATCGAAAAGATGGAGATAATCTATTCACCCCCCTCTAGATTATCGTAGCCACTTGGACTTACAAGTGGTATCAGAGCCAAACTCTTTGGCAAGCTCGTTCCACATCGCGAGTAAAGAGGAACGATCATCGGCTACGAATGAAGTCTATCTTACTGGCGCCTCCACCACCAAGCCACCACTATTTGATTCCAAAAATTATACATTTTCGAAAGAAAGAATGGAATGCTATCTACAAAGTTGCGGGTTTGATATTTGGAACACGATCATTAATGAAGAATCCATTCCGATGATGGACACACCACACACCTCCAAAGGCTTCAAAGAGCTCAATGATGAAGAGAATAAAATCATCTCCTTAAATGGTAAAGCTCTTAATATTTTGTATTGTTCACTTACCATTTCGGAATATGATCATATTGTAGGAATTAAATCGGCACATGAAGTATGGAGAAAATTTGAAGAAGTATATGCAAATGAAAGGAGTCACACAAAAGCATATACTTCTCAAATGGGTACAACATCAAACCTAACAACATGGTATGAGCTTACTTCAACTTCCGACGACGATGAAAACGAACGTTGTCTTATGGGCTTCGAAGAAAACGAGAAGAAAACGAGGTAAGTTCTAAACCTTCTACTTCCTATGATAATGAATTACAAAATGAGTATAGTGATTTGCAAAATGACTTTGATGAACTTCAAAATGAATTCCAAAGCTTACTTGTTAAATACAAAAATTTGAAAAAGGAATTCAATGTTTTGAAAAATGATAAGGATAGTTTATTTACTTCCTATGAATCACTATCATGTACTCACACCACCACACTTGACAAGGTTAGAAACCTTGAAAAAGAAAATAGTACTCTTGTTGAGGATATTAATTGTATGAAAAAGGATTTATTAAAATTCGACTTGAGTACCGATAAAATGTCCAATATTGTTGATGTTCATAATTGTGATAGTTTGAAACTAGAACTTGATCATAAGCCTAAAGTTGTCAATCATATGATAAAGGATCAAGTCTATATGCATATTGGTCATTATGCTCCTAAAATTACTAGTTTTTATTGTGGTAAAAAGGGGCATACGATAAATACTTGTCGGGCTAGAAATAGCTCTAATTATTATTGGAGACCTAAAAGTCTCAAAGCTAATCCCAAAGGACTCAAACACTTGAGGGTACCATAGAACAATGTCATATTAGGTACCCGGCGAAATAATAATCAAGGAAAATTCATACCGTCAAGAAGACATCAAATGACCTTCTCATTTGATCAAAGGAGAAGACATCACCACAATGAATTTCCAAGAGAAAAACACTATCAACAATGGGAAGAACACAATCCTTGGAAATGGAGCAATAGGAAGAGCTATCATCAAAATGATTTTCAAAAAGAAAGATACCATCAACAATGGGATAGACATAACCCATGGAAATGGCGTAATTGGTAAACCGTATCTCCTCATTTATATATGCATTTTATTTTTTTATTATGCATGTTTTTGATTGTGCCTAATTTTTCAAAATGTATTTTCAAAAATTTATTTTCAAAATTAAGTATATATTTGTGTTTTTAAAATATTTTTTGAAAATGAGACCTTGCATGATGTTTTAATAAAATGTTGTGTATTTACTAAGGCTAAAGTATTTTATAATCTCCTATGAATTTTTATGGCATAAGCATTCCTGTGACATATATTGTTTTTAGCCTACACTTGTATCATGTTGTTTTGTGCAAATCTTGTTTAAGAATTGTGTAGGATATATATAATGTGTCAAAAGGACCTTAAACTATCAAGGTACATTTACTCGTATTATTCCTAGAACTCGATATTCTTCATGTCATAATTATGCGTTTATTCTTCAAACTATTTCATTGCATTTCTCTTAAGTGCCATTAAATGGATTTGCCGATTTTTTTAAAGGGACATTTTTCGAAATCTTGTTTTAATCGAGTCTCTTAATTTTTATTGGCTCATAAAAATTGGATATATTCTATATTTGCATGTTTGCACATTTTTAAAACATTTGGGGCTCGATTTGCATTTTTTTGGTCAAATTGTTCAGTAAAAACTGGTACCCAGAGCAGGTATCGGTCGACCAGTGGTCGAACCTATCGACCGGTCGACTGGGTGATTACAGACGGTCAGTAAGTTTTTTATAAAAGCAGGGGATTTCTCATATCTTCTTTTCATATACAAACTACGAACCCTAGCTCTCTCATACTCCAAAATTTTCACTTTATCTCTCATTATCTCTCAAATTATTCCATCTTTAAGTTTATATCACTCAAATTCATCTTGTTTTCATGGCACCCCGTCAATTCACCGGACGAAATCCTCAAAAGAGAAGAAGGAAGCAAAGGGGAGAATCTTCTTCTAACACCCAACAAGATGATATTCCACAAAGAGATAATCGAAACCGGCTTACGGAAGAGGAGATTGTTGAATTGAGAGCCGGAATTTCAAAATCGAATATTCATTGGGATTCGAGTAAGTTGTCACTTCTTTCCGAGCCTCCCTCTAGAGCTAATATATTTCAATTTTTGAATAAACTTGCGGAAGAACATTATGAAAATATTGGATTGAATGACAAGAAAATTGCTTGTACTCGTATGGTTCGATTTTTGGCATTTCATGATGAATATCCGGAAATAAGGGCTTACTTTGAAATTCAAGGTTGGGTATCATTATGGGATAATCCGTGTTTACATTATGATGATGAGCTTATAAAACTTTTTTATGCAAATATGTGGATTGTTGATGCTACGGAAGATAATCCTTTAGAACTTCATACTTTCGTTAATGTTAGGAATTTTTCTTGGACATTGGCCGATATTTGTAATCATTTAAATGTGCCGAATGATGGAGTTGTTAATGTGGATTGCACTTATTGGAATGATGATCTTTTTGGTGTTTCACTAGATGAGGTGAAAATATTTTTAGGAGTGTTTCCGGAAGTAACCTTCTCGGCAATGCTGCCGAATTATCGAATTGTGTCTATTATATGCTCCTATTGTGTATGTGGTAAAGAAGTGAAACTTCTGAGTAATCTTGAACTTTTTCTTACCTATAAGATCATCTGAGGAGAAAGGGTAAATTATGCGGCTATATTTGTGTATTGTTTGTCGGAATCAAGAAGGCTTACTAAGAAGAAATATACGTTGGGGAATTTGATTGGTCGAGTTCTATACCTATCGGGCTACCCGGAGAATGAGATGAATACTGAAATTCGTCATAATGATTATGATAACGACAACATTCTACAAATGGTAAGAATGCGATGAACTTTACCACGGGTTCCCACTAAAGCCGCTAGAAGACGTGCTCGAAATCCACAACAACCTCGGGATGACTTCTTTAATGACAATGAGGTTGAAAATATTGGAAGAGGTAATGTCGAAGGGAAACAAGAAGATGGGGAAGAAGAGAATGTGAGAAATGAAGAAGATGACTACAATGAAGGAGACAATGGAGAAGATGAAAACGAGCCGGATGTTGAGGATTTAAGTCTCAAAGTGAGAATGGAAAAAGTGGAAAGAGAAACATTTAGAGATGTTGCATCTCTTAGAAAAGAGCTCCGGGAAGTAAAGGAAGAAAATGCAAAATTAAGGAGCAAAATGGGAAAATTTAAGAAATTCATCAAATAGCTTCTCCCTGCGGCTTGCTTCTCTTCGGATGAGGATTCATGTCCCTACCCCGTGTTTATCATATTACCTTTGCATATTTTATCTTGTCCTTGATGTAATGCATGTGTATGAACTATTTTGTGTAATTCTATTGCACTAATGATATTTGCTTGTTTTTTTTCTTAAAGGGATGAACTAGCAAGAATGCTAGTAGCTTTTGATTTCTTGTGGTAATAGCTTTAATGGAGTATTTGATGGTAAAAATACTCTTATTTTTGCAAAATGACATTGTTTGATATCTTGGATGAAAGGTTGAAGTACTTGATGGTAAAAGTGCTTCTTTCAATTCTTGTTAGTTGGCATTTGTAATGCCTTGATCATTTACTTACTTGGTTAAATTTATCTCAATTGGGTTGAACCCTTGAGAATATGTTGGATAATATTGGTTGTATGATATGTTGTGCAAATTGGTGATGATATATTGGCTTGGAAAATTTTTCAAAGGGCTACATGTCTTCTTTATTACTTGACACCCGCCAAGTGTTCGATAAAATGTTTCCAAGGAAAAATTCATCACTTACATGATTCTCTCGCTTTTAAATGTCTTATATATTTATAGTGATCATGTTTTGCAAACTCAAATGAGCTTTCACAAGTTTTTATAAGTCTTTTGATCAATTCTTCCCTTTTCCTTTGGAATTCTAATCCTAATGTTCACTAACTCGATAAATCGATTAAATTGCGCACTTTGATATGGATATATGATGTTTCTATCGTGCTAACATTCTTTATGATGATTCCAAAGGGGGAGAAACAAGTTAGAAGCTATATAGCTCATAAAAACTAATATAAGCTCGTGAAAGAAGCTATAAGCTTTGGCTCCTTAAAGCCAAAAGCCGTGAAGTATACTTAGTCTATTTGTTGCAATATGGACTTATTTACATGTCTTATGATGTTTTGTTGACAGGGGGAGCTTATAAGCTCTTGATTCTTAAGCTCTATTTGTAAAAATGGAGCTTTTAGCTTTTGATTGATTGCATCTATCTTATTCTCGATGTGTTTGTTGATATTTGGAAAATACTTACTCCCTTATTTGGTTGCTATTTTATTTTGGAAATTTGGTCGCTTCTAAACGGTTAGATGTTTTTATCGGAAAATTGTTTTTTGATTTTAAAACTCGATCTCTCAATACTTCTTAAAAATTGTTTTGGTTTGTAATCATCAAAAAGGGGGAGATTGTTCGATATATGTTTTTATCATGATTTTCATGATTTTGTTTTTACACCAAAATAATGTTTTTAAATATTGTCCAAATACTCCTAAAAGATTTAAAATGTTTTCACTATTATTCGGAGTATTTCTTCAAAGTTATTTTCGATAAAAAAATTGGACAACACTTTTGATGATTTTGAGTTAATGTGTTTTTACATCAAAACTATATTTCAAATGTTGTTCAAATACTCCCGATTGTTTTAAAATATTTTTACTAATTTTTCGGAGTATTTCTTGAAGTTTATTTTCGATTAAAATTGGACAACACTTCCGTTTCGCGTTGGATCGTTCGCCCTATAGGGCAACCCGTGCCTAGAGTTGTTTTTAAAACAAAAAAACGCAACGGGAGCAAAACAAGCAGGTCCACAGGTCGACCAGGGCGTCGACTGGTGGCGTCGACCGGTTGCCCCTGCATCGACCGGTACCTGGGCTTGCTTGAAACAGAACGCTATGTCTTGTTTTCTTGAGGTTGGTCGACCGGCTAGGCACAAGGTCGACCGGTCGGACCCCCCGTCGATCGGTCGCCCTATGTAAAGTTATGTTCTTATTTTCAAACGTCTATTTGTGCGCGACCGATCGCCCTAAGGTTTTGACAGCAAATTATGACCGTTGTGCAGCAGACCAACTTTCCTTAACTTGTGGGATTGATTTCTAACAGCTATATTCTTTATTTTAAATCTATTTTTCTGTAGATTTTCAATCCCCAAGAGGAGCCTATACATGGTCAATCATCTCCTATAAATAGAGGAAGTTTTGGAGCAACCAACAACAATTGTGATACAACACAACAAGATACATTCAAGAAAACACATTAGCTCTTCATTGTTATTATTCTTGTTGTAATTTGCCTAGCTTATCACTTTCACATCTTTGAGGTCTAGGCTTTATTTCCTGATTACACTTGCACTCGAATTGTATTATTCATTATTGAGTTGTAATCTTGATTTTGGTCATCATTCAACACAAGACATCCTTGTGAGTATTCTTGTGGAAAGAATACACTTGGGTGATCTAGGTGATAGGTGTTTCAAGAGTGTGGTGCTCTTGAGGTGTTGAAGAGTTTGGTGTTCTTCAAGGTTGAAGATTGTAGTAATCTTCACAAGGTGCCATTGGAGATTGTGGTAATCTTCAAGAGAGATTGTGGTAATCTCAAAGCTGGTGTTGTAGAAGAGTGTGGTGCTCTTCAAGGTGATGTTGTAAGGTTTTGTATTAATTTTGGTAATTAATAAAATCTTTTTTTCTTTTTGAAATCCATCCCGGAGATACTGGGGTGGTAGAGGATTAGGCCCTAGGTGGGTTGAACCTCTATAAATCGACGCATGTTGTTTACTTCCCGCACCTTTATTATTGTATTGGCTTATTTCAAAAAAGAGGGCTTAATCGAAAAGATGGAGATAATCTATTCACCCCCCCCTCTAGATTATCGTAGCCGCTTGGACTTACAGATGGGGAAGCTCGAAGAGTTTTGAAGTTGAGAATCTAAGGGTGTTCTACCCATTGTAATCTCTTTGAAGATTGAACATGATGTGTGTAAAATATACGTGCATTTTGGGGCTTAAATGGATATATAGTTGATGCATTTGCACGCATATTTACTATGTTTTTACTTGGTTTCATTTAAAGGGCATGATACTGCGTATTCTTGTAATTCTTGCAGGAAACGGAGCTTAAAATGAAGAAATGTCAGTAGGGATGCCCGAATAAGATTGTCGAATGCAAAGAGAAGATCAAAATGATAGAAAAAGTGAACAAAAGCAAGTCACACGGCCGGACCGTGTAGCCTCACACGGCCGTGTGGACTGGTGGTGTGAAAATCACACGGTTGTGTGAAGAAAGGAAGAAAAGAGAGGACGGAGCAGGTCCACACGGTCAGACCGTGTGAACTCACACGGCCATGTGGATAAGATTATCAGCCGCATCACCTACCCGTGCGACCAGCCTGCCCTTACGACAAAGGGCTAAGCCCAAGGCCACGCGCCTGTGTGGACCCATATGGCCTGACCGTGTGGGAGTCTGTTTCAGCACGTTTTTTAGAGTTTGCTTCCCGTTCCAACTCTACAAATGATCTCTACAAGCATCTATAAAAGGGGACCAAGTCTTGCACGAAAAATCATCACAGGAATGCAAGAATCGAGGATCTTCTGAGCAAAGAAGGCTAGGTCGCGAAGAACACCACAAAGCTTTCGCATCTAGGGAGCACAAGAGCTTCGAGGGCTTGGAGGGAGAATCCATCCTGACAAGAAGGGGTTTTCTTTCTATGTCTAAGAACTCTTGTCTGTGCTTATAAGATGCATAATGTTGATTCGGATTTGTCTATGAGTTTGTAATCAATGTTTGGCATATTTTTCAGATCTTAGGGGCATAATCGAAACTATAGATTTGTATTAAATATGATTATTTATTTTCTTAATTGCTTCATGTTTTCTATTTTATGAATTCGAGTACTTATTTATAATTGCTTTTTATTTGGCCAATAAATTGCATGTCAGATTTGTTATTACAAAATTTTGGACAATGAGTTTTAACAAAAACGAAAATCAAATTCAGGCATGAAACATGTGTGACAAGCGTGTTTGTGGGGAGTCATTCAATTCACAAATCTTTTTGGAGTTAATAAGAATTGTAACGTTCTGACCAGACTACAATTGTTATTAATCAACTGTTTACGCACCACCTGACCAGGGGAGTAAATGAATTTAGGAATTTGAACCCATAGAATTGCATGAATTGGTTTTTAAAACTTTATTCGCATTTAATATTGAAGAAGCTTATTGAGATTTATGTGCCTAAGGTTGCTCCTAATGATGTTGGAAATACTTGTGGGGTTCACAAATTTATTTTTCTTTATTTTTCGATTTTAGTTAGTTTAATTACTTGATCATTTCGGTCGCTTCAATAAAATTGGAATACGATGTTATTATAGCCTAAGTGTTTCGAGCTTCAATCCCTGAGGAATACGACCTTGCTTGCCATTATTCTATAAACTACACTGTACACCTGCAGTTGTATGAACCAAAACAAATTTTTAGCGAGCAAGTTTTTAGCGTCGTTGCCGGGGATTGATTAGATTCTACTTAGATATAGTAATAAGTAGTCCAATCTTAATTGAAGCATATTTTTTGTAAATATTTTTTTATTTTATTCTTTTTTTGATTTTTTATTTTTTTATTTTTTCTTTCCTTCTTCGTTTCTAACATCGTTTTTGTTGAGTGCCAAACTGGAATCTTTGGAGATATAAGAAGCCCAAATCGTTGTTGCAGTGGGAGGCCAACATCAAAAGGGCAAATTCCCAGGTGATACTTAATCCAAGAAACAGAGCAACGCCATTAGTTGGATGGATGGTACAGAATACGAGGGCTCAGTGATTTCAAACCGACACGGTTCAACGAAAGCGATGCTAGAAATCTGAGTCTGGCTGAGGACGAAAAACTTAGCGCTTTGTGGGTGGCAACCCAAGAAACGTCGTGACAAACACAGGGGTTAAAAAAAGGAAAAAAATTTTTTGAAAAAAAAAGAAAAAAATGAAAAAACGAAAAAAAAAACCAGACGCACACGACCCGACTGTACGATCTGCTCTTTCAGTTTTCGAATTGATGGACGAGCTCCCGGCTTCATCGGAACTATCCATGTAAGTACTTATTATGCATTCCTCTTTTCTTTTGATAATTTCCTCATATGTTCGGGATGAAGCATATTTTAAGTTTGGGGGGTTGTCGAGAATGTGTAAATTAGTACTGTTGCATATTTTGCATTGCATCTAGGATTGCATGTAGAGCACTTTGCATTATAATTTTCGAAAAAAAATCAATTTCTTTGGTTATTTTTGTTTTATTGTTTTAGCACATTTATCGCTTTAGCACGTTTAATTGCTTTTGTTTGTGGTTTTAATTCAGTTTTTATGTCCAGCTCCCTATGATTTTACTATGAATATTTTATGACATGGGATAACATACTTGTGGGAATAATGTAATAAATTCTTAGGAGGAAAGTTTATTTGCTTGTCATTTATTAAGAAAATTGGGTATTTGAGCATGTTGCGAAAAATAAGCCTGTAAGCTTTTGTGCCTTAAACTGCTTTACATTATGCAGACTTATTTTTTCTAGATTGTGTCATTCATGATTGATAGAACTCTAGAACTTGCTCTGATATCTTCATCAAAGCCATGTGTGTGTACAATTTTTGAAAATGATCTAAGGTCATCTTTGTTTAGCCTACTTAGCCTAAAAAACCTACCTATGAACTCATGATTCCCTAATTAGTCAATTTTGAGCCAAAACTATTATTCTGAGCCACATTGATCTTTAAAATTTATATGTTTTTATCCCTAAAATTTCTTGAGCTTATAGAAAATGAATAAGTTTGGAGGAGATGTGGTGAAAATTTAGAAAAAAAAGAGGAAGTCGGCAAAAGAAAGAAGGATGAGCAGTATCTGGGTAAATAAAAAAATACATGAAGCTCGAAAAAAAAATCTGAAAATTGTGAAAAATGAGAACTTGAGGCTAAAGAAAAAAGGACAAGGCCTAAGAATGAAAAAGGAGAAATAAGGGTGGAATTTAGTTGAAAAAGAAAAAACTAATATTATGCTGAAATTGGGTAGGTGAATTGCAAGTCTGTATGCTTAAATTCTATTTGCTCAAGTCAAGTCATTTAATTCAAATTTCCCTACCCTTACCAAAGAGCATACATTACAACCAAATAAAAAGTCCTTTTTGATTCTTAGATTGCGCACACAAAAGTGGTCGAGGTGTTAGACAATTTGCAAGCCTATGGTAATTCTACTTTCATTGAATTGAATTTGAGCGTAAACACTTACCATACACTTCTGAGAGTAGAGTGATACACTATTTACTTGTAAGTCGCAATGACAAGTATACGAAAGAGTTTTAATAGTGCCGAGTTTATGAATAATTGATCTCTTGATGATGAATTGCATGGTTTCCTTGAGTATGGAGTCGAGTGCTATCTAATATTTATAGTGTTCTTGGGTGTTCGTTCGTTTTTACCCCTTATATTATTTTTCTAAATTTGGTCGAGGACGAGCAATGCTTTAAGTTTGAGGAGTTTTGATGTGTGTAAAATATACGTGCAGTTTGGGGCTAAATGGATATATAATTGATGCATTTGCACGCATATTTACTATGTTTTTACTTGGTTTCCTTTAAAGAGCATGATACTGCGTATTCTTGTAATTCTTGTAGGAAACGGAGCTTAAAATGAAGAAATGTCAGTAGGGATGCCCGAATAAGATTGCCGAATGCAAAGAGAAGATCAAAACGATAGAAAAAGGGAACAAAAGCAAGTCACACAGCCGGACCGTGTAGCCTCACACGGCCGTGTGGACTGGTGGTGTGAAAATCACACGATTGTGTGAAGAAAAGAAGAAAACAGAGGACGGAGCAGGTCCACACGGCCGTGTGGACAAGGTTATCAGCCGCACCACCTACCCGTGCGACTATATGATATATGATATTAACTATATGATGTTATAGTTGTATAAAGATTCTCATACTCATGCCATAGGTCAGGGGTTCGATTTCCATCTGCCTCTTCTCAATATTTGTACTCGAAAAATAATCATCTATATAACGTTTTTTGAAAGTAAATCATCTATAAAACTTAAAAGGGGGAAACTGTACTTTTTATCCTAGCTAATTTATTTAACTAAAGCTATTTATAAAATAAATAAACCAATCAAAGTGGAAAAAAATTGCGAAAGCGGGTGAAAACATAGATGGGAGTTGAGTTTTTTGCAAAGAGCTGCAGATTCTCTATTAAAAAGAGAGATCCCATCTCTGTTGTTGACTTTGAATATTTTTTTTTTTTTTGCAGGTTGAGAAAACAGAGCTCTCATCTATGTTTTCTCCTTTACTTCAAATTATATAGTGAAAAGAGAGTTGATATCTCTGTTTCCACTTTGTATAAGTTGACCCCTTCAGCTCCCAACCTCACTTTTCCTCTCCCTCTCCAGCAACAAAACAGGTACTCTTCCTCCCTTCTTCTATCCTCTTTTTATTTTTTTGTATTATTTTTTATTGTATAAATATATATTATTGTGTACGGTTTGCCAACGGCAGTGGGCTGCCGTCGGAGGTTATCGCGGGAATTGTTTTGGCAATTAGATAATATTTTTTTATTATTTAATAAATTAAATTTGCTAATTTTCTTTGCATATTTTATAAATTTGCAGATAGACTATATCTCTGTTGACTCTACCATTTGTTGTTCTTCAGGAGTTTAAAGTATGTTTTTATGTTATGTCTTTTTATAAAAATACATTCATTATTTATAAGTTCATTGTTTGATTAGTTTTAATAATTGAAAAGTTATTATACATATTAATTGATAACACTATTTTATTGTATTCAATAGATATGTCATCACAAAATATTTGGAGGAAAAATTATACAAGATGGATCGCAATATCTTATGACTGTGGTCCAACTATAATACATAGAATGTCTCGGATGACAAAGTTGGTGAAATGATTATAAAACTATACCAATTATTAAAAAATCTTGATAAAAATCATTTCAGTTGAAATTGTTTGTTAAGTATAACTTCGAAAATTATTCACGGTTAATACCAATAACTAGTGAGGAGAATTTATGTTTTTCATTGATCCTGTTTTAGAATTTTCATTTGTCGATGTATACACTTAAACAGAACAAATCCAAAATATACCATATAAGACATCGAAACAAATCCAAAATATTCTCAATTTGTATCCTTATTGAGAGATGATAATGTTCAGGATATTAGGGGTAGTTCTAAGCAGTATAACTTTGGAAGAGATATTATAAATGATGTTGGGACCAGTTCTAAACTTTATAAATTTGAAGGTGGAAATGCTCATGATGGTGGAGGTAGTTCTAGGCAACATAACTTGGGAGATGATAATGTTCATGATGACAGTGTGAATGTTGAGAGGATGTTGGAACATTCAGCTGACAACTACCACAACCAGGAACATGTTGATTCTGAGCCATCAACATACAAAGATTACTGATAATGAAGGTGGTGGCCATGGTTGAAGTGCCGGTGGCGGAACACGACGGTGGTTGTGGAGCATGATGGTGGAAGTTTTAGGATGAAGAAGAAGTAGAGTAATTTACTTTCTTGCTTGGTGTAGAAAATTGTGAAGAATAACCCTTAGGGGCTTTCCATTTAGGCAAAAACTTGTATGAGACCGTCTCCAGTGGCGGAGCCACTTGTAAGTTTGGGGGTACAACTGTACCCCCAATTTGGAAAAAAAAAATAAAAAATTTAGTTTAAAAAATAATATTAATAATATTTTGTACCCCCAATTTTTATATAAAATGGTATTTTTAACAATTAAAATCCAAAAAAATCAAAATATCTTACATATTTTTTTACACAATTTCCCACATTTCCTTCCCCCTACAAACACTTTGTTCCCAAAAAAAAATTATAGAATCTAACTACGATTAGCCTAAAATTTATCGTACCCCCATTTTCGAATTTCTGGATCCGCCACTGACCGTCTCACGGGTCGGGTCGAAATTCATGAGACGGATCCATATCCAATACCATATCCTATTAACGGTGGCACTTTGGAAATTTTGAGCAATTAAATTGTAAATCAGCAAGGATGAAATCAGGCGATTTGTTATTTTGGAAACGGGAAAATCCCAAACCCATTCTCTCATTATCAAAACACCGCCCCACTGCTACAACTCTTCCACCATTGTTGCAAGTCCTCCGATAGTGTCACCGCTGCTAGCTTCTGCCCGCGATAATGCCGTCGTTGTTGCTTACGCCGTCGACTCCGCTAATTTCACTCTTTGTCACTTTTCTTCATCTCTCTCGATTTCGCACTTCGTAGAGGTAATACCATGTATTTTCTAGATTGTTTTGCCCTATGTGTATTGATATAATTTTCTCTGGGATTTTTTTTTCTTTCAAAATGTATATATTTAAACTGGTTGTGAAGAAAATGTTGGAGACTTCATCGTCACATTCTTTCATTGTTAGATTCTTCATGTGCTATTCTTTTTTTAAATTCAGGCAATGCTTACATATCATATATTTGATTGTTTCTTTGTCTTAGCTCCCTCGAAAATTCTGAGCAGTCCTTATATTTTGGGTTTGACTTATATATTTGATAAGAGCTTTAGCCATATTGATGATACCCGAGCCGAGTTGTGAGAAATTAATCCACGTCATCAGTCTGACACATATTCGAATAGGTGACCTACGGGTGACGTCAACAATGATGTACGACAACACGTCATTTAATTAGGCTCGCCCGCCACAAGGAGCCCAACTCACGAGCCCAACCGCAACACGGCTACCGAGCCCCGAGCCCCGAGCCCAAGTTTCGAAATGAAACGCACGCGCGACAGCTTCGTAAAAATAAACACATGCCCATGCTTGACACTTTATTGGTATCAGGAACTGCCACATGTCAGAGAATTATGAAGAGAAGTCGACAAGTGGCAAGTTTTGGTGACATGCACAACTATAGAGGGACATGTGTCGTTTTTTAGCTATTTTATTAATTAATGAATAGTTAGTGCAAAGATGACTATTGTAAACCCACTTACTCAAAAGGGGTATAAAAAGTCTGAAAAGGAGAAAAGAAAGGGGAGCAGATAGTAACAAATTATAAAAAAGACCGATCCCAATATTATTTCGGCAAAATACAAAAAGGCATAATTAGCGAGTAAATAAATATACGTTACGCACGTTTTCATTCCCACGTGTTAAATCTTTTACATATTTCTACTTGTTGACCAAAACGCACGTCAACAAATTGGCGCTAGAAGGAGGGCCCGTATTGGTCGATCGAGTTCGATAAAAGCAAGTGAAACAAAAACCAGGTAAAATTTGACATGAACCTTTTGATAAGGGAAGAAAATGAGTCAATCCGAGAAATGCCCGTTTGATCAAGAGCAACATTTGAACAACCAACCTGGCCAAACTACGAATGGCCACAATATGCTCCAAACGGAAGCAGGAGCACTACTTTATTCCCTTTCGCTCGTTAATCGCCAACCCAACCTTTGTACAACAAATGAACCAACTTATATCGCAAACTCTCGCCACCACGAACTCTCAAGCACCTCCTCCCTCTTGCAAATACTAACCCACTCAACCCACAACTAAATGTTAACATTAATCCTCAAATTCGGATTTCCTCGCCACGAAGCCCAAGAAGCCGATTCGGGTAATGAACAACATGTCCGTCGCATGGTGAAGGCGGCAAAGAGAAGATGAGGAGGAGCAAAGTCGTATAGCGAGAGTCATTTCAGAGCAAACACGACATCGTCGTGCCCACTCGTGTTCGCGGACGATCGGGAGTTGATCCCTTTCGCCCACTCGATCGATAAGTTCGGCTCGAGGTTTCGGATGAGCGGGAACAACTCAGGGTCGATCGAGTCCAAGGCCCTAGCTTATGGCGGCAGAACGGATGTAGAAATACACCGCCACGTCGCCGTCGAACGAATTGGAAGGCGGTCCGGATGGCGAACGATCTCAAGACCGCCCCAGTATGGAGCGCCCATTTGTTGGCCGCCATTTTCTCCTGGAATCTGGCGATCCTGCGTTACCGCCAAAGTTGAAAATCCCCCAGTCGGCCTCTATAATGGGAAACCGACCCGACCACTCATGTTCACAAGTACTTGCTGGATGGAACTATACGGTCCAAGCGATGCCATCCTCTCGCAGGCCTTCCCCTCGACTTTGGGCGACCGAGCCCACCGTTGGTTTAGGACCTGCCTGCGGGGATCCATTCAAGCATGGGGGATCTAGCCTCCGCCTTTACGACACATTTCTTAACGTCCAAAGTCCGAGCCGCGCCTAATGACTCCCTCGTGAACATCAAACAAGGGAAAGACGAGCCCTGAAGAGTTATATTTCTCGGTTTAATAAACAAGTTCGAGAAATGGAAGGTGTCGATGATGCCATTTTGATCGCAGCCCATGGCCGGACTAGCCCCCGGAGACTTGGTTCAATTACTCTATCCACGAATCGGGGCGACCTCGTATCAAGAATTTCTAATCCGCGCGAACGCCATATTTGTGCGGAAGAAGCCATGGCAAGTAACCGCCCGAGCAAAGGGGAACATAAGAAAGGACGGAAGGAAAGAACCAGTAGTTGGGCCGGTCGGGTTTCGGCCATTCTCGAAAACCCGACCACCGGATTTAGAGCTCGCCAAGAGGCGAGAGCCGAAGTCGCCGCGCTAAGGAGTACTTTGACCCACACTCCGTCGGCCATATGGAGTGAAGTACAGGGTCTGAATTTGTTGCCTCCGGCTCGGCCTCTGAAAATTGAGCCATCAAAATTAGATTCGCGTCGATTCTGCGCTATCACAAATCGATAGAGTCACGAGCATCGACGAGTGCCGAGATCTAATTAGGGGAAATTATGCGGGTTGTTCGGCAGGCGGCCTTAAAAGATACGTTCATGAGCTACCACCCCCACCTAAGATGGCTCAAGGCGTCAACCCGGAGCGCGTAATCAACCCAGCTCTCCTGCCGCCGCCCCCAGCTGAAAACCAGGGGAGAGAAATCCTCATGATGTCAAGTGTCAGTCGGATCAATACCAACACAATGGAGGATAGACGCTCCAACAGGAAAAGAAAAGCCGATGTTAGACAGGCAACCAATGCCGAAAGACAAGTTCGGGTGGCCGAAATCAAGGAAGGCCAACCCACCGGCCATTTTGCGTTCTCGGATGCGGATGCCGACCAGCTGGTCCATCCTCATTCTGACCCTCTGGTCATCACTGCACCGATTTTGGGTATTCCGGTTCACAGAATTTTAATTGATACCGGAAGCTATTCGTCAGTCATTTATGTCCGAGCATTTCGAAGATTAAACGTGGATGATAGTTATATCCGTCCATGTAATGATAGCATTCTGGGGTTTGGAGGAGGAAGGATAGTCCCACTCGGAGAAGTTGATTTGCCCATCCAAATGGGACAAGGTTTGCATAAACGGTTGTCATGACAACATTCAAAATAATCAATGCCGATTCGGAGTACAATGCCATCATTGGGAGACCATTGCTTTATCATATAAAAGCAACCGTTTCAATATATCATTTTTGTATAAAATTCCCAACATCCGATGGCGAAGCTATACATAAAGGGAATCAAAGGAGTCACGAGAGTGCTCTCTTAAACTCCGACCAGGTGGAGATTAACGTGGCGAGAACAAGGGCAAACCGGTGGAATCACACAAGATAATCCCTTGCCCGAAGAGGAGTCCGAGCGAGAAAGGGATGATCGTTCGGAGGATAATCCAAGTCGCCGGCCGGGAAGGAGCTAATGATGGAAGAAGCGAGCCGCAATCAAACCGAGCCAGCGGCCGAAGGAATTGCCCCCGCAAATCAAGGAGGGGCAAAGCAAGAAAAGAAAAAAGCGGAACGAAGAGAACAAAGTTGATACAATCAATGTCGGTAGGTTGCGAGGGCGCCAACTACGTATTGGTCATGATCTTCCGTAACCATATCGTAGCGAGTTGGTCGAGTTTTGGGAAATAATCTTGACGTCTTCGCATGGACTCATGCGTGCACATGCCCGGAATTGACCCCAAGTATGCGTGCCACCGCCTCAATATTGATCTAACGTCCGCCTGATCATCCGAAAAGGCGCAAACTCGGCCCCGATAGACAGCAAAGACTCGAAATCGAGGTTAACAAACTACTAGACAATCAGTTCATCCCGGGAAGCCCTCTATCCTCGACGGGTCGCCAATCGTTTTGGTAAAGAAAAGCGATGGCGCTATGCGTGGATTTTACCGACCTCAACAAAGCATGCCCTAAGGGCGCTTATCCATTGCCAAATATCGATTACATGGTAGATGCCACGGCAGACACGAGCGATGAGCTTCATGGATGCATACCGGGTTACAACCAAATACGGATGCACCGGGAAGATGAAGAAAATACCTCATTTTTCTCTCTCGGGAATTCATTCACAAGATGATGCCTTTCGGATTGAAGAATCAGTGCGACCTATCAAAGGTTAGTAAATAAGATGTTTGAGAAAATGATAGGTCACACTATGGAAGTCTATGTAGATGATATGCTAGTAAAATCATCGTACATGTCCGATCATCTAAACGATCTTAATAAAATGTTTTTTGTTTTGAGAGAGTACAAGATGATGTTAAACCCGAGAAAGTGCACATTTGGGGTCGGTTCGGGTAAATTTTTGGGATATATGGTCACCAAAGGGGAATCGAAAGCTAACCTGCCGGACAAAATAAAAGCCATCACCGACCTAGAATCCCCAAACTCGTAAAAAGGTACAAAGCCTAACAGCCGATTGGCGCCCTTAACCGATTTGTTTCTCGGTCCACGACAAGTGCAAACCTTTCTTTGAAATTATAAAGAAAAGCAAAAATTTCGAGTGGACCGAGCAAGCACAGATTGCCTTTGAATCCCTCAAACAACATCTATCTTCAATCCCTATATTACAAAAACCAACCCAAGGGGAGGACTTGTATTTGTACTTGGCGGTATCCGAACACGCCATCGCTCGGTGTTAATCGGCTAGATGGCTCTATTCAACATCCGATTTATTACACACCAAAGCGTTACATGATGCCGAGCTCCGGTACCCACCAATGGAAAAGCTGTCTTATTCATTAATTACCGCGTCACGGAAACTCCGTCCATATTTCTTAGAACACAAGATTATAGTATTGACGAACTATCCGTTGAAACAAGTATTACACCGACCTGATACTTCTGGTCGGATGATTGGCTTTGTCGAACTTAGCAATTTGACATTGTATACGAACCACGTCATCGCAATAAAAGGACAGCTTTAGCCGATTTTGTTGCGAAATTCACGTCTTCCATACAATGGAGGTCAAGGAAGACCAAGAATGGAAGTTATTTGTCGACGGCTCTTCCATTGCCGGTAGCAGAGCGAGCATGGGGCGGAATCGTGATAATCGATCCAAATGAAAATGCTTCCTTGCTCGGCCGTACGATTTCAGTTCCCCGCAACGAACAACGAAGCCGAATATGAGGCGCTCCTAGCAGGCTTAGATATGGCAGCCTCTATGGGCCTAAAACAACTATTGGTTCACAGTGACTCTCAGTTGGTCGTTCATCAAATCAACGGCGAGTACGGCTTAAAGAGCAAAAAATTGCACAATATTTGGATTTGGTTAAGAAAAGATTATCACACTTTAAGACAAAAATCTTACATGTGCCCCGAGCCGAGAACATGCAAGCGGATGCCTTAGCTCGGCTCGATCCAGGGGGGATGATGTCATCACGGATGTCACGGTTACACACAACCGCCCGTCACTTGGCTACTGGTGCAAAGAAAATATATACAATCGAACCGTCGAACATACTTGGATGACCCCAATCATCCAATATTTAGAGAAAGGAGTTCAACGAAAACAAAGCCGAGGCGTAACACTACGAACTCAAGCGGCTCGGTTTACACTAGTAGACGGCATCCCTCTACAAACGAGGGTACTCCATCCCACTTCTACGCCTTTCCGAGACAGATGCAGATTATGCACCGAGAGGTTCATGAGGGAATATGCGGCAACCATGGGGGGCCAAACGTTGGCCTATAAATTAATACGGCAAGGATACTCATGGCCATCCCGAGAAAGGATGCAACCGACCTCGTCAAAAGATGTGAGAGGTGCCAGGAGATTTTGCACCACAGTCGATATCATCACGAGCAACTACTTACTCCGTATTTAGCCCATGGCCGTTTGCCAAATGGGGAATGGACCTCATCGGACCATTACCCATTGGCAAAGGGCGCGTCAAGTATGCCATTGTGGCGGTGGATTATTTCACAAAATGGGCCGAGGCGGAGCCTCCGGCAAAAATAGATGAAGAGAAGGTTGTGAGCTTTGTATGGAAGTCTATCATCTCGTAGATTTGGGATACCACATTCGATTATTACGGCATAATGGGAAACAGTTCGACAACCGAAGGTTCCGAAATTTTGTGAAGGTTTCCGCATAAAAACCATTTCTCAACTCCATACCACCCCCAATGAACGGACAAGTTGAGGCCGTTAATAAAATACTCAAGTATACCCGAAGGCGAGATTGGAGGAGTCTAAAGGCAATTGGTCGGGAGGAACTACCCGGGCGTACTATGGTCATACGTAAGCGACACATCGGCAACCATCTGGAGAAACACCTTTTTCTTTAGCTTATGGAGTCGAGGCGGTGATTCTGTCGAGATTGGAGCCCCTACCTTGCAGAATTGCAAATTTTGAAGAAGATCGTAATGAGGCCGCGCTCCGAGCCGAACTAGACCTTTCGAAGAAAAAGGTGCGATCTTCGAGATGAAAAACGCAGATATAAACAAAGGAGTGAAAGGTATTACAATTGAAAGTAAAGGAAAGAAGATTTTGTGTCGGCGATCTTGTATTGAAAAAAGATAACGGGCATTCAACCGAGCCCATTGAAGCCAACCAGGAAGGCCCGCTTTCGGATCAGCCACGCCTTATCACGGTGGGGCATACCGGTTAGAATATTTGAGTGGAGAAAATTTATGCACCCATGGAATGTAGCATACTTGAAGCGGTATTATCAATAAGGTGAAGATTTGGGGTCGATCTATGATCCAAATAGGATTCTAAAGAGTTATCCTTTCATCCGGTATTTCGTGAGCTCTCTAAAGGAAAACGAAGTTTTTACTCACCACGGCTAAAGACTCGATTACGCACGAACACAAAATAAAGACTTCGATTTAACCGAGCACAAAATAAAGACTCGATTACGCACACCGAGCACAAAATAAAGACTTCGATTTACGCACCGAGCACAAAATAAAGACTCGATTACGCGAAGAGCACAAAATAAAGACTCGATTCGCACCGCAAGCACAAAATAAAGACTTCGATTTACGCACCGAGCACAAAATAAAAAGACTTCGCACCGAGCACAATATCAAGACTTGGTTATGCACCAAGCAATGAGATCAAGACTTGGTTACGCACCGAGCATAAAGTGAAGACTTGGTTACGCACCGAGCACAAAATCAAGACTTCGATTACGCACCGAGCACCGAAATAAAGACTTGGTTATGCACCAAGCATAAAGCGAAAACTTGGCCATGTACCAAGCACAAAATAAGGATTCGATTATGCGCCGAGCGCAATAAAGACTCGGTTCATAAACGAAATTTCAAAAACAAAATCAGAGGCAGTTTATATCCATGGGTACAAGAATCGATTAAAGCGGCGCAGATCCCCTCATTGAAGCATCAAAACCGAGCCCGTCTTGGGAAAATAAGAGGAAAAAAAAGAAGTGCAACAATCTTACAAAAAGGAAAGAGCCGAGCCTCCACAAAAAGCTTGAAATACATACAGGGAAAGGAAAATAACAATTCATTTCTACTTCAAAAATAATTACATAGGGAGGCCGGAGCCCATTACATCTCGAGGCACGAAGCCAAATTACCTACCTAGGAGTACATATAAAAGCATCAAGGCGAGCAGGGGCGGAATTTCGACAAGACCGCTAGAAGCGACTTCTTCCACGCCCGGAGGAAGAGAGCCTTGCGCATTAGGAGCCTCTTCAAAATTCGGCCGAAGGGTTTCGAGATCGGCCTCCGGGATGGCCAAATCTTCCTCTTTGCCGAGCAACAAGACGCCCGCCCTTAAGTAAATCAAGAATTTCTTGGAGGCCGGGTCGCATGGCCTGAGTTAACATGAATGCATACTCCTGAGTCTTTGTAAGCTTTAATGGCCTCTCTACGAACTTCCTCGTTTGCCGACGGGCGATTTCTTGCCTCCTCGCGTACATCGGCTAGACGCCTCTCCATTTCCTCGGCTCGGGCAGTGGCAAGAGACGTTCGATTCGGCGCGACCTTAACCCCGAGCTCTTCTTCACCTTGCGGGCCGATCTCGCTCGCCTCGGCGGCCCTCGCAGTAGCCTCTCTCTCGATTGGTCCGAGCGGTGGCCTCATCCGCTGAGTCTTAAAAGATTCTTGTACCCCTTGAAGGGTAGCATAAAGGCTTCCTGCGAGATCCCGTGCCGTCTTTCCAGTCGGCATATTTTTTTCTCTAGCTCGCGAGTCCCCCAACCGCATGCCATAAGAGCCCAATCATCCGCCCCAGACATGGCCATGGCATACCGAATCTGTTCTTGGCTTGATCTCTCGAGCGCATTGCTCGATGCCTTTTGTCCGGCACGAGCCGGGACGATCATTGCGGCCCGACCTGCCTCCGGTAAGACCCTTGATTGCTCCTCTGTCGGCGTGGCACATCGAACGAATTCCACAAACCACCGAGGGCGTAGTCCAACCATTCCCTCGCAATATTCATCTCTTGCTTGGTTTGGAGGAATGAAATGACCTTCCTCGCCGAGGTCATCCGAGAAAGTCCGCGGACCTTCCTTTTCCTGGGGCTGTTCGGGATGTTCGGGCGCCGCTCGACCAACCCTTTCTTGGGCCCGATCGAGGCTCCTCCATCACAATCCCTCCTCTTCTCCTTTGAAGAGGAGGACTTACCTCGGCACTCCATCGCCAGAGGCGTTTCCGGCCCGGATATCTTCTCTCCGAGCCGCCTCCACATCCGCAGGTTGATCGGCAGCCACCCGAGTTCGCCGTGCTGTGTTCCTCACACTGCGAAGACGTGCACGCAAATCCAAGCCACGCCCTGCATAAAGCAACCACCAATTAGAAGAAAGATCAAAAGAAAACAAAAAGACAATTCAAAAGGAAATGTGAAAAATACAGTGTTTACCTCGAACGGCAATGACTCGGCGCTCCAGGAGTGGTTACGCCTACGGCGCGCAGATGATGATCGCCCACGGGACTAGTCACAGGAGGCGGCGCAGCTCGCTCAGTTCTCGCCGGCTGCCCCCCTGGAGAATGGGGCCGTACTTCTTCATTAACGAGAGGATTCTGTTGAGGCCCTCTCTCGACCTCCACATCCCGCTCGGCCGCCTCGTCTCGAGCCACCCCTCGGCCGGGGTCGGCGGGTAGAGCAGCCTCAAACAGTGCGGCCAAGTTGGCCTGGCCAACCTCTCAATCACCGTATCCATGATTCCCGGGCCCCGGATGTTCTCGACCTTTCGAATAAAAGTGGGACAGAGGCCCCTTTGATGCCCGATTCCCTATAAAGGTGGAAAGAAAAGACAATTACGAAAAGGAAAACAGAAAAAAAGAAAAGCGAGAGAAAGGGAAAAAGATAAGACTTTATTTGTAACAAAAACAAAATTTGATGGGGATGAAGAACGGTCTCACTTTCTCTATCTCCCACACGAGCTTGCCACTCGCCACTCACCGTAACCATTTATCCTTCCACTCCTTCGAGAAGAAGGGAGACCTTCCACCAAACCGTCCGGATACGATCGGGTTTGTACGTAATACCATTCGGATGGTGTCCCGAGACGATGGAGTCGCCGCCATACAAAGAGCTCGTTCATCTCCTTAAATTTGGGGCGAGGATATTTTCCGGTGAAACATCACCGGAGGCCAATGATCTCGCCCAAGAAATAGGGTGCACTGGCCGGATGCATACCCCACTTGCAAAACCACCGCGTGAGAAAAGCGGCATGGAAATCTTAAACCATATAGAAGGCTAGGAGCAAATACAGCGCAACCCCTCGGTGGGTACTTGGGAACTTTCGTGTCGTCGTCAGTACCCAAAAATTGATACCACTTGGAATATGGTACCTCCGCATAGGAACTCATCTACCTCCCGAATCATTAACATGCTCGGGATATCGTTTATATCACTCGGCGTCCACCGAGGCTCGACACGGAGACGAGGGCCTCCTCCGGGCCGGCCGTCGCCATTACGGTGGCCTATGGGCCCTAGCGGCCTCTCCGGCCTCGAATCGCCGGATGGTTCATCTACTCGCTCACGTTGTCACGCTCCGGTTCCGATGGGTCCATGTCTTCTTCTTCTTGCTGGTCGTTGTCTAGAATCAACGCTGCGAGTCTTCGTCGGAACTTGCTTGTGCCGATCGGGTTGATACACCGTTCCTCTCTAAAGACGTTCTGGTGTCGGATTGAAGATAGTATGAGTCCGCCCCAAAGACGTTCCGCCGTGGAGAATCCGGAGAAGATATCCGAATAACGCTCGGACTACGAGGCGGTGATGGCCGTCTTTGGTGAGAAAAAAGAAGGTTCAGAGGGAGGGTCTTCGATTTCAACCTCAACACTATAACTACGACTCCTACTATCCTCAAAAGAAGACATTTATAGGTAAAGGGAGAGTATTTTGAAAAAATACCTAAGTTTGAAGTCTCTACGAACTTGGAAAGCCGACTCAAATTTCTCGCTCGGTTCTAGTTGCTTTAGCTCAAAGGTCAATGGTTGCGAAAATGAATGATGAAGGGAAACGCGAGTATTTATAGATAGGGTTCCTCGATAAGCGCGACAATTATTCGAAAAAAGACGCCTTTTAAAAACTCAAAACCGTCAAACATGTCAAAAATGTCGCGTCCACCACGCCTACGACAGAAGCGACCACCGGTTTCGGTTCGGTTCCGCGCAAGATTGGTCCAAACACAAGATGCCACGTGTATCGTCATTATGGCAACCCAATTAATGCGCCGTTTCAAGCATTAATTGCTACGCGACAGTGCCAGGAAAGAACAAAACCTTGGAGAAATCTGTTTTCCCATTAAATGTTCATCATTAGCATTAAAGTTTAACTCCGATCTCGAGATTCTTCTCTCGGAATCAAACTTGGGGCCTTTGATGATACCCGAGCCGAGTTGTGAGAAATTAATCCACGTCATCACCGACACATATTCGAATAGGTGACCTACGGGTGACGCGTCAACAATGATGTACGACAACACGTCATTTAATTAGGCTCGCCGCTACCGAGCCCAACGACTCGAGCCCAACCGCAACACGGCTCCGAGCCCCGAGCCCAAGTTTCAAATGAAACGCACGCGCGCGCTTTCAACCGTAAAAATAAACACATGCCCATGCTTGACACTTTATTGGTATCAGGAACTGCCACATGTCAGAGAATTATGAAGAGAAGTCGACAAGTGGCAAGTTTTGGCTGACATGCACAACTATAGAGGGACATGTGTCGTTTTTTAGCTATTTTATTAATTAATGAATAGTTAGTGCAAAGATGACTATTGTAAACACACTTACTCAAAAGGGGTATAAAAAGTCTGAAAAGGAGAAAAGAAAGGGGGAGCAGATAGTAACAAATTATAAAAAAGACCGATCCCAATATTCCGGCTCGGCAAAATACAAAAAAGGCATAATTAGCCAGAAATAAATATACGTTACGCACGTTTTCATTCCCACGTGTTAAATCTTTTACATATTTCTACTTGTTGACCAAAACGCACGTCAACACATATATTGAATATTTATTCTATGACAGTGTTTCTATAACTTCTAAATTTTGATTGGATACTGGATTACTCCAAATAGATAAGTAGCATGAAACTGCGTTTTAGATCAAGCATGAGGCAATTGGAATGAGTTTGTGTATATTGGTTTCCTGATGTATTTGATAAACTGCAGACATAAAATCTTTGTGAATATATGTGAAGAAGGGTACTTTCAAATTCATCAGGAAATAACATCCTCCCTTTTGGAGTTTTCTCTCTTGTCTCTCCTTAGGAGAATAGTTGTCCCTTTTTGGAGGCAAAGTGTGTGTTTTTGAAAATTTGAAAAATCTTGGTCTTTGGTTCTCGGATCTATGGCAAATCTTCATCTTTTCTACCTCATTTATTACAAGAATTAATGGTGTCTTGAAGCATTGATCCTTCCTCTTTTGTTTTCTGTAATAACCATCGTTCTATTCATTCTTGTCGGTCTTTGGTCTTCGTGGTGGGTCTCCCCCACTTGGGCTTTCCCTTTTTTCTTTTGTCTTTTTGCTTTCTTCCTAACATCTTTAATAGTGGTGTGTTTGTTTTTGTATTTGAAACAGGAGCATTGAAACCTTTTTTCGATCATCGAGAGATATAGTGGGTGATTCCTTCTATCATGTCGGACGAGTTAGCCGGAAAGTGAAAAAGCTTTTCTCTTTCGAAGGAAGAAATAGGAGGTGTTAAGCTTGAGAAAAGGATATAAACTTCACTCGGAGGAATGTGGTAGAAATTTGTTTGGTAGGGTCTTCGGCATTAAAGTCGCAATCAACCGGGTTAAAACGCACCATGTCATTTATATGGCCGACGAAGGAGTGGTTTGTGATCGGGAACTAGGGCAAAATCTGTTCCAATTTGTTTTGTAAATCGGAAGACAAAAAAAGAGTATTTGAAGGGAAAGTTTGGAACTTTGATGGGCAATATATTATTCTCAAAGAATGGGCGGAGGATTTGATTATTCGAATGAATCGTTTAGTCATATTGACCTATGGGTGCAAGTATGGAACCTCCGTGCGAATCTGGTTGTGTCTTTCAAACAGAATCAAGATTTGATGCATTTTCTCTAAAACGAAAGATGTTATCATTAGGAAGGGGGAGGATTCAAAGGTCGACATTTGAAAATTCTTGTGTCGGTCAACCTGGAGAGGCCGTTGATGAGGGGTACCATAATCTCGCTCGGAGGTAAATCTATGTGGGTCGATTTTAAATACGAGAATCTTCTCAATATGTGTTTCTATTGTGGTAAGGTGGGTCATTTTGAAAAACAATGTGAAGATAGGAAAATCGATATTGTGAACAATGAATTGAAGGAAGGACAATTTGGGGATTGGGTTAGAGCCGAAACCTCATGGGTTCAAAGCAAAAAAGATAGGAATTTTTAGAATCCTCTGAAATCAAGCTCCGAGATTCAACCTAATAATGCGAAGGAGGATGGTTCTGGAAGTAAGGGGGATTGTAATGTGGAAAGCATTATAAAATCTCCAGTGCATATGAATCAACAGGAATTTTTGGAAGTGCATAATGTTGAAAATATGATAGACGATAAAAGTACTTTGGATAGTCTTTACAATAGTGAATTACCGAGGGTGGTTCAAACTAAGGAAGAGACAATTGAAACTATGGGTAATCGGCCTTGGGGGGTAATTTTCAGATTGAAGTGCGAGTTTTTCTATCAAAACACCGGCCTGTTTCAAACCGAAAAGCAGTTGAAAATCTGGATTTAATGGAACTTGTTTGTTCTGTTGTTGAAAACTTTAAAAAGCGCCTTTTAAAGATATTTCTAATACCTTGGTTACCCATAAATTGAAGAATAAAAGTGCTATTCTTGGGGCGTTAAAGGAATTGGAAGAGAATTGTTGGGTCATCCTACAAGCAAAGCTCACTATTAATAAAATGATTAAGGTGGAAAAAGGATCGAAGAAAAGGAACCTCCAAATTAGGGATGAAGAGAATGTTGTGATAGGAGAGGATAAATTAGATTCGCCGAAATCTAAAAAAGAAAAAAAGAGAATGGAGAGAGTAGTTCACAGGTGGTGGTAGCCAACCTTGATTGGCCCCAAAGTCAAATATGAGAGTTATGGTGTGGAATTGTAGAGGTGCAGGAGGACCTCTACGATTTCCCAAATCAAGGAGTCTTGGAAACTTCACCTTCCGGATTTGGTGTTTTTGTGTGAAACAAAAAAAGAGAACGTTTTTTGTGAAAACTGTATTTCGAAATCTTAAGTTGGATGAAAGATGGAACCATGTTGAACTAGTGGGATTGAAAGGTGGGATGTTAGTCGGTTGAGTCTTGACATCACTTTGTTAAGAAAATATTGGCGAATGATTTTTGTATGGAGGTGGAATTTTTAAAAGAAGGGGATAAGCAAATTTATTGGGGAGTCTTTGTTTATGCTAGTACGGATCCGAGAGTTAGAGAGCAAACAATGGAATTTTTCGATTCAAGCTAAAGTTAAATGGGGGAGATTCTGGTTTTGGGAGGAGATTTTAATGATTTACGGTGTGGTGAGGAGAAAAGAGGGGGAGCTCAAGAAGGGCTTCAAGCTTTGTGAAATTTAATGATTTTATAGGCGATATGCAAATGGAAGAAATCCTCAAGTAGTGATGGTTATTTTACTTGGGCTAATAACGAGTAGATGAAGGTTTCGTAGAAGAAAAACTTGATAGGTTCTTTGGCTCTAGTGATTGGCTTCTTAGATTTAATCAAGCTCGGTCTCTAATGTGTTTAAGACTGACTTGAGATCATGTATTTTGGTTCTTAACTCATCTCCTAGGGACTTAAAGGTGAAAAAAAGATTCTACTTTGATAAAAGGTGGATTGGTCAAGATGGATTCAAGGAAACTATGGTTGATTTGTGGGACGTAAATGGGAATGGGACTCCAATGTTTCAAATACAGAGAAAATTAAGGCTTGTAGAGTTGGTATATTAAAATGGAATGCAAATTTAAATAGAAACTCGAAAAGCGGATTTTGGATTGTAAAACGAAATGGAGGAATTGAGAAAGTTGGGAGGATAGAGATTGAAATAAATGGGGTGATTTGAAAGACCAAATGAATGAAGCCTACAAACAGGAAGAGCTCTTTTGGTCCCAGTAAATCCCAGTCACGTGGGCAGGAAGGAGACCGTAACACTAAATTTTTCCATGCCGCAACCACTCAAAGAAGGAGAAATAGGATTACTTCATTAGAAAAGGAGGATGTGACCATGTGTGATTCTCCTCAAGATTTGGAAAAGGTGATTCTGATTTTTACTCAAAGTTATTTTCCTCTCGAGGTTGACTAACTCTGCGGGATGTTTAGAAGGGATCTCTCACACTATATCTCTTGAAATGAATGAGGGCTGATGCTTCCGGTGGATGATAAGGAAATCAAACAAGCCCTATTTGAGATGAATCCTCATAAATCTCCTGGTATTGATGGTATGTCCCCTTTGTTTTTCAGTTTTTTGGAATTCCATTAGTCCTGGTGTTGTGGTTGCCATTAAAGAATTTTTGAAATGGTAAAATACTTAAAAGTATTAATCACACTCTTGTCACTCTAATCCCTAAATGTAAGAATCCTACCTCAATTTCTCATTTTAGACCTATTAGCTTGTGTTCGTACTTTATAAAATCATTTCCAAAATCCTTGCTAATAGACTCAAAAGTGTCTCCAATCTTGCATCTGTGAAAATCAATCGCTTTCATTCCGGATAGACAAATTCTTGACAATGTTATCATTGCTCATGAGTCTATTCATTTTTTGAAAAGGCATAGATCTGGGAAAAAAACTTTCATGGCTATTAAATTGGATATGGCTAAAGCCTATGATCGGGTTGAGTGGGAGGGTCTTAAGAGAGTGATGTTACATATGGGTTTTGCCTCTGTTTTTGTGGATAGAATATTCTCCTGTGTGTCAACAACTGTTTATTCTTTTAATCTTAACGGTAAACATAGTGGTTTTATTGTTCCATCTAGAGGGTTGAGGTAAGGGGACCCTATCTCCCCGTATTTGTTTTTGATAATCACTGAAGTCTTTTCTAGCTTAATTAGAAGATCAGTTGAGTGTAAATCCTTTCAGGGGCTTAAGATTTGTAAAAATGGGCCGATGATCACTCATTTACTATTTGCGGATGACTCATTATTATTTTGTGAAGCTAATAGGTACCAAGTGAGCTAATCTTGAATATCTTGAATCGTACAAAAGCTTTTCGGTCAAAGGGTGAATTGGGAAAAGTCCAAAGCATTTTCTTCAATAAAAATACAACATCCGGCTCTCAAAAGGAAATATGTGAGATTCTGCAAAGGGTGCGACATGATGCTAGTAGGTACCGGGGCTTCCTTTAGCGATTGGAAAATCAAAAAAGAAACTTTTAGATATGTGGTTGATGCACTCTGAATAGGCTCAATGATTGGAAAAATAAATTTTTATCAAGTCTTTGGGAAAGAAATTATGATTAAGGCTATGTTGAATGCACTTCCTGTTTTCAAAATGTCTTATTTTAATTGCCTGTGGGGATGTGCAAGGAGTTAGGACAGGTTATGGCAAGATTTTGGCGGGGGCTACTTTGAATCGATAAGAGGAAAATTCATTGGAAGTCTTGGGATAGTTTGGCTTGGTCTAAAGATGAAGGGGATTGGGTTTTAAGGATCTTCAAGTGTTTAATGATGCATTAATTTCTAAGCAGTGTGGAGAGTCATGACGTTGCCAAATCTTCTTGTGAGTAAAGTTTTAAAAGCTAGATATTTTCCTAAAGGTAGCACGATGGATGTGGATGTTGGAAATAATGCATCTTGGCTTTGGAGAAGTTGGATGAAAGCTAGATATGTGATGAGGAATGGTGACGTATTCAATTGCTAATGGCAAATCAATTCGAATCGGCATGTTCCGTGGATTAAAGACTCTTTTTTATTCGGACCTCTCACAAAAATGCCCAAGGATCGAGTCTCCTTTTTGGGTGAGTGAACTCATTCAGCCGGATGGTAAATCATGGAATGTTGAGCTTATTGATAAAGTGTTTTGTGTTGAGGATGCTTGGAAAATTAAAGCATTGAAGATACATGATGATCAAGAAAGAGATAAACTGTGGTGGAATTTTGAGAAAAAGGGTGCATTCACCGTTAAATCTCGCTTACTCTGAAGCCATCAAGAAGTTGAGAATTTTGGAGGGTAGGGCTGAATGTAGTTATACCAGAAGAAGTGGAATGTCAAGACAAAGGGCAAGATTAAACATTTTATTTGGAAATGCTTTTCCAAATGCCTTCCAACCTCGTCAACCGGTGATTTTTAGAGGATGTTGCATTGATCCAATCAATCGGATGTGTGGGGAAGAGAAAGAAACTATTTGAACATATCTTTTTCAAATATAGTAGAGCTCGATTAATTTGGAGAATTGCGCTATAAAGTGGGATGGAATTGAGAAATATAATGGTTCTTTTTTTGAATGGTGGGGCAAAATCGTGATTTAAAAAAGGATGAAATGTTCGAATTTAGAATCCAACTGACCACATATATCCTTTGGTGGCTTTGGAAATCTAGAAATTTGTGGATGTTTCAAAAAAGTTGGATGAGTGAAAAAGCGGTTATTGTTTGTATTTTGTTAAGGAATGGGAAGAATTCGAGGATATTGAGGTGAAGGGAAGGAAAGTGTGATTCGAGCTTGGGCACGCTCATTTGGTTGGATTATTGGTAGGATAAAATATCGGTGCTATTTTCCTAATCAATGTTCGGGTTTTTTTCTTTTTTTATGCGTGGTTTGGTTTTGGATGCTTCTAGGGGTTGGCAATTGCTTACTCGGTGGAACAGACTGTAGTTTTGTGGTTGTTGTTCTTGCATTCGATTGGTTCGAGGAAGAGAGGTTGATCTTTGAAAGCGTCATTTCTTCGCTTGGATCAATTGGTGGTTGCTTCTTTTTTGACCTCAAGCATCGATCCTGTTTCTTTGTGGGGGTTTGTGTGGTGATTGGTTTTGATAGTTTTGTTGATGTTGCCTCCTTTTCCAGGATGGGTGTGTTACCCCGTTTGAATCCTGTGTATTTAGGCCATTCTGTCGAATGGTTCTCTTATTTTCGATGCTGGAGTTTTTTCGTTTGATTGGAATTTGGGTTCTTTAGCCCACGCATGTAATTTGTTTGAGGTTCAATTTAATCTACTATCGTTTCGTAAAAAAAAAAAAACAAATTCATCAGGAATTCCCTTAATAAAATTATGACAAATTCGTTTTGCATTTGATGAGTATTTTATAATGATAGTTATAGTATAGTATACATGTGTCCTATTACTTCTATTGTCTTGATTTAAAGTGTTCATGTAATCACTTGTTTCTTCACAATTGCAATATTAATTTAGCTATTGTCCCTCCACCTTTTCTAATTAGAACGTACTCAAGTCAAGTGAGTTAAATTGAGGTAAATTGTGTTGGAAAAGTAAAATAGCATCTATACTCTTAAGTATGAAACTATTTTTGGAAGAGTTGTTTTGAAAGTGTCTGGACTTTGTTAATTGTGTTTTGGAGTATTGTTATGTTAATTCTTATTGCAATGTGATTATAGTTGTTTCAAATCAAGGATTTAATTATGTGCTGAAGGGCAGTTCAAAAAGATCAAAGTATGTAATTAGTTGTTTTGGTGCATACATGTAGGTTCCAAAGGGTTCATCTAAATCTTTCGTAAATGCTAGACCCTAGAGTCGATTATTTTTATCAATCTCATAGTTGGTCCATGTGGTTACATAAGTTCCCAGTTTTCTATGCATGTATTTGAATATTTTTGTATCAATCCCATCTCTGCTCAAATTATTTTTAATAGTACTAAGTGAAAATGACATTTGTATTCTTATTGTTTGTGATCTATTGTGAGGATATCCTAGTTTTAATGAAATAAGTCATGGCACAAAAGGGGAAAATAAAGCGTCTCCGGCTTAATATCAAAAGAGAGTTAAGACTAGCCGTGGTCAAAAGAAGGGAAGATATGTAATACTTTTTATGTAGAAATATTAATTTCCACTGGAAAAGTATTAACTTTCTATATCTATATCTATATCTATATCTATACTTCTATAAAAGTGTGAATAGCTTTCAAGATTTTTTGAAAAAATTGATTTGCCAAAAATATCCTCATGGCAAAGTTACCTCTAAGGGCAATTAGGTAGTTTTCTATATTGATTTATTTTTATTTGTTTAATAATATGATAAGTGTCTCTTTGTATTCTAAACTCTTCTTATTTACATTGTTTCAATTGTAATTCTTAGAATATTTTGAATTTTTAAAAAAATATTTGTTTCATATTAACTGCATATCGAAAGTTTTCTAACCATATGTCATAAGCATATATAAAGACTTCATAAAAGAAAATTTTAACCGTTTAAAGTTGAGTATAATGCAAAAAAATCTACATTTATAATATTTTTCTTTTAATTTTCTTAATAATTGAGTTCATCTACAACAAAAGAAAAAAGAGTGTAATTTTACAGTGGAATGAAGAGAAAAATATAAATAAACAAAATTAAATTTTTTTTTGATTCTAAATAAATAGCAGGGTTGCAAATATAAAATCATAACTTTATCATCTATCATTCTCACTATATTGTGGGATAATCTTTTGTTCGTAGTGGAATATATGACAAATTCTTTGTAGGAGAAGATAGGAATTTGAAACTAATGAGAATTTCAGGGAAGTTTATGCATTTTTCCGTGGAAAAATATTTAGTTTTAATATCAGTGAAATATAAATTATTACTAAAATTTTGAATTTTTTTTGTTCTTCAAGCTTTGATCATTAATCTTTATCTATGTTTTTAGGTAATAATGGATTTACGATTTAACATGATTTAGATTTAATTATCAATTAATTTAATTCATATAGTCTTTTGATTAAATAAATTCAATCTAATTGTGATAATGTAAAACTAAACTTGAAAACAAACATATCATAAGAATATCCTCAAACAAAAAGAAAAAAAACTGGCAGAGAGTTATATCTTTCAAATTAATGAAGTGAGATTTTAAATTTCAAGGTGTAGTGAATTAAATAAGAGAAATATTTGTTATATTTTAATTAAAAAAGAAGATAAAAACATACACAAATTTTATTATAAAAATTAGCTTACTATGTTGAACTATAAAAAATACGTATAGGATTATTTTAACTTAAGGTTTGAATCTTTGTCAACCACATCCCCATATTTAGAAAAAAATATATGACAATTTTAAAGATTAATATTCATATTGCCATCTTTTGGGGGGAAAGGCATGGCATTTTAAATACAAGGTAGTAGTTATCTATAATATATTTATGAAAACAAAATGATTGAGACCAATTTCAATTATTGCACTCTCTTGATAAAAAAACATAAGGTGTTAGATAATTTTAATATATAATTAAGAGTAAATATATTTTTTATTATTATAGCTTATTTGCTATGTGACCTTGCTGCTGTTATATCTGATTCCAATTAAGTTGCATTTGAGTTGATGAATTTGAACTTAAATGAGGAATTTGGAGAAAATAATAAGGATATATATTTACGTACAGTAAAATAAAAATTAAAAATTAAAAAAATTAACTGTAATAGCTTTGATATTACATAAAATGTTATTAGTTTTAAGATGAGCAAAATATATGTAAGATGCTATAAAAATTATATTAAAAATATGTATTGGTATGTAAGTTAAAGTCGCATCGATTAAATATTTAATTATTTATTATTTATAATAACAAAATTTAAATTATTGTACTTGTGCTGAAAAGTATTCTTAATTTACTAAGATTTACAAAAATATCATTTAACAATTGGGGTTCAACACATTTTAGCAATTTATTTGACAATATGTACTAACAAATCAATTAGAAGCTGATCATCCAGTACATAAAAGTAAAACAGAATATACTTGCTTTAATTTAATCTAAGAAAAATACTTGTATTTAATTAGTAACCTATTAAAAGGAAAAATAGATTAACACTACAAAATAAAAACAAACACAAATAGTTACTTCAACAACTTCACCCAAAAAGAAAGAATTATAGAAAAAAATGGACAACTATTATTTAACTATATTTAACACATACAATGATAATTATATAATTAAGTGAAGAAATTGAATAAAAGGACGTAAAATTTTTAATGTTCGATGCACTTCTTTCATGATGCAAACAAAACAAAACAATATATTGAGATAATAAATAAGAGAGTAACTAACAATAATGAAATGGAGCACAAAGAATAACATAATATTAATAGGAACTAAAACTATAGGGAAAAAATTTGTCAAAAAATGGTGAGGGGAGATAGAATAATTAATGTGTGTAATCTTATATAAAATAATAAAATGTCTTGGTTGGATTATAGTAAAACTTAAATAGAAATCTATTCAATATATAAATATAAATAAATAACTAAAATGGAAAAGGGTCGTAGGACATGATTATGAAAACAAATACATAGTTAGATAATGAACTTTTAGTTGGAACTGAAGATGGGTTTTGTAAGAAAAAAAAAGTTGGGGTGGGATTAAGGGCCGGGGGCAGGCGCCTTATACGTGGCTCCTCCACTGGTTGAAAATTTAACTATCATATTGACAATGTTATACAGGTACTCGCAATATGTAGATATCTTGTGCAGTATATAATTAATTTCATTTATAGGATACATATCATTATTTCAAAGGAATTGTTGATAAAGTGGAAAACAAATCGTTCCTCATGATATGATTGTTTTAAAAAATTTGCACCAGTTTTCAAAAATAAAGAAAATGTCATCTGCAATAAATGTAATGAGAAAGATGTTGAATAAATACCGATTTATTAATTATATATCATGTACTTAAATATTTTATTCATCCATCGCATACTAATCATTATCTCATGAATTTTAAATATAAAATATTATTGAATTTCGTACAATGTGCTTTCATTATTATATTTGAGGAGGTAGCGACTATATATATCGGATGCCAATTAAATAAGTGAATATTTAAAATTGATTGAACATATAAGAATATCATATTATAGATGACTTATTTTTTTTTAATATTTTTACCTTTTCTTTTTCGTTGATGTACAGTTTGCATAGCTGATGAAAATGGATTGTGGTTCAGCCATTTATATTATATAAAAGTGTGATTTTTCTTTTAATTTGAATTAATTTATTGATCATTTTCAATTATAATTGATAAGTTTTTTATCTTTGTTTATAGTTATATATAATATTTAATTTAATCTGGGAGAACATGATGAGTCAAAATATTATTAGAAGTTAAGCTTCTAAACAATAAATGAAATTTCAATTTCTCATCGCTCTTAGCAACAACACACAGATGGTGAATGGGAAAATGAATGTTGTAGCTGAGCCAATTCAAAAGATAACACCAATTTCGAAGATGAAGAAAAGGAAGAAAACATCCATATGTCAACCAGTCATATTTAATTTGGGCTAGGAATGCTTTAAAAAATGAATTTGCATAAAAAGCTCAAAGCCGAGTATGAAGAAAAATGAGACAAAAATTAAAACAAAAAACAAATTTATACAAAATAAGTTCGTGGAAATTATTTTATTAAACTTATATTACACTTGAGTTTTCATATCCACTGTACTTTCTTCAATGATAATATCATTTAAGAATAGCGTTTTTGGGTTCAAAATATCATAACCATATTTCACCTACTAAGAAGTTTAATTTTAATCTAGCAAGTTTAATTTTAGAATCAAAACACGTGAGCGAGATTTACTATGAATAACAATAATTTAATCAAAAATAATTCTAACTATAAGATTTGATTTTAATTAAATTAACAAAATTATTTGGATAACGTGCAACGCACGTACACCTTACTAGTTACTTAAAATGTATTAGTGTTTGCTCCAAATGAAATTAGTTTCTGAACATTTCAAGGCTGTGCGCCTAAGAGTATGTGAATTCAAGAAGAAGAAAACAACATTATTAGAGGATGATGATGATGAGAAGAACAAGAAGAAGAAGAAAACTCAAAAGAAATGAAGCAGCAGCTGGTTACCAGATGTGTTGTTTACAGGATAAATTCTTGTAATTGTAAAAGTTTGATTCTACTTGGTTTAGGGTTTTTGGATCACATGACTTGGTGAATTTGAGAAGTTTGTTGATGTAAGATTACTCACAGGTTGTTTCTGGAGCTACATTGATATTGTTACTGTTTCTTTCTTTAAAGTGGTGATTATAGGGTGAATTTTGTACCTACCATTATAAGGCTTGTAAACATATAATACTAGGAAATATATTATGCATGTTTATAAGGCTTGTTTATTCATTACGAACACTACTAGATATCATGATGATCGCTTTGAATCAATTTATATAATTGTTCGCTTCAGTTGAAAAGTGTTACTTTTTACACCAAAAGTATGATTTTCCACCCCAAAAGTATGAGTTTCTATTTCTTGTAGAATAAGTATCTTCTCTAATTTTCAAAAAAAAAAAACATGAAAATGTATCTTCTCTAATAGAAAACTATTTTAATACACCATTAGATGTCATGATGGCCGCTGGGAATAAATTTACTTAATTTTTCATTTCAATTAAAAAGTCTTATTTCTCACCCTTAAAGTATAATTGTTTAAGATAAGAGTATGACTTTGTATTTCTTGTAGAATAATATATTTTTAATAGAAAAGTATTACAAGTATTATTACAAAATTAGAAAAGATACACCACCAAATATTGGGATAGATGCTTGGAATCAGGTTACGTAATTTTTCTTTTCATTTGAAAATTATTACTTTTCACCTTAAAAGTATGATTTTTTAACAGATAAGTATGACTTTTCACCCTAAAAGTATAACTTTCCATTTCTTGTTGAATAATTATCTTTTTTTTAGAGTAGGTCTCTTGTAGGACCGTCTTACCAAACACACCTGTTATTTAAAAAAATAAATCCGCTTCAGCGCCCCACAGGAATCGAACTCACGCCTATGGAGATGCAAGGTGGTATTCTACCACTACACCACTAGTGCTTGTTGCGCAATTTTAGTATAACCATGTATATAAACTCATTCATAAATAAGCACAGTAAATTAAAAAAAAAAAAAAAGATAAAAACGCTCTAAATGCGAGAGGCTAAGAATCGAACCCAAGTCTATTAAAAAACATGATATATTATCTCAATAAATGGATACTTATAAAAGTGTTACTTTAACTATATCATATTTATTTTTTATTTTTCCTTCTTTCTTTCATTTCTAATTTGTGACTATATTAAAAAACATGATACTTTATCTCAAAAGATTGATACTTTAACGTCTAAAAGTGTTACTTTAACTCTTTATATATATATATATATATATATATATATATATTTATTGTAATATATTCATAATTTGTGACTATATTAAAAAATATGTTACTTTATCTCAAAAAACAAATACTTTTACTTATAAAAGTATTACTTTAACTCTATCATATTTATTATTCATCTTTCTTTATATTTATTATTAAAAAATGTAATACTTTATTTAAAAAAACATATATTTTTACTCTTAAAACATGATATTTTGTCTCAAAAAATATTTATTTTTACTCATAAAGGTGTTACTTTAACTCTGATATATTTATTTTTCCTTCAATGTAATCATAATTTTTTGCTATATCAAAAAATATGATACTTTATCTAAAATAACCGATACTTTTTCTCATAAAACTGTTACTTTAACTGATCTGCGGGTCAACAGGATCTGCGGGTCAAATAGGATCCGTCTTACGGATTGAGATCCGTAAGATGGTCCTACATGAGTTTTTGCCCTTTTTTTAATAGAAAATTATTTCAATACACCACTCGATATCATGATTGCCACTTGGAATCACATTATTTAATTTTTCATTTAAGTTGAAAAGTATTACTTTCCACCCCAAAATTATGGAGTTTTAATAGTTTTAAGTATGACTTTACACTCCAAAAGTATGACTTTCTATTTCTTGTAGAATAATTTCTTTTAATAGAAATTTATTTCAATACACCACTAGATATCATGATAATCGCTTGGAATTAAGTTACTTTTCAATTGAAATGTATTACTTTTCACCCCAAAAAATATCTGTTTTTAGTTGAATGCCTGTTTCTTGTCAAATAATTTTTTTTAATTGAAAAGTGTTAGAAGTATTATTACAAGATTAGAAAAAATCCATTACCAGATATTATGATAGCCGCTTGGAATCAATTTACTTAATTTTACTTTTCAGTTGAAATGTATTACTCCCACTCCCCCCAAAAAAAAAAAAAAAAAAGTAATGACATTTTAACATAAAATTGTGATTTTTACCCTTAAAAATATGTTTTTAGCGAGTTTAGCGTAAAAAGTATGACTTTCTATTTTTTGTAAAATAATTTCTTTTTAATTGAAAAGTATTAGAAGTATTATTACAAAATTAGAAAAAATGCGCCTCCAGATATTATAATTGCCACTTGGAATCAATTTACTTAATTTTACTTTTCTATCGAAATGTAGTACTTTTCACCCCCAAAGTATGACATTTTAACATAAAAATATGATTTTTTACCCTAAAAGTATATTCTTTTAGCAGAAAAGTATGACCTTTTATTTCTTGTAAAATAGTTTATTTTTAATTGTAAAGTGTTAGAAGTAAAAATAAAAAAGGCACCACCAGATATTATGATAGCCGCTTGTAATCAATTTACTTAATATTACTTTTAAGTTGAAATATATTATTTTTCACCCCAAAAGTATAACAATTTAACATAAAAGTATGACTTTTTACCCCAAAAGTATTGACTTTCCATTATTTTTTTTATTAGAAAATTATTTCAACACACCACTAGATATCATGATGGCCGCTTAGAATCAATTTATTTAATATTTCATTTCAGTTGAAAAATATTACTTTTCACCCAAAAATATGACTTTTTTATTAGAAAAGTATGACTTTTGTTCTTGTAGAATAATTTTCTTTTAATAGAAAAGTGTTACTAGTATTATTACAAGTTTAAAAAAAGCCCCATGAGATATTATGAATGCCACTTGGAATTGTTTTACTTAATTTTTCATTCAATTGTAAAGTATTACTTTTTACTCCAAGGGCTCGTTTGGTTGACCTAAGGTAATAGGCTTGATTAATTCCCACCTACATTATTGGCCTTATCCTAAGGAAATAATGAGGTTCAATAAGTTGTTTGAAAGAAGGATTGGGCTTTGGGAATGTGATGGTTTTGTAATAAATTATTTGGTTGAGGGCGTGTATTAATAGCCTAACAAGTGTGCTATTACTTTTTTGTCCTTATTTACATTGCATATTCCAAATTGGCCCTCCTATTCTAGTACACACTCTCACTTCTCAGCATATCCCATTAGCACGACCCTTCTCAAGTTTCTTTCTCACTGCACAAGCCTGGGTTCCCTTCAAAGACGATTGACGCGAGAATTTGGCATCCTGTTCCCCGAGCCTGCGCAATCTTCCATTATCAAGCAACTCTAGGGTTTGCGAGCAACTCAAACGGTAAGGTTTTCTTAGATTTCGCCCTTCTTCTTTTCAATTCAATGTTTAATTCGATGTTGATTCTCAATGTTGTATTTCATTTATTCGTAATTGGGGGCTTTCAATGTTTAATTGTGTGTTGCCTAAATTCGAGATTTATTGCTTGCGGATTATCAGACCAATTTTTCCAGAGGGCCTGCAGTTCGGTTTTCTTGGAATTTCAGCATAATGGCTATTAATTTCACATAATGCCTATTTATTTTCAGCAAAATGCCTATTTAATTTCAGCATAATTTCCAGTAGGCATGCAGTTCGATTTGTCTAATTTCCTGATTTTTATATTAGCTGTGGATGTTTGTACTAATTTCCCTATTGTTTTTGTTGGAACCTAATCACAATCTTTGGTTTTCATTTTTGTTGTTGCGACTCTAACAAGAAGTAATTGGTGTTTAACTAGAAGTTATTTGGTTCATTACAAGACGCACCGATCAAGCTTTTCATTGTATTTTACATAATGTCCTTACCGTAATTTTATAACGAAATGTTGCATATATTGACTGAATGATCCTATTTTAAACTTTGCTTGGATATTATCGATGAAAATGCATGTTTGTAGTGTCCCCAAACCACTCAAACTCATCTAGTCAGTCATACCAGCAAAGTACGCCAGTATACAAGTTTTGTGATTGTTGCATCGAAGTCCCATTACAAACCCGTGGACATAGAAAAATCCTGGACGTAGATTTTACAGTTGTCCTGTACGTTCTTTCTTATTATTAAATACTATATGCCATTAATATGATTTAGATTAACTAATCTATAAAAAAATTGAAGTACAATTTAATCAACGAACCAAAATGCAGGACCGTAGGTGTGGTTTCTTTGAGTGGTATTGATGGCTCAAAAGCTACCTTTAAAACCGTAGGCAAGTGCACCTATCATTTTATAGTATAGATTATTGAGTACCGAGTGTCATTCCCACGAGGATTGTAAGTACTAATAATTACCGTTTTTTTGTTATTTAATCTAACAATTTTCAGAGTTTTTGTTTGATGAAAAAGGAAAACAAATTATAAATTGTAAAAATGAAGGAAGATTTGTAAAATAAGAAATCAAGAGATAGAAATGTGTTTGAATGTAAATCCCTCTAGAATGTTTTTGTGATTTGACAAGTTAAAAATACAACCGTAAGCCCTTAAGCAAAAATCAACCTCTTTTAATAAAATCTCATGTCTTGTGGACCGTAGAAATTCCCAATTTAAGTTAAACCCTTTCTCAAGGCGAAAAACTTCTAATCTCGGGTTGATTAACTGAAATCTCTTTCTAGTTAAAACCCCCAAGACAAAGATTATAACGATTTGTGAATTCCCATATTAGGTTTGACCCTAATCCGGAAGATTTATGTCGCCCTATATCTAGGATTGCATGCAACTCTTTTCACTTATATAGGTTCTATTTCACCATGAATCTCTCGATTTCCGGATGAAAAATAAACTTCAAATCAATATTGCGCATATATCAATTCGAATGAACGAAGTATAATATAAGTGAATCACACAAAATATGAAGATTTTATTAAAAACATACACACCTTAATCACAAATCCATTCTAGAGTTCATTACATTCAAGCACTAGGAGTTTAGTTGCACATGGCTTTGATAAAAGAGTATACTACACAAGATGTTTTGAATAAAATGAACATGGTGTACTTAGCTCTTATTCAAGACCAATACAAGACTTCCTCCTTGGTTGATGATGTTGAGCTCCAAGCCTTCTCCTTTAATGCTCTTCAACTTCCAACTCTACCTCTTTTTTTCTTCTCTCAATGTATTTTGCTTTGTAATTTAGAGAGAATGAATCAATGAATATACAATGAATGGAATCATTCCCCCAACTCATACTCTTGGCTTTTATAGACATTATTTTTGTGCAAGAACACATTAATAATGCCATCCTTTGTTAAACAAATGCTCCAATTCATTCTTTGGGTTGGTGAATTCTTGTATTCAAATGATAATTGAGGGAATATGGGGACATGTTGTAGCAAAATAGGGTGTTAAAGGTGTACAAAAGTGGTCAAAAGCTTGGTTGGTGAGTTTTCCATAATTTTCGCATGGAAAAGTTGTAAAAAAGTCCCCCCGAACACGGCCATGTCGCCCGACACGCCCTGCCGCGGTCGCTTGAAATTTCTGAAAATTGGTCCGACATGGCCATGTCGTCAGCGACACGGCCAGGCCATGTCGCACAACATGGCCGTGTTGTCACGACACGGCCAGGCCGTGTTCAAGTCCTGGCCCAAGCCTAAAAATTGTGATTTTTCGCCTGTTTGAACATGGCCGTGTTGCCCGACACCCCGGCCGTGTTGGACCAAAAAGGCCCCAAAATGACGTGCTTGGCTTGTAATTTCGAGCGTATTTGCATCCTTAAACTCCCGGTATGTTTTGACATGAATCCATGGTCCGAAATTCACCAAAATTAGCCCCGAATGGTCAATCTACACCAATAAAAGCACCTCACAAAGAGTATAAACAATATACAATCAAAAACTAACGAAAGTAACAACAAAATAACTCAAATTCTACTCAAATATACACATAAAACATGCATAAAAAGACCCTTATCAAACCACCTCCAACTTTGAACTTTGCTTGTCCTCAAGCAAAACATTATATCAAAAAGAGGGATTCAAGAAATCACAACATACAAAGATGATTTTTTTTTTTCAACATATTGAACATAAGCGATCAAGTTCTTGGCCTTCTCAACCTCGAATTAACCATTAAGTAAAAACATAGTTTTGTAAAGCGATCGATTGTCAACAAGAAAGATCGTAATATCGCAGAGGCATTATTCGGACTTGAAATCATCACTCCACAAATACTGATAGTTATGAACAACTTCAATTCAATAACGCCATGAAAATACAAGAATTCAATGGATCATAGTAGTTAGCTTACTAGTCATATAACCAAGCTTCTTGAACTTTATTGGAATGAGAAGTCAAGGAGTATTCATTCTCCTCTTTTTTTTCGTTTTTTTTTTTGGGACCTTTCGAGACATGCTTCCACTAGGTTTATATTTTGAATTTCTGTTCAAACACTCCTAGGTGGTTTTCCATACTCATATTCGTGTCGCCGTTTACGTAAAAAGACAAACATGGGGCTCATGAATGCTCCTAGTTACTAAGCAACAACAAATAGAGGAGTATAACCTCGATTGTTCCGTTTTTTTTTTCGTTTTTTTTTTCTCTCTCTTTTTTTTTATTTATTCACAAGCTTGGTTTAACAACTAGTTAACCACTACTAAATCATGAGTTCTCGGAAGTTCATAGCACTAAGTATCGTCGTATATGCCTTAACACATCAAATATTTATGGTGTTGGAAATCTCGTCAAAATTTAGCCCGCATCCACGTCAATCTATCCTAGACAATCAATTGTTTCACACTGAAAACACAAATTAACAAGTTAATATAGGTATAATTGAGCCAAGTTATTGACTAGCAAACATTTAATTTGTTAAAAAAAAAAATCACATCTTTTGAAACCAAACACACAAGCATTCCGAAAATGTTATTGCAAGCATTCGAAAATGTTATTGTACCCACCTCCAACTTTAGGATTCACATTGTCCTCAATGTGAAAGAAAGAAATGGACAAACACACACAACACACTAAAAAAATTAGAATGATATAAAAGAGGTGGAAAAAGAAAAATATGACCTTACTACAATAGTAGAATCGGTGTTGGGCGATCATTGGGTTGTTTTGTACGGGACCCTCAACTCGCATCTTCATACCTAATCAAAGTTAAGCAACACACAACTCGAATACCGTGAAATCTCAAATATTCCCAATTAGGACAACCAAGAAGATGTTCAAAAGTTTTTTTTTTTTATTTGAAAATGACTCTAAGGACTTGTGATTATTTTGAAAGAAAATAAAATAAAAAAATAAAAATGAATGAAAACAATTGCACACAAACATCGGGTTGCCTCCGGGTAGCGCTTTCTTTAACGTCGTATATTTGGACCATTTCACCTAAATGTGAAGATTTAATCGGGCGGAGCCTTGAACTTATGAAATATTTTATCTCTTTGAACAACATCGCCACCGTATCGATTTTCGAACAATTGACCTTCATGGTCCTATTTTTCTCGCATGTTATTCTCAAAATGGGATTTATCTGTGGAAACTTTTGCACATTGAACATCACATACTTTCAAGGATTTATTAGAAGACATATCAAGCAAAGAATCATTCATCCTTGTCTCAATCAAGTTTATAGGAAAACAAGTATCATTTATAGGATTTCTCAAAGGAATTTTAAAGATAACTTGTTCACCCCCTACTCTCAAAGTAAGCTTTCCATCATGCACATCAATGAGAGATTTAGCGGTAGCCAAAAATGGACGTCCTAGAATTAAGGGAACTTTTATATTATCATGCATGTCAAGAATAACGAAATCGACTGGAAACACGAATTTATCAATCTTGACTAACACATCATGAATAATACCTCTAGGATGTTTAATCGATTTATCGGCTAATTGAATGTCCATCCTAATAGGTTTAAGTTCACCTAATCCCGCATGCTTAAATGTTTCATAAGACATCACATTGATACTAGCTCCCAAGTCGGCTAGTGCCCTATCAACAGGTAAACCATCAATTGTGCAAGGAATAATAAAGCTTCCTCGGATCATTAAATTTTTGTGGTAGTTCATTGGAAGGACATTTATCATTCAATTGCACATTTGATAATTTGTTAAGCTTATTTTCACTAGGAATGATGTCATTAAGATCCCTAACATGCTTTGAAGGAGGGTCAACAAATGGAATATTAGTATGTAATTGCTTGAATGACTCAAGGTACTTACCAAATTTGTCCTCCTTTCTATCTTCTTGATTAAACTCCGGTAAGGGATCTTGGGCTTGTATTCTGGGCGACCACCTTTTTCATGGGCTTTTCTTCATGTTTGTCGTCCTCCACATATTTCGCATGGTGGCGTTGGCATAATCATGCTCATATGGAAAAGCGATGGTGATTGCCTTTACGTGCTCCCTTGGGTTTGGCTCGGTGTTACCCGACAAACTTCCTTGTGGCCTTTCGGAAATCATCTTCGCAATCGGCCTATTTGGTTTTCAGATTATGGATAGATGCCTCTTGATTTCTCAAGGATGTTTCCATGACCGAATCGGGTATCTGTTGATTGCACAAACTTTGTTATAAGATCTTCCAAGTTAGGTTTACCTTGATTTGGCTGAAATCCGGGAGACGTGTGTAGATCAGGATTGGGATTAGGTCGTGGTTGGCCTTGATTTCCCCAACCAAAATTAGGATGTTGTCGCCACCCAGGATTATATGTGTTCTTTGTAAGGATTACTTGGGAAATTTCTGCCTTGATTCCCAACGTAATTAGCATGTTCAGCGTGAGGTATTGTGTGTGGGCAATCCTGATGATTATGCAATCCTCCGCAAGTTTCACAAGATAAAACATGCGGTGGTGGTGGTTTAGGAGTTGCTAGATCGTCGATCTTTTGGGTCAATGCTTCGACTTTGTGCGGCGAGCGTAACTACCGATCCGCATTATACACACCAACCGACCGTTAGTTTTACCTCGTATGGATTGCCATTGGTAGCCGTTCATGGCCATTCCCTCGATCAAATCCTGAGCGGCTTCCGGCGTTTTGTTATTAAGAGTTCCCCCGGCCGCTGCATCAATCATTTGTCTTGTTGCAGAAAGTAGCCCATTATAAAATGTTTGGACTTGCATCCAAATAGGTAGGCCATGGTGTGGGCATTTCCGCAACAATTCTTTGAATCTCTCCCAAGTGTCGTACAAGGTCTCGTCATCTTCTTGAGTGAATGAAGAGATTTCATTCCTCAATCGTGCAGTTTTGGCCGGTGGAAAATATTTCAAAAGGAACTTTTCGGCCATGATGTTCCACGTTGTAATCGTTCCCTTTGGCAAAGTATTTAGCCATTGTTTAGCCCGCCCCAAGAGTAAATGGGAATAGGCGTAAACGGATGGCATCATCAGAGACCCCATTGATTTTGAATGTATCGCAAATTTCGAGGAAATTTGCGATATGATTATTCGGATCTTCGTCTGGTAGGCCATCGAATTGAACGAATTGTTGCACCATTTGAATGACATTCGGTTTGATTTCGAAATTATTGGCAACAACAATGGGCCTCACGATGCTAGATGATGTGCCGTCCATAGACGGCTTTGCATAGTCGCATACATGGTTCTTTGTTGTTCATCCGCCATATCGGGATCTTTGCCTTTGTTAATATCCTCCTCGTGGTCGTCATTAATACTTTCTCTCGTGTTGCTACGGCGGTGTCGCTTCCAAATTCGGCGACGAGTAGGCATGCACTGCGGTAAATAAAGAGGATAAGTGTAATCCAAGACATACAAAGATAGATAAAAAGAAAGACAAATGATGAAATAAAATAAAAAAATGATTAAATTAACAAAAATAAGGTGTCCTTAATATTACAATCCCCGGCAACGGCGCCAAAAACTTGATGGCTCAAAAGCTACCTTTAAAACCGTAGGCAAGTGCACCTATCATTTTATAGTATAGATTATTGAGTACCGAGTGTCATTCCCACGAGGATTGTAAGTACTAATAATTACCGTCTTTTTGTTATTTAATCTAACAATTTTCAGAGTTTTTGTTTGATGAAAAAGGAAAACAAATTATAAATTGTAAAAATGAAGGAAGATTTGTAAAATAAGAAATCAAGAGATAGAAATGTGTTTGAATGTAAATCCCTCTAGAATGTTTTTGTGATTTGACAAGTTAAAAATACAACCGTAAGCCCTTAAGCAAAAATCAACCTCTTTTAATAAAATCTCATGTCTTGTGGACCGTAGAAATTCCCAATTTAAGTTAAACCCTTTCTCAAGGCGAAAAACTTCTAATCTCGGGTTGATTAACTGAAATCTCTTTCTAGTTAAAACCCCCAAGACAACATTATAACGATTTGTGAATTCCCATATTAGGTTTGACCCTAATCCAGAAGATTTATGTCGTCCTATATCTAGGATTGCATGCAACTCTTTTCACTTATATAGGTTCTATTTCACCATGAATCTCTCGATTTCCCGGATGAAAAATAAACTTCAAATCAATATTGCGCATATATCAATTCGAATGAACGAAGTATAATATAAGTGAATCACACAAAATATGAAGATTTTATTAAAAACATACACACCTTAATCACAAATCCATTCTAGAGTTCATTACATTCAAGCACTAGGAGTTTAGTTGCACATGGCTTTGATAAAAGAGTATACTACACAAGATGTTTTGAATAAAATGAACATGGTGTACTTAGCTCTTATTCAAGACCAATACAAGACTTCCTCCTTGGTTGATGATGTTGAGCTCCAAGCCTTCTCCTTTAATGCTCTTCAACTTCCAACTCTACCTCTTTTTTTCTTCTCTCAATGTATTTTGCTTTGTAATTTAGAGAGAATGAATCAATGAATATACAATGAATGGAATCATTCCCCCAACTCATACTCTTGGCTTTTATAGACATTATTTTTGTGCAAGAACACATTAATAATGCCATCCTTTGTTAAACAAATGCTCCAATTCATTGTTGGGTTGGTGAATTCTTGTATTCAAATGATAATTGAGGGAATATGGGGACATGTTGTAGCAAAATAGGGTGTTAAAGGTGTACAAAAGTGGTCAAAAAGCTTGGTTGGTGAGTTTTCCATAATTTTCGCATGGAAAAGTTGTAAAAAAGTCCCCCGAACACGGCCATGTCGCCCGACACGCCCTTGCCGTGCTGCTTGAAATTTGCTGAAAATTGGTCTGACATGGCCATGTCGTACGACACGGCCAGGCCATGTCGTACAACATGGCCGTGTTGTACGACACGGCCAGGCCGTGTTCAAGTCTGTCCAAGCCTAAAAATTGTGATTTTTCGCCCTGTTTGAACATGGTCGTGTTGCCCGACACCCCCTGGCCGTGTTGGACCAAAAAGGCCCCAAAATGACGTGCTTGGCTTGTAATTTCGAGCGTATTTGCATCCTTAAACTCCCCGGTATGTTTTGACATGAATCCATGGTCCGAAATTCACCAAAATTAGCCCCGAATGGTCAATCTACACCAATAAAAGCACCTCACAGTAGTATAAACAATATACAATCAAAAACTAACGAAAGTAACAACAAAATAACTCAAATTCTACTCAAATATACACATAAAACATGCATAAAAAGACCCTTATCAGGTATGACCCAACGATGTGCAGACGATCAACTCAGATCATCCCCGGCCTGTTAAAGACAATTAATACGCATCAAGAAACCATTAAACAATTGAAGCTTCGTGAAAGAAAATATGTCACTACTTTGATTGTTTCTTGGGTTTTCCTATGTGTTATCATGCTCTTTTCAATTTAAGAGCACTCTAAATGACTGGGCTTGAAGACTCATCATTCTGTTCGAACCTTTGTTTCGACCTTCACTTGTAATAGACTAGTGAATTTTTCAGTATGAACACTCGGATTGTTGTTTGAATTACTTTAACTTGAAATATGTGTAAGTTGTTTTGTTTTTGAAATAAGTATTTGTATTTTGTCGAGAACGGTAATACTGGTGTTAATACATCGCATTTTGACTCGCTTACTTGATAAATTCACATGACATCGTTGGAATTGAATGTGTTGTAATTTTTATCTCGCATTTTTTCTTATTTACAACACTGTTGACTGTAATTGTTAATATGTAATTGTCTTAAAATTGTTAGACTCGTAGATATGCCAAAAACGAGGAACCAAAACAATCAGGAAATTTACCACTCAGATGACTGGAAACCGGAAGATGATGAATACTTCTATCGAATGTTGGATATCTCCACTCGTATTATGCGAGTGCATGACCCTCTTAAGTGGAACTCGTTTGTCCGTTTGATTGGTACACAACTTCGAGTCATATTTCCAAAGGACTTCAGTGTTGGCAAGGTCAAAACTCGAATTCAACAATTCCGTGACAGATTTGAGGCATTTCAAATGTACATTGACACAACAGATTATTTCAATCGCCTTGGAGAGGTAAACAAAAAGATGTGGTCACTTCAATTAGATATACTAATTCATTTTTTCAGTTTCGTAATATGAATTATATGTTTTGGGAACTAATTAATTCCATTTTTACAGCAAACACACGAACATAAAGATTTTCGGACTAACGGGTTTCAATACTACCACATTTCTTACAACTTGTTCAAGACTTGTAATGTTGCTCAGATTGACTTCTCGATTCTACCTGGATATCACAAAGATAATCCACTCCTGATTGATGATGGTGTCTAGTTATTCAGTGAACTCACAAGTTTGATTGTCTTGTATCTACTGTGAAACCTGTTTCCAAGTTTGGTTTCACTAGCTTGATGGTCTAGCAACAATGAAAGTTTGATGCTTTAGATTAATTAGTTTGGTTTCACTCATTTTTAACTTGGAATCAACAGCTAATTTTCATTAAAATGATGGTCAACCCCTGTAATGTAAAACCCCTAGTACATTATGTAATTTTCACAAAATTACAGATAGACCCCAAACGAACACAAAGACACTCAGTTACAAAATAACCCTGGTACATTATGTAATGTTCACAAAATTGTCGACAGGCCCCAAACGAATGGAAAGACACTCAGTTACAAAATAACCTGGTACATATGTAATGTTCACAAAATTACAGACAGTCCCCAAACGAATGGAAAGACACTCAGTTACAAAATAACCTGGTACATATGTAATGTTCACAAAATTACAGATAGTCCCCAAACGAATGGAAAGACACTCAGTTACAAAATAACCCTGGTACATTATGTAATTTTTACAAAATTACAGATAGGCCCCAAAAATGCAAACACACTCAATTACAAAATAACCCTGGTGCATTATGTAATTTTGACAAAATTACAGACAGGCCCAAAAAATGCAAACACATTCAGTTACACAATAACCCTGGTGCATTATGTAATTTTCACAAAATTATCAAACAGACCCCAAAAATGCCAACACTTTCAGTATACATTATGTAATTATTACAAAATTACAGACATGCCCCAAAAATGCACAATACGATTTTTCTTATGATGTGCCAACACAGAAAGAAATAATGCGGCCTTCTTATTAATTGACACATATCAAGAATTTTTAAGACCTCCAACATGCTTTAACAAGTAGCAAAGTTTAGCAAAGGCACCCCGCGTCATCCTCAAATTATCTAAACAATCAACGTCATTACGTAAGATCCAGTCATCTAAATGTTCTATTTGTTTGGGTATCCTATCTGCCATAGCATATGTAGTTCCTTGTTTACGGTTTCTTAGTCGTCTTCGAGCTCGCATTCGAATTGTACTTACAAACATATTCACTATAAAAACATTTTCTAACATTATCTCTTCAATTAGAAGAAATATCTCAGCTCTTCTTCTTGATATTTCAGACATCGTGCTAAGTAAAGCTGCAATACAATACAAATAAATATAAGAATGTTGATTTATGTAATTATTCTACTTAACAGTCATAATATGCAGAAGTTCGAACCAAATCTGTAATGAATAAAAAAATGTATCCCAGCAACCTGTAAGCACCCATTAAATCCAGCAACATATAAGCAGATTTATATTGGAAATAAAACACATATTAATCAGATTCAACAAATTTGCAGATCTCCTATACAAAATTTAGACCTAAAAAACATATAGAACAACATTCGAATCACTGACCTTTTTTAGTGAATACACTTTGAACGAGTTCACACAAAAAATTACAAAAATCGAAATACAAATACTCTAACCTCAGTTTTTATCGACGCTATCTTTGTTGTAGTTTGTTCCAGAAAAAATTAAATCAAAAAGGTCATTGAAGAAAGCAAAGAAAACGTAAGATAATATTCAACTGCAAAAATTGAAGAAGAAAAATTTATCCTCCATAACCGGTCGCATACCAGCTGCTTCGAAGTGGAGAGAAAGCCTTCTTGCTAGGGCACAAAAATTTCGTTGGCTGAAAGGAGAGGGAAATAGTTTTAGACAAGAATGAATACAAATTTTTTTGGACAGCTGTCAAAATGAGGGTGTTTAGGTAATTTCTGATCCAAACATATTGGTCAGTATTGCTCATCCCACCTTGGAGGTGGGATATGTAATAACCTATTCAGGGGTATAAATTACCGGGCCCAACTATTTTCCAGGGCTGTCAATGCTCGAACCAAACAACATAATGGGAAGGAAATAATATGAAAGGGAGTGATATTACTCCCATTAACCCCAACCAAACGAGCCCCAAAAGTATAACTTTTTAACATAAAAGTATAATTTTCTATTTCTTGTAGAATAATTTCTTTTTAATAGAAAAGTGTTACGAGTATTATTACCATATTATAAAAAACTGCACTAATAGAAAATATATTAACTTTCTATTTATAATAATTTGATTTTTAAATACAAAAATGATTCAATGCACCAGGTAGTAACCTCAACTCTTGTTGTTGTCTCCTTGATGACATTTTGTCTTTTGAAAGGCACTATTATATCAGGTGAGTTTATCAACCATATCAAGAAAGACCTCATGTAACTCAACCTAGCTCCTCTGTATTTCCTCCACAAGCTTCTCATATCATCTTTTCAATCGTCTCATCGCTTGGTTGCTCACCAGTGGTAGTGTGGAACTATAATACATCCACTTAAGCCCTTCTTTGTGCTCAGCCACAAATGTAGTGAAAATCATTCACCATTTCCTCCGACTCCACTCTGATTCTTGTACGATCAATGTGGGACAAAAGAAACAAACCTTTGCCTTTAAATATGGAGAAAGTTTCAATTATACGAACGAAAAAACGAGTATACACAAACACAAGCCTATATCGCGATTCAAGTGTCATCATAAAATAAAGAAAATAGGATCATATACCATGATTTAAGTGCTTTCATGAATTTGGCTCTAATATTTTATTTTATGCATATACATACATATATCAAATATCATTCACGTAAATTGCTCTGTTTCTTTTCCTTTTTTATTCTTTGATTTTTGTGTCTTTTGTTTGAGTTCGTTTTTCGTCTGAGGTTTCTGTTCGCATCTGCGGAAGGATTCGGCGGTTATATATTCTTGGTTGGGTTGGATGTATTCAGAGGGCTATATTTAAGCTAAAAATCTCTTTCTGTATGTTCAGGATTACAGAAACAGGACATTAGAGAGAGACAAGGGGAGTGACGGAGAGAGAGAATGGAATGAGGGCCTCAATTGGTCTCTTCGGTTTACTTTTGATATTTTTGGGGCAAGGGATTTTCTGCAGCTGCAAGACGAAACAGGAAAAAAATACAGTGATTGATTTTTTTTCCTTTCTTCTTTTGGGGATTGACAATCGGGTTTGGGTTTGGGTTTTATTTTGGGATTTGGGCTCCATCTCACGGATTTAGATCTGTGAGACGGTCTCACAAGAGACTCACCCTTCAATTTTTAGGCCAAGGGTTCAAAGAATATATGGTAAGTAATTTTGCTGAAATTTTCATGCCAAATATACTTGATTTAAATGCATATTTGATTTCTTTCTCTTTTGAACATGATTTTCCCTTTTGTAAAAATTAACCTTCATTTATTCTTGAACTTGAATCAGAAATTAAATCCCCAAAATTATGGAAGTTAGGGTTTCGAAAATTTTGAAATCATTCCCAATTTAGCCCTAAGTTTACCCCCAATTAATGGGACACATGTATTGTTAGAACAAAGTTTTTATTTTGATTTTGATGATTTCATGTAAATGAGTTTTATACCAAAACAATGTTCCCAATAGTTGTCCAAATACTTCAATGCATTTCATTTTATTTTTACAAAGTTATTGAAGTACTTCTTAAACTTTATTTTTGACAAAAATCGGACAACTTCTCGGGGCCCAGAGTGTTAACTCCTGGGGCATTTCCAACATGTGCCTCGACCGCACCAAAGAACATCCTCACTGCAGCGCTTGGCACTTGGTGGGACAGACTCAACTGTCCAAGCTTCGTCAGTGTCAGTCTGCTGTGGTTCTCTTTCTTTTTCTACTTCGCCTCCTTTCTGCAATGTGGAGTCATCTGCAGCATCCTCCGACCTTGCTGTAGTGGAGTGAGTTTTCCTCTCGGTGGCACACCGGTGAGTTCACGATGGCGGGTCACTCTTCTCCGGACTCGACGCTTTTGTTGAGTGCTTAGTCGTGGGGGCAGGTGGTAAAACACCTTCAGTAGGGGTTGACTCAACTTGGGTGCCCAAGTTCCTAGTTTCATTGCCAAGTCCCTTGGACCCATCTTCTGAGTGTACTGGGGACGTGGTCGCAGCAATAACTATGGCAATCTGCTGCACCACTCCCAACGGGTCTATCTCCACGAGAGATTTTGAAGACTCTCCTGGTCCTTCCATCAACTGCTGCTCATGCATTAGCCTGGATTCCCTTAGAGCTTGCTGCATATCGGACTTTTTTTGCGGCCATGGGATCCAAGTCTTCATCGGTGTCGACAACACATCTAAATGAGGATGTATATGTTCGAGTTCGGTGAAGGTACATATATCGCTTTTTCACGCTCTTCACGCTTCTCACCGCCTCGGCCTTTTCTTTCTCCTTGCGGATGTGGAGGATATTCATGCGATTATCCTCATCCGAGCCACGAAATCGGTGTCAACCTCAAGGAACTTGAACAGCTCCTCTTCTTCCTCAATGAACTCGGGGTGTTCAAACGTGACAGCTTCCATGCCCTCCATTCTCGAAGACGGCCACGAATGTGCGGATACGAAGAAACCATAATTACATCATCATCTTCATCCTGTTCTTCCTGACCTTCCTTTTCAGGGATAGAAGGTAACAAACTTTGCTGCTCTTCGCCTTCAGCATCATCTGTGGCAGGTGGAGATACAACCTTTTCAACAGGAGATTCTCATTTGTCTTAGCCGCTTCTTTGGTAAGCCTCACGATCACTTTCGGCCAGACTTGGCGATTTCATCAACAACTTCTAGAGATCGCACGTCGTCACAGTCTCGGTGTGTTCTCTCCATTGAGTGGCGAGACTGTTTGTCTTCTCAAGCTCTTAAAGCTTGGAGATTCTTCTTCTTCTCTTGGTTCTCACTAGAGGAGTTTCTAGTTCTGATTCCTCTTTTTCAGGTTCCTTGGCGGCAGGGGCCGGAGCAACTTTCTTAGATGGAGCTGCCTTTCTAGGCTTGGCAGTCCTCTTCTTTCTTATGGCTGGAGAAGGTATTTGGGCTTCCTTCTTCCTTTCTCAGGTGGGGCGGGAGAAACGGCTCGGGCGGTGACTCACTGTAGGGGCAGGAGCGTCCGTTTTCTTTGCTGCAGGGGCAGCTTTCTTCTTAGCAGCTTCAGGAGCAGTTCTCTTCTTCGGAGGGGAGGAGACAGTTGTGTCCTCGGGTTCAGCTGATTCTCCCTCACTAGTATCTGCCCTCTTAGCATGGGCTCTTTTCTGGGCTCCTGATAGATTAGCCCTGAACATCTTCTTGTTCACATGGAAAGGCTTTCCATGTTGAGGGGGAATGCCTTTCACTTCCATCAGATGGCCAATGACTAGGCCATAGCCAAGTGATCCTCCAAAAGATTCATCCTCCTTGTATGTCTTGTTTCCAACATAGAGTTTGCTGTACACGAACTCAGCCCAGTTGACTCTCTTTCCTTCCATGATCGCAGCCATGACGATCAGCTTTGTCATTGACAATTGATTGAAACTGCCAAACTTCATATCTACACACTTTGCAACGACGTCCATCAACTTGTGATAGTCGTCCTTCAGCAGCTTCTTCTCAGCTGTATAGATAACTTTCGCAGCACACTCCGGTTTGGCTACTTCTTTCCATGCAGCAGCCAAGTTGACATCAGCTTCGTATATTTCCGACATACCCTCGGACGGCAATAAACAGTGCTCCGCAAGGTCCTTAGCAGTTATCAAGATGTCCTTGCGGTGGATGGAGGACTTGATACCTTCATCCCGCACCTCGCATTTGCATAGAATCGTGCCACTTCTTGGCAGAGGTCGAGTATTCCATCGTTAGAAAAGGCACGAGACCGGACTTTTCCAAAGATATCGCCTATCTTCTTCGCTGGTCTCATCTAACCCCGCTTTATCATTCCTTCAAAATCCACAGTTGACCCGCTGTGGATTTGCTTTGCGAGCTTAGCGAAATCATGTGCTGGTGCCATTTTTAGAGAGTTTTACCGAATAAAACTTGATAAACCTGCTTGTGAATTCGTAGGGTTTTTGAGAGAAAAGAACTTGCTTGTTTCTGCTTTGAAGATGAACAGTTTTGAGTGTGAGAGAGAGAAAACTGAAAAATGACTATATAAGGGTTATGAAAGGACGTGTTTTCAATTTTTGAAATTTGATCAAGATCAACGGCTCAGATTTAGCACGCCGAACCGCATTTAATTATTCGCATTTAATGCGGCAGCATTTATATCCAATCATATGCTTACTATGCAGCTTTTGACTGTACCCGTCATTATTACACTGACATCATCCTTAAACACATTCCCACTCATTAAAAATGACTGCGTTTTTGCCACTTAGCTATTAAATGATTCAACTTATGTCAAACATGACTTAACTCAGCTTCTCTCCTTTCTTTAAGCGACTCAGCTGTCAGCTAACTTGATACAACTGACTTTCCGATATGGCTGATTCACTTGGCTGATTTGAAAGCCTTGTTCATTTCTCACTTTCTATCTTTCATCTCTTCTGATTGAGTCTTATGAGTATTAACTTAGCTCAATTAACCCTAGCTCATTCTTCAGCTCTTCAAATCTTGATTCGCATAAGGGCTTGGTGAAAATGTCAGCTAACTGTTTATCAGTTGATATGTATTCCAAAACGATATCTTTCTCTTCAACATGATCACTTATGAAATGATATCTGACATCAATGTGCTTTGTTCTTGAATGCAACACAGGATTCTGAGTAATTGCAATAGCACTTGTGTTGTCAAACATAATTGAAATTTCTTTTTCTTCAATTTCATAATCTCTCAGCTGTTGTCTCATCCATAAGACTTGGGCAACTTGTTTGCCTGCCTATGTACTGTCTGCTTGACTATGGATGTGGCTATTGAGTTTTGCTTCTTGCTAAACCAGGAAACCAATCTGTTTCCAAGCATTTGACATGTACCTGAAGTACTCTTCCTATCAACTCTACATCCAGCATAGTCTGAGTCTGAGTAACCAATAAGCTTGAATCCACCTTTCTTTGTATACCATAAGCCAACTTCCTGGCATCCTTTCAGATATCTTAGGATTCTCTTAGCTGCAGTCATGTGGCTCTCTTTTGGTGCAGATTGAAATCTTGCACATACACCTACCGCAAAGGTGATGTCCGCCCGCTTTGTTAAATAGAAAGCGATGACCCAATAAGTTTCTCGTATCTTGTTTATTCTACAGATTTGCCATCTGCATCCATGTTCATCTTGACTGGTGTATTCATTGGTATTTTCACAGAAGACTTCACTTCCATACCAAATTTCTTCATTAAATCTCTGGTGTACTTTGTTTGACTTATGAAGGTTCCATCCTTCAGCTATTTAACTTGAAGTCCTAGGAAGAAGGTCAGCTCTCCAATCATGCTCATTTCAAATTTGCCTTGCATGAGGTTTGAGAACTTATCACACAGCTCTTTGTTTGTGGATCCAAAAATGATATCATCCACATATATTTGAACAAGCAGTATACTCTCTCCATCTTGAATTCTGAAGAGTGTTCTGTCCACTTTGCCTTCGGTGAATCCATTGTCAGTCAAAAATTGAGACAATGTGTCATACCATGCTCTAGGTGCTTGTTTCAATCCATGTAAAGCTTTCTTGAGCTTGTACATCTTATCTCCAATGGTCTTCTGCTCAAAGCTTGGAGGTTGCTCAACATAGACTTCTTCTTCCAACAATCCATTTAAAAATGCACTTTTCACATCCATTTGATATACAATGAAGTTCTTGTGTGCAACATAGGCAAGAAACCTCCTTATTGCTTCTAATCTAGCAACAGGAGCAAATGTTTCATCAAAATCTATTCCCTCTTCTTGGCAATACCCTTTGGCTACCAATCTTGCTTTGTTTCTTACCACAGATCCTTCCTCATTCATCTTGTTTCTGAAAACCCATTTTGTGCCAATAACATTTTGATGGGTTGGTCTTTGCACCAATTCCCATACCTTGTTCCTTTCAAACTGATTCAGCTCTTCTTGCATGGCTTGAATCCAATGTGTGTCATCCAATGCTTGGGACACATCTTTTGGCTCTATTTGAGAAATAAAACAAGTGAACATTGCTTCTTGCTGAGCTCTGGATCTGGATCTTACACCATCTCTCACATCTCCAATGACTAGTTACGTGGATGGTCTCTCACCATCTCACACATCAAAGGTTGAAATAAATCGGTTGGGTTCGGCCGTCTTTTTGTGTTGTCTTGAGCGACTCTTTCATCATCATTCAAATTGCAGATTTTCCAAATTGTCTTTGAGATTGACTATCTCATCTTCATCTTGGTTGATTGCTCTTGCTTGACTTCAATATAAGGACTTTTCTACATAGTTGGTTGATTCAGCTTATCAGCTAACTCTTCAATATCTTCTCCATTCACATTAGGTTCATCAAAAACTACATGAATAGACTCTTTCGTGACCATAGTCCTCTTGTTCAATACTCTATAGGCTTTGCATTGGTGAGTATCCCAAAAGGATACCTTCATCGACTTTAGCATCAAAAGCCTTTAGGTTGTCCTTGCCATTGTTGTGGATGAAGCATTTACATCCAAATATTCTGAAGTACCCAACATTTGGTTTTCTCCCTGTCCAGATTTCATAGGGAGACTTTGTCAGTTGTCGATTTATCATGCATCTATTTTGAGTATAGCATGCGGTGTTGATGGCTTGACCCAAAATCTTTTAGCGATCGGCTTGACTAACATGGTCCTTGCAGCTTCCTTGAGAGTTTTGTTCCTTCTTTCGGCTACTCCATTCGATGTGGAGTTCTTATGAGATAACTCATGAGCAATACCATTTTCAACACAAGATCGAGTTATTATCCCATTGACAAACTCAGTCCCTCTATCAGATCTTATCTTTATAATGGTTTGGCTCTTTCATTTTGAACTCTTTTCATCAGCTGAGGTAGTTTCTGCAAGGTTTCTTTCTTTTGGCACATAAAGATTGTCCATGTGTATCTTGAATAATCATCCACCACCACTAGAGTGTATTTCTTTCCACTTATACTGGCTGGTTCAATAGGACTAAATAAATCCATATGCAATAGATATAATATCCTTGTTGAATACGGACTAGATGTAATAACCCGAACATTGCATTTATATTATTATGGTTAATCTTTCATAAGCATAATTACATGCATTTTTTTCGGTATTTCACATTCACATTATTAATCATAGAAAGTGGTGAAATTTCAAGTTCTAGCATTAAATTACACGTGGTAAACTTAGATGTGATTCGTGTCATCAACATGTCTACTGGATAACATATATGAGAATTAATATTTATCTATGTATTTGTTTGAAGATTACAAAAAGGCAATAAAATCTGAAAGTGAAAGCTTTTTTTTCAAACCTTCTCAACGTTCTCAATCAAGCCTATCTCAAATAATCCATATCCAGCAAGAGTAGATGAAAACATGGGGAAATTGAGATATGCCTTCACTTAAATTAGGAATTATAGCAATTCAAATTCTCTTGCTTATACATGTTACAAATAACATTTTGTTATTGTTAAATGTGATTTTCTATTTGGTTATGTATTTTTATTTGCTAATAGGTCTAAATCTTAATAAAGGAGCACATAAAGCCGATTAGGCGAAAACATCGGAATAAGGACACCACTTGTGAGTATAATCTTTTGGCTTGTTATTTGACTTGTGTGATTATATAATTGATATATTTGAGTGAACTGTTTACTTGTTTGGCTATGTGATTAGAAGATTATCATACTCTAACGTGAATTGTATGATTCTCTGTGGTGATATTGTGATGAAATCGAGATATATGATCTCTATTTGATGAGAATGATATGGAATTGAGATATGTGATCTCCACTGATGTTATAGATATGAAAATGAGACATGTGATCTCTACCGATGTTATTGATACGGAAATGAAATATGTGATTACAGAAAATGCATTCACGAGAGATTAATGGATTCTGTTATGGCCACTAATGACCTTGAATCATGTGTTAAAGAATTACAGATATCCAGAAAACGGATTCGCAGTACCGTCTGCACGGCCACCCCGAGTTCACTGAACTCTACGTGAAATAAAGAATTACAGAGTGCCATGGCCATCTTCGTGATCACGATTCATTCTTGGTATTAGCTGGCCCATAACAGTAAAAGAATATGACCAAGCACATGCATTTTATGTGTTTATGAATATTCTGAGCAAAGTGTGTGAAATGGTTACTAATGATGTGCCTATGTGATGTTAAATAACTTGTTATTGGATTATACTTGCTGAGCTTGCAACTCACCAAATGCAATGTTGTAAATTTTTAGTTGCTGTAGATAAAAGTTGATCTGTGAGGTGTGAAAGAAGTTAAAGCATGGATCAAAGGTCGGCCGGCTGGATTCCCATCCTTCTCCCTCAGCTCATCATTTGCATTTCATATAAAGAGTTTTTTTTTATCTGTATATAAAAGGGCACGATGTTAAGGTCTTGTAATATGGATAAATGCACGTGTGTAAATATGTGTTGTTAAATCTTTTTAAATGATTCTGCTTGCGAAAAAGGGTTACAGATCATGATCAATATGTTAGTATCATGTGCAATGCAGCCGTGCTGCTTATGAACTATTGTTTTATGCTATATGAATACGTGTTACAGGGGTAAGGGTGTTACAGTTTAGTTTGGTATCAGAGCCCGGGTAGGGGTTCTGTAGATCATGGCATGACATGTGCATTATCATTAAATATTATACGAAAGTTACAATTTCTGTCATATTATAGGCAAAGGATTGTGAGTCAAGAAGCACATGTACATAATGATGAGCAAAGTGTTCACGGAGGGGAATGAGCAGCCGAGCCAGAGTCACACTCATCTCATTCACCTACGTATCATGTGCATGGAATACCTGCTCATTTTGGGTATCCACCTTATCCACTGGTAAATCCCCCTGAACCACGTGAAAGAAAATATGATAAACTTAGAAAGATGGGAGCTGTTGATTTTGTGGGTACTACTTGACCCAGCGGAGGGTCAAACGTGGCTGAAACAAACAGAAAGGGTTCTAAACTTGATGAAATGTACTCTGAAGAAAAGTTTGATTATGCAAAGATCACTCCTTCGAGGAAATGCGTATGATTGGTGGGAGACTATACCACACATAGTCTTGTTCAACCACATTGTATTGACATGGGATGATTTTCTAAGAGAATTTCATGATACATACTTGCGAAGTTTACAGAGATCGAGAAAGAAAAGGAGTTTCTAGAACTTAAACAGGGAAATCGATCGGTTCGAGTATGAAGTGTTGTTTAATCGGCTTTCTCATTATGCCTTACATATGGTAGCCACGGAAAAGAAGAAATGTACTAGATTTGAATACGGACTCCGATTTGCTATTCGAAATCGTATTACACCTACTGAGATATGGGGTCTTATAGTAAGAGAGCTGCGATAATACGTCTTTGAGAAATTGGAAAGCGAATCAAAACAAAACTTTCAGTATAATAAGAAGAGACAGGGTGATGAAACGGGAGGATTTAGAACTAGAAGGAATTTACGGCGCCTACACAGAGGAATTTCCCGAGTAGTTCAAAAAGTGGTAGTTTTAGGGGCGCAACATCAGCCAGTAAGAGTGTTGGTTCTACACCACCAGTTCCCACATGTGCACATTGTGGTAAGAATCATTATGGAGAATGTAGATTGCTTACAGGAAAATGTTTTAGATGTGGTGAACCTGGACATATAGCAAGGAATTGCATAAAACCATGCGAGGAACCCACCGTTGAGCAAACTAGATTTAGTGGTTTCAACCCTAATAGAGGTAGGGATCGAGGAAGATTTCAGTGTAGGAAGAGGCGCTGGTCCAGAAGAAAGTCAAGCGAGCAGACAACAAGGTCCAGCTCGAGTTTTTGCTATGACACAGGAAGAAGCTAAAGCTGCACCAACCGTAGTTACTGGTAATCTCTCAATCTCTGATACAAATGCTTATGTTTTATTTGATCCCGGAGCAACACATTCATTTGTTTCACAATCATTTGCATCACATTTGGGTAATAAACCAGAAACATTAGGCTATGATTTACTGGTTCGAACCCCAGTAGGGAATGTGGTGATTGTAAATACTGTATATCGTGATTGCAAAATTTTGATCGACGAATCAGAATTGAGTGCTAGCTTACTTGTTATGCCCTTAAGAGATTTCGATGTGATTTTGGGTATGGATTGGTTAACCGAACACCATGCTAAACTGGATTGTTTTACAAAAGAGATATCGTTAGAGCTTCCGATCGAGACGCTTGATTGTATTTAAAGGGAAAGAGAAATTTTGCCTACATGTATAATATCTGCATCTACTGACTTTTAAAATGATTAAGAAAAGCTGCGAATGTTACTTAGCCCACGTAATAGATACACGTTTATGTGGTTTGAAACTTGAAGACACTCGGTGGTTAAAGAGTATCCAGATGTATTTCCGATGATTTACCCGGATTACCTCCGGATAGAGATATAGAGTTCACCATTGAATTACAACCTGGTACAACGCCAATTTCTATCCCTCCTTATCGAATGGCTTTGTTGAGTTACAAGAATTAAAGACCCGACTACAAGAACTGTTGGATAAAGGATATATTAGACCGAGTGTTTTGCCATGGGGTGCACTTTTTGTGTTGTTTGTTAAAAAGAAAGATGGTACACTAAGATTGTGTATAGATTATCGACAAGCTGAATCGAGTGACAAAGTGAAGAATAAATATCCATTGCCTAGAATAGATTATTTATTTGATCGATTTGCAAGGTGCTAGAGTTTTCTCAAAGATTGATTTGAGGTCGAGGATATCACCGATTGAAAATTGCGGTGACATTTCAAAAACAAGTGTTCGAACTAGGTATGGCCATTACGAGTTTTTGGTAATGCCTTTTGGTCGACTAATGCACCATTGTATTTATGGCATTGATGAATAATGTCTTTAGACCCTACTTAGATAAGTTTGTTATTGTCTTTATTGATGATATTCGGTATACTCTAAATCATTTGAAGAACACGAACAACATTTGAGAATTGTGTTGCAAACCTTGCGAGAGAAAAAGTTGTATGCAAAACTTAATAAATGCGAATTTTGGTAAGATCAAGTAATCTTTTTAGGACACGTTGTTTTGGTGATGGGATTAAAGTTGATCCGAGAAAATTGAAGCAGTGATCAAATGGGAAAACCTAAAAAGTGTTACAGTTCGTAGTTTTCTAGGTTTAATAGGATACTATCGACGATTTGTTGAGAATTTTTCGCTTATTGCAACTCCACCGACAAAATTACTACGAAAAGATGTTCCTTTTAAATGGACGAGATAGTTGGCAAAAGAGTTTTGAAGAGTTAAAGAAGAGGCTTACCATCGATTTGATTTTGACTATTCCCAGTCTTGATGGATTCGTTGTTTCTGATGACGCTTCTTATCAAGGTTTAGGATGTGTTTTAATGCAACACGGTAAGGTTATTGCGTATGCGTCTAGACAACTTAAACCATACGAGATGTTTTATCCTACTCATGACCTTGAGCTAGCTGCGATTGTGTTTGCTTTAAAGATATGGAGACATTATCTATATGGTTCTACATTTCAAATTTTCACTGATCATAATAGCTTGAAATACTTATTGAGTCAGAAAGAGTTGAACATGCGTCAACGAAGATGGCTTGAATTGCTGAAGGATTATGATTGTACTATCGAATACCATCCGGGGAAAGCTAATGTTGTTGCCGATGCTTTGAGCCAAAAATCTTATGGAACTATTTCTTATCTCTCCGTGCATTCTTTACCATATTTGTTAGACTTGAGAAAGATGAATGTTGAATTGAATGTAAATGGCATGGGTGTTTTATGTACTTCGCTTGGTGTTCGTCCTGTGATGATTGAAAGAATTAAACAAGCACAATTTCGTGATGATAAATGACCGATGTGCGAGAAAAAGTGAAACAAGGAAATAGTACATCTTTTGTTCGAATGATGATGGTAGTTTGACAATCAACAATCGACTTTTGCGTTCGATGTTGATGGCTTAAGGCATGAGATAATGGAAGAGGCTCATTTTGCACCATATGCCATGCACCAGGTAGTACAAAAATGTATCGACCTTAAAAAGCCATTATTGGTGGCCCGAGAATGAAGAAAGATGTAGCGAGTATGTTTCAAAATGTTTAACTTGCGCAGATTAAAGCGGAACATCAGGCACCAGTAGGTAAATTGCATCCATTACCTATTCATGTTTGGAAATGGGAGCGTATTACTATGGATTTTGTTTACGGTCTGCCTGTGACACCTAGGAAAAATGATGCAGTTTGGGTTATTGTGGATCGACTAACAAAGTCAGCTCACTTTTTACCATTTAGATGGGGTTCTACTCTCGAAAATCTGGCAAAAAGATATGTGAATGAGATTATTAAACTACATGGTGTACCCTTGTCTATTGTTTCAGATCGCGATCCTCGTTTTACGTCTAGATTTTGGGGAAGCTTACAACAAGCACTAGGTACTAAGTTACATTTTAGTACATCATTTCATCCACAAACAGGATGGACAATCAGAAAGAACTATTCAGACTCTCGAGGATATGCTTCGGGCATGTGTTCTTGAATTCAAAGGCTCTTGGGATGAATATATTGCATTGATAGAATTTGCTTATAATAATCAACATCATAGCAGCATTGGTATGCCGCCCTATGAAGCATTATATGGTAGGAAATGCAGGAGTCCAATATGTTGGGATGAAGAGGGAACACGATTACTGGAAGGTCCTGATCTGGTTCAAGACACAATTGAAAAAGTACAAATAGTAAAAAGTCGATTAAAAGCAGCTCAAGATAGACAAAAGAGTTATGTTGATCAACATAGGCGAGAAATGGAATATGAAGTTGGTGAGAAAGTATTTCTTCCTGTTTCACCTTGGAAGGGTATTCTCAGATTTGGAAAGAAAGGTAAACTGAGTCCTCATTACATCGGCCCATATGAAATACTTGAAAAGGTTGGACCATTAGCTTATAGGCATGCCTTGCCACCTGAATTATCTCAAATTCATAATGTGTTCCATGTTAGTATGCTTCGTCGATACAGATCAGACCCGTCACATGTTCTTCGAGATGAACCAGTTGAAATTGCTGATGATCTGAGTTATGTCAAAGAACCAATTGGAATAGTGGGATACAAAGAAAAACAACTTAGAAACAGGGCGATTCCGCTGGTAAAAGTATTGTGGAGGAATCACTCTAGACAAGAAGCTACATGGGAAACAGAACAACACATGAGAGAGCAATATCCATGGTTATTTACCGATACAGGTACAAATTTCGAGGACAAAATTTTTAAGGGGGGAGAATTGTAATAACCCGAACATTGCATTTATATTATTATGGTTAATCTTTCATAAGCATAATTACATGCATTTTTTTCGGTATTTCACATTCACATTATTAATCATAGAAAGTGGTGAAATTTCAAGTTCTAGCATAAAATTACACGTGGTAAACTTAGATGTGATTCGTGTCATCAACATGTCTACTGGATAACATATATGAGAATTAATATTTATCTATGTATTTGTTTGAAGATTACAAAAAGGCAATAAAATCTAAAAGTGAAAGCTTTTTTTTCAAACCTTCTCAACGTTCTCAATCAAGCCTGTCTCAAATAATCCATATCCAGCAAGAGTAGATGAAAACATGGGGAAATTGAGATATGCCTTCACTTAAATTAGGAATTATAGCAATTCAAATTCTCTTGCTTATACATGTTACAAATAACATTTTGTTATTGTTAAATGTGATTTTCTATTTGGTTATGTATTTTTATTTGCTAATAGGTCTAAATCTTAATAAAGGAGCACATAAAGCCGATTAGGCGAAAACATCGGAATAAGGACACCACTTGTGAGTATAATCTTTTGGCTTGTTATTTGACTTGTGTGATTATATAATTGATATATTTGAGTGAACTGTTTACTTGTTTGGCTATGTGATTAGAAGCTTATCATACTCTAACGTGAATTGTATGATTCTCTGTGGTGATATTGTGATGAAATCGAGATATATGATCTCTATTTGATGAGAATGATATGGAATTGAGATATGTGATCTCCACTGATGTTATAGATATGAAAATGAGACATGTGATCTCTACTGATGTTATTGATACAGAAATGAAATATGTGATTACGTAAAAATGCATTCACGAGAGATTAATGGATTCATTATGGCCACTAATGACCTTGAATCATGTGTTAAAGAATTACGGATATCCGAGAAAATGCGGATTACGAGTCTGCACGGCCACCCCGAGTTCTTTGAACTCTACGTGAAATAAAGAATTCAGAGTGCCATGGCCATCTTCGTGATCACGATTCATTCTTGGTATTAGCTGGCCCATAACAAAGTAAAAAGAATATGACCAAGCACATGCATTTTATGTGTTTATGAATATTCTGAGCAAAGTGTGTGAAATGGTTACTAATGATGTGCCTATGTGATGTTAAATAACTTGTTATTGGATTATACTTGCTGAGCTTGCAACTCACCAAATGCAATGTTGTAAATTTTTAGTTGCTGTAGATAAAAGTTGATCTGTGAGGTGTGAAAGAAGTTAAAGCATGGATCAAAGGTCGGCCGGCTGGATTCCCATCCTTCTCCCTCAGCTCATCATTTGCATTTCATATAGAGAGTTTTTTTTTGATCTGTATATAAAAGGGCACGATCGTTAAGGTCTTGTAATATGGATAAATGCACGTGTGTAAATATGTGTTGTTAAATCTTTTTAAATGATTCTGCTTGCGAAAAAGGGTTACAGATCATGATCAATATGTTAGTATCATGTGCAATGCAGCCTTGCTGCTTATGAACTACTGTTTTATGCTATATGAATACGTGTTACAGGGGTAAGGGTGTTACACTAGACTTCTCTTTGAATGATGATTTGATCTGCTTTCCCATCTGGCATGCATCACAAACACTTTCCTTCTTGTAATCGAGTCCGGAAATCCTTCCACAAGATGACTCCTTGCAAGCTTGTTGATTGTCTTGAAATTTAGATGACTCACTTTTTGTGCCACAACCAATGGATTCTTTGTGCTTTTTGCTAATAGACAGTGCTTGGTGTTGCGAGAGACCGATCTACCACATACATATTCTTAATGCTGGATCCTTGCAAAGACTATTTCATTTGATTCAATATCTTTAATTTGGCACACTCCCATATTGAATCCAACATTATAGCCCTTGTCACGAGTTGGTCGATGCTTAATGAGTTGAAGTTGAGGCCTTCAACATATGCAACATCGTGATTTCTAATCCATTTTTCTTGATGGATCCGATTGCCTCTTATTTCCTGAGCTTCATATCCTCCAAATATAACTTTGCGCCTTTAATCTCCTTGAACTTTGTGATTTTTCTTATTTCTGTCATATGTCCGGGAACGACCACTATCCATGTACCAGGTTCCTTGGCACCAGTTTGTTCCTTGAACCTGCAATCAAGGAAATTAGTTTTTAGGTACCCATGCTTGTCTGGGTCCTGAGGGGTTAGTGTTGTAAGATGATCCAACCAACCTATAGCCAAATGACTTGACTCTAAGAGGTTGCCATCTATCTGTTCCATAATCATAACTCACTTTGGAAAATTGCTTGGGGGCTTTAGGTTCATACAGCTATCTCTTTTGTCTGTATACCTGTGGTGTGTGTGTGTGTGTTTTAGCAATTGCCTTCTTTGGGTAGTTGTGATGTTTTTTAGTATAGTGCCTGGGTGCAATTGTGTGTTGATAATAGTTCTTTTGCCTTTGGAATGACCTTTGCTGAGTTCTAGGTCTTTGCCATTTAGGCTTGTATTCCATTGGTCTTTGTTAATATGTCACATTATTCCAATCAGCTTGACTCGGGTAATTTCTACCATTCCCATCATATGTGTTTCTTTGATAAAACTTCTGGGGTTTTTGGTAGCTTTGTTTATTCTTCACAGAGTACTTCCTATTTGGAGTTTGCTGAGGAACTCTGACGGATTATGACCATAAACGATGGCGCGATATGATCCGTATAGCCGACCCCACGTAGTGGGATTAAGGCTTAGTTTGTTGTTGTTGTTGTTGTCCTCTCAGCATACTCAATTGGTTGTTTTCCTTTTTCTTTATATCCAAGGCCAATTTGTTTGTGATTGTGCTTTGGAGTGAATGTGGGTGCAACATTTGGTGTCTTGGATTTTTGAGATGCTTCATTACATGAAGATCCTTTTTCCAAAATCACTCTAGGAGCTTGACTGTGCACAAAGGAATTGAATCATATGCCTGTCTTATCTCCACACTCGTTTTGGCTCATAATAAGGTCATCCAATGATTTAGATGCCTTTGTAAATGATGCAATCACATTTTTGAGATCATTTTCCCTCTTTTCTATAGCAGCTATCTCTGCCATTAGTTTAGCATTCTCAGTCTTGAGCTCTTTGTTCTCATCAGCTATGTGACTTAGAATACTCAGCTCCTTAGTCAGCTGTGAGTTTTGGCTTTTGAGCTGACCATTTTCCTCGTTTAATAGTGTGTGTGAGGATTTAATGTGCTCAAAGTCTTTCATCATTTTGCCTAATGAATCATAAAGATCAGTGGGTGATTAAGTGTGTGTGTCACAATCACTATCACTCGAATCTGAGTGAGATGAGTTAGATTGTACCTCATCTTCGTGGTCTGGTTGATCTTGTTCTTTAGCCATTAGACAGATCATTGCTTCTTCTTCAGAATCACTTGAGCAGTCAGCTTCACTACTTTCTCGAGTCTCGCGCTTCTTTAGACTTAGCATTTGTCTCGGACCCAATATAGCCTTTTTCATTTCCTGTCTTCTTTCTCTGAAGACTTTTCTTTCTTCTTCATTCCTGTATTTATTGACTACTGGATATGGACAATCAATAGCAAAGTGTCCTGGTTGTCTGCAGTTCCAACACAGTTCTCGGCTCTTTGGTCATTTCTTTCGATCCTTGAATTATCGGCTCTACGATATTCAACCTTTTGATGCTTCACTCTCTTGGGTGGCCTATCTTCCCTTGACTTGGAGGAGAGATGAATGTCTTCACGGAAGATTCACCATTGTTTCTTTTATAGTTCTTGTTGAAGAACTTGTTGAATCTTTTAACCATCGGGGCAATCTCCTCTGGTCGGTGGCTTCCTTGACCTCGGCTCTCTTCCCATCCTTGACTATAAGTGGTGTTTGTTTTGGGTACATTGCTCTCCTATTGATCTTTTCTTCTCAGCTCAAACTCATAGGCTTTGAGGTCTGAGAATAGCTCATGATTGGATGTTGTTGTGAGGTTCATTGAATGTCTCAGGGCCATGACCTTCATTTCCCATTCATTTGGGAGGCTTCTCGAGAATCTTCATACACATTTTTCCTCGTGTATATTCTTTCCCAAGTGCGATAGTTCATTTGTGATTTGATGAACCTAGCATCCGGTGATCCAGGGTTTCACCTGCAAGCATTTTAAAATTTTCAAATTTCTCAGACAAAGAAAGACAATTTGTTTTCTTTAATTTGCTCAGATCCTTCACAAATTAAAGTTAATTTATCCCAGATTTGTTTTGCAGTTTGGCAAGATTTGACTTTGTTGAACATTACTTTGTCCAAGGTTTTGTAGAGTATGTCCTTGGCTACATTGTCTAAGTTGTATCTTTTTTTGTCCTCGTTTGTCCACTCAGTCCTTGGTTTCTCAACTAGGGTTGGTCTTGCCTCAGCAGTAGCTTCTTCTCCTTCAGCTACAGCTGCTCTCCGTACGGCTATGTTCACTTTTAGTATTTGCAGTGGCCCATCCTCTATCACTATCCACATTTCATCATGTAAAGCAGATAGATGAGCCTCCATACGAATTTTCCAGTCATCAAATTCCTCAATAATGAACATGGGAATGCGTGTAAAATTTGCTTCCATGATAATAACCTTAAAAAAAGATTTTTGAAAGAGCAAGTGTTAAAAGTTTCTATGAAAGATTGGAGATCTAGTTCAAGAACGGTCGATGCGGAAGACTCAATGAACCAACCGCTCTGATACCACTTGTAGGCCCCAAGGGTGTAAGTAAGGTTTAGAAGGGGGTTGAATAAACCTTACCAACTTTTCGATTTTAGTCCTTTTAAAATATTACAGAGTTAATACACAACTAAGTCCTTGAGGGACATCTAAGTTAGTTAATCAGCAGAGTTAGCCACTCAACAGACTCGATAGAGCTGTTGATAGAATAACTCATGTTTAGTCTAAGCTTAACTTGGCTGTGATAAGTTTTTCAGTGGAAGACTTAACACCCTTGAATTTGATTTATCTTTGTTTCAACACTTGATTTTAGCACTTAGTAATTTTATCAGTTGGATAGCAAATTATCAGCAGATATAAAATATGTGTGCAGAAATGTAAATATGTTGAAATGTAAATGACACAAGTAAATTTTATAGAGATTCGAAGATGGGGTAATTCTTCTACTCCTCTCTTCTCCAACTCCTAGAGGAATCCACTAAGTAATGATCAGTTTACAAAGTGGTTATCAGTCTAGAAACAAGACTTGATCACGCAGCTGACTTGCTCCTTGGACTCAGTCTGGAGATGCCTTGGTCACACAGTTGGCTTCTCGTCCGACTCAGCTTCTTCACCGGGCAGTTGTCTTGCTACTTCAGCTCACTTTCTCAAGCTTCTTGGATTTGATCATGAAGCCCTCCAATAACTTGAGATTTGGTTCAACTTTGAACCTTCCTACAATCCTCCTTGGAAAGTAGACTCCTTTTGATTGTTCAAAAGTTTCCTCTTCAACAGTTTGAAGTTCTCTTTCCTTCACAGCTTGGTGTTGGATCGATTTCCTTCGAGATTTAGGCTTGAGGATTTCACTTGAATATCTTGAGAATATTTTGCAGGTTATAGTTTGAATAGTGCTTGACTTCTCAGGTGTGCAAAGTAACCTTTTCTCAATGAAATTCCTCAGCCTTTTATAGTGAACTTTCAAAAATTTGCCCGTTGAAGAGATAGGCTGATTTTCAAAAGTCACTTGTGTTCGTTGGCTTGTCTTTTCTTGGTCTTTAGTCTTGAGATGTAGACTTTTTCTCGTATTAATTGAATGTTCAGCTTTTTAGGATCTGACACGAGGTGCAATGCTTCCCATTGGTTTATTCCTTTTGCACGCTTCTGGGACTGAGCACTTTAAGACATGGCAGCATGGAAGTATTACTTATTTAAGTAAAGTTCTTGACTTCTGTGCAACGGATTCTTTTCAGTTAACTCCTCTTTGCAGCTGCCTTTTCCCCAGGTGACTTGAGTCTGCTTCAATCATTGAAAGACTCATCTGTCACTTCAACTTGTGACATGGCTTTTCAAGTTGACTTAACTGACTATTCACACAGATGTCCCTCAGCTGTTACATCTGCAGTCGAGTCCTTGGTCTTCTATCTTGGCCATACTCAGCTATTCCTCAGCGGAGTCTTCACTTCACTTCTTCAGTTGACTTCTTGTATTGGCATCCATAGCTGACTTGACTCAGCTCATCCAGCCATATCTATTACAATGAGAATTACAAGTAAAATGGGGTGCGAACATTCTAATCTAAGTTTTACATGGCATTCATCAAAATCTACAAAATAATTTCCCAACGGCTAGGTTTAATTGAGCTGAGTTAGGAGATTCAGAAGACTCAATCAGCAGAGTTAAAAGAAGAGAAAAATGAAAAATATAAACAGAATTTCACTTTCCAGCCAAGTGAAACAGCCAAGTCGGGAAATCAGCTGTATCGAGTTAGTTGACAGCTGAGTGATCATCATGTGAAGAGAAAAGCAGAGTTAAGTCACTTTTGGAAGATAGCTGAGTTATTTATATGCTAAGTGACAAAACGCAGTCGTTTTCTGTGAGCGGGAATGTTTTTGGGCATTACGTAAGCGTAATTATGGTGTCAGAACAAAAGCTGCACACGTTTAGTCTATGATTGGATATAAGTGTTGCTGCATTTAATGTAGGGAAATTAATGTAGTTTCAAAGGCTTAATCCTGACCATTGATTTTGATCAAGCTTTTCAAATTCTAAAAATCGTCTTTTCACATCTCATAAAAATCAAAACCCATTTTTCTCTCTCCTCACAACACTCTCTTCTCGAGAAAGCAAAGTTCAAGATTTTCTCTGCAAAGCAATCAAAACCCTTAGTTCATTCAAGCATCGTTCTGTGAATTTTTCACCAGTTACTTTTCAAGAAAATGGATGTTACTTATGATTTCATCAAAATATCCGAGAAAATCCACTCCGGTTCGACTGTGGATTTCGAAGGGATGCTGAAACAGGGAGCTGATAAGACCCTGGTTCAAAAGATCGCTACAAAGTTGGAGAAATCCGGCCTGATGGGATTTCTCATGATGGAATTCTCGCACACATACTCTGAGGAGGTCGTTATGTTCTACGTGAACACTGAGGTTCACGATGGGGAGATAATATCACCAGTCTACATCAAAGACATCAAAATAACTGATGCGGACTTAACTAAGCATTGTCATCTGCCTTCTGAAGGGATAAAGGAGATAGCTGAGAAAGATGTAAACCTGGCTGCGACATGGAAGGATATTGTCAAGCCAGAGTCAGTTGCTAAAGCTATTTACACAGCCAAGAAATCATTGATAAAAGAAGATTATCATAAGTTGATGGACATTGTGTCCAAATGCATAGACATGAAATTGGGCAGCTTTAATCAACTGTCTCGGATAAAGCTGATCGTGATGGTTGTGATCATGGAGGAGAAGAAGGTCAACTGGGCTGAGTTCGTTTTCAACCAAATCTGCCAGAATGTTCTTAACAAGACCATTATTGATGATGGTCTGTTTGTAAGCTCGCTGGGATATGGCCTGGTCATTGGCCATCTCATGGAGGTGAAAGGGATTGCTCTTAGGTAGGGAAAGCATTTCCATGTCAACAAGAAGTGTTCAAAGCAAATCTATCTGGTGCTCAGAGACAAGCACATGCATGAAGAGCTGACACCAGTGAAGGTGAATCAGTTGATCCAGTCCCGAGGACACAGCTGCTACCATTCCAGCTCCTTCTCCAAAGCCGACTAAGAAGAAGAAGAGAGCTGCTATATCTAAGCAAGCACCTGCCCCAGCAGCCAAGTCCACCCAAGCACCTTCCCCTGCAGCCGTGCCAGATGTTGCACCTGCCCCAGTAGCCGAGATCCAGAAGGTTACAACTGCACCTTCTCCGGTTGTGAAGGAAAAACGCTCAGTTGTGCTTTGCAAGCCAGCTACAGCCAAAAAGACAAAGATGGTGGAGCCAAAAGCCACCGAGGAAGCAGAAGAGGAAGAAATTCCTCTGGTTCCAACTAAAAGACGAAGGTTATTGAAGAAGTCAGAGCTTGAGAAGCCAGCTGAATCTGGCACTCAGCCACCATAGAAAGAGACTGTTGAAGCTCAAGAAGAGCAGTCTAAGGAAGTTGCTGGTGGTAAAGTGATCACCACAGTTGTTCAAAAGATGTTGATGTGGATCATCGATCAGCATAAGAGACATTGTTCGCGACACAGCTGAAGAACATTGAGCTGACATAGCTGAACAAACCAAAGAGATAGTTGTTCAATCCCCTCAGACTGATGCACAAGCACCTAAGGAGGAACATGCTCCACTTGCACCAATTCAGGAAGAGGAGGATGATGATGTAGTGATGTTATCTCCTGTCTATCCTGATATCCAGGAGAGACTAAGGGTATGGAGAAATTGGAAGTTGAGTTACTCAAGATATCAATTCCAGATCCTTGCGTTTATTGAAGAAGAAGAAGAAGAGCTCTTAAGCTTCCTGGGTAACATAGCTGTTAGCTCCGCCCTCGATCTGATTTTTGCATAGCAATCCTTTTTGAAAGGAGGGATGAAGAGAAACAAAGAGCCATAGAGAAGGCCAAAGCCATTGAAGAATCGAAGAGGCCTCATTCATGTGTATTCGCAGATGTACCTAAGTTTTCCATGGACGTAACTAACACCAGCGACATCGATATTAAGGAGATTGACCCTGCTGTTGCAGTCGAGATAACTGAGTTTCGGCAAGCTGTCAAAGAATCAAAAGAGATGCACGAGCAATTAATGCAAGATGGTCCAGGAGAGTCTTCTCAAATCTCTTATGTCCCTGATGTCATGGATGTGATACGAACCATTGCTGCCACCACATCACCTATGCACTCTGAAGAAGATGGTACTAGGAAAAATGGCGATGAAGCTAAGTAAGATGATGAAGCGGGCACCTTAGCCAAGCCAACTCCTGCAGAAGGTGTTGAGACACCTGCCCGGACGGTTGAACACTCAACTGGAATAACAGTCGAGTCTCAGGTTTTGAGTAACCCCACTACTCAAGACTCAGTTGGTGTGCCAACTGAGGGGGAAACTCAAGCCACCACAACTAGGTCGGAGGATGTTGTAGGAGCCAATCATCAATGGAGTTTGGAGGCGAAGGAGAAAACCTTATTGTTCAGTAGAGTGAAGTTGACGAAGCTTAGACGGTTCAAACTGTCTCAGCTGAAACTTCAACTGCAATGCAGGCCGATGACGTCTTTGTCAAGCAAACTAAGGCAAAGGATGGAAGTAAGGCCATGGGAGTTGAGACTCTTGGTCCTGAAAGTGCAATCCAAGGATTTGAGACTCCGACGGATGCCATTGAAGACCCCAAAGCGGCTCCATCTGCCGGAAGGGACAAGTGTTGAAGACCTGCTGCGGTTGAGGCGCACACGAGGATGTACAAGGCCCATGATTCCCTAGGAAAATATTGATATCGGATTCCCGGAATCGATGACATCAAGCCGAGTCGATCCCCATTGATACATCTAACAAGGACACAGCTGATGAGGATGCACAGGCAACATGGAGCCAAGTCAGTGATAAGGCTGCTCCGATGAAGTTTATCTTGGTTGATGGGCCACCTCCAATGGCGCCATCACACTCCGATGAAGCTGATAAGTCGGCCAAGACCAGTCAACTCAACGAGGAAGAAACAATGATGCCTAGAAAGAAGAAGCGATTAAGACAAAGAGGATCACTCGATTCAAGAGCTAACACAATCGCTCAAGATGTCGATGAACAAAAATAGTGAGGCACATAGAGCTGAGAACATACTGAAAGAAAATGGAAAGGCTCCACAAGCTCAAAATGTGGACATATCTATCTTCCTTGAAGATCTATTTGCGGAATATTTTCCGTTTGAAGCCCAAATTCCTTTTGAAGCAGAGTCAGTCGTGGAACGTGCCAGATACAATGTCAAAGTCTCACCAGAAGAAATCGGAACTCGGTGAGGCTCGCTTATGGTGCCTATTGGTTTTGACTTCGATGTTGTATGGCGGAGGATCGATCCGCTAAGACAAACCGACTTACGAAAAGCCTTTAAAGCCATCTGTCTTTGAGATAGATAGAAAAGATAGAGCATCGCTTTACAACATTTGACCAAAGGCTAGACAAACGGGGATGCTACGATCACCGGAGATATTCGGGGTGCATGCGAGAATTCGAGAATGGGTTGGACAGGTCAAGGCATTGAGGCGTGAGCAGGTCACCTACTTTAAATCATTATTCGCGAAAATGGTGATCTGGAGCTCAGATAACATCAAATTCCAGCAAAGGCAAAGGGACCACAGATTCAGGATGGATGAATCATATAGGTCTGATATGGAGTTGCTCAAGGCTCAACACAAATCTGAAATTGCAAGAATGGAGGCCAATGTTGAACAACAGATTAAGGTGCTCCAGACAAAGATGAAGCTGATGGCAGCTGAGTCGAAAACTTTGAGATCAGAATTCAGAGAAGCGTACTCCAAGACTTATGACAAGCATGATTCCATGAACAACAAGATTGATCTCCTCCTGAGTGGTATTTTCCCAAACTTGGCTCTACCCTTTGGTGATGATGCCAAAAAGGGGGAAGAGAAATTGAAGAAATTAAAGGAAGGGCAAAGGAGTGATAAGGAATGAAGCAAAGGGGAAGCAAGTAAGGGGAATGTAGTTCATTGAAGAAACCTCATTTGAAAATAATGATTGCTAAGACCCCACAGCAAGGTGAAGTGACACCCTCGATTCTCAGTAGACTACCGAAGGAGCTGATAGTAGAAGAGAAAACTGAAATGGCAGTCAAGCAGTCGAGAAAACCCATGGAAGCTGAGTTCGATAAGGTAGTTGAGAAGCACTCCGAGCGCATCAAAGACATCAAAGCAAGGTTCAAAGGCCCCCCATCTGGATTACTAAAAGATTCCCCAGCCGTAAAACCCCCTAGAGAAATCACGATGCACGATGTTGGATCTGAACCAAGATCAGTAGAGGAGTTTCAAACTCTAGAAGCTAAAGGTTATTTCAAGAACATGACTCTACCACAAGCATGGGATTTGTACTAGGAAAAAAGACTCGAGTTGTGCAGATCAGCTGATAAGAAGTAGAGTTCCAGAAGTCACTCGACTCGAAAGACACCGTACAGTACACTCCTGGAGGAGGAGCTGAGTCATACAGAGGGAAGGGAAGGTTTGGAAGTGGTGGAAGATACAGAGGTACTCCACCACAGCTAAGACCTAATGATACAAGATTCATTGATCCACAGAAGAAAGTGATCAATTATTGGGTTGGTTTCGATGCTCTTGCTAACCTTGAAGAGGAGCGCAAGAATGAAGAGGCAAGAAGAAGACAAGAGGATGAGAATGAAAAGTGTATAGAGAATGGGAAGAAAAGAAGCAAAGGGAAGACTGCAAAAAGAGCTTTTGAGAAGAAGATGAGGGAAAAAACTGAAAAAGATGAGAGAAGAAGGAAGCTGCTGAGGCGTTGAAGACGACTGAAACCCCTTTAGTGTATTTTACTTAATTGTAAATACAAGTTTTGTAAGTTTTTTTTGTAATATCATTTTGATCCTGCTCTGATACCTGTTGTACGTTAGTACTATAAGAAACTCTGATACAATTAAATAGATAGTATAGCTCAGATACAGTGTATAGAGTATACTATGTAAACAGCTTTATAAAGTGCATGTGTAAAGTGCAAGAATGATATGATCAATAAAATTGACATATTCAATACATACATTCTTTGTTCTCGCACTACTTATTTTTTTGTAATTATTTAAGTTTTGGCATCATCAAAAAGGGGAAATTGTTAGGAAAATTTTATGATTAGATTTTGATGATACCATGTAAAAATTAGAATAGGAAGTTGGCATCCCATTTTACTTGTAATTCAACTTGTAATAGTTAGAATCGCATGAGCCGAGTGGAGTCGGCCTATGTTGAAGATTACAAGAGTCAACTGAAGATCGAAGTGAAGACCCAGTTGTGTGTCAGCTGTGTGAAATCAAGATGAAAGTTTCGCACTGGATCGAAAAGGAGACCCGATTGTGAGTTTGACTGAAAAAGGAGAGATTGTGAGACAGTGAGACAAAGGATGAAGAAGTGCGATCAAGTCGATTTGAGAGCCAAGTCTACCGGGTTGATGACGGTTGAGTCATTCCTAAAAGGTTGGAGCTGACTCAAGTCAAAGGGGTAAAGGCAGTTGTCAAGTCAAGTCGACTGATATTAATCCGTCGCATAGAAGTCAAGGACTTTACTTATTATAGTAATATGTTCATGCTGCCATGTCTAAAAGTGCTCATCCCAGAAGCGTGCAAACAGAATAAACCAATGGGAAGCACTGAGCTTGTGTCATGACCTGAAAAGCTGCAGACATCATTAAACCTAGGAAATGTCACCATCACAAGTTGCAGATCAAGAAAAGACAAGCCAACGACCAAGAAGTGTTATTCGAAAATTACCTATCTCTTCAACGGGCAAATTTTCAAATAAGTACTATAAAGGCTGAGGAAGCAAGTGAGAGAAGGTTACCGTTTTTACAAGCAATTCAAGCAAGCAAACCTGCAAAAATACTCTCAAGCTTTCAAAGATATTCCTCAAGCCTAAAATCGAAGGAACTCGATCCAACACATTGAGTGAAGGAAAGAATGGAGTAGAGGAATTACGTGATCCTCGAACTACTATAAATTGTTTTGTCTTTACATTATTGCTTTTATATTTCTGCTCTTTATATTTTACTTTATGTTATCCAATCAACTACAAACTCTTTAAAACACTAAGTGTTGATTAAAAAAAACATTAAAGGGTGTAAGTATTCCGCTGACTTAAAAGAAAACTGAATTTGTAAAATTGTTGACTATTTTCAGCTGAATTACTCTATGAACAACTTTCTTAAGAAAATTGTTGAGTGATTAACTCTCCTGCTGATCTCAACCAAGTTGTCTTAAATGAATGAGCTGTTTTCTTAAACTCTAATTTAAAAAATTAAAAAATTGATAAAGTCTATTCAACCCTTCCCCCTTCTAGACTTACCCAACACCCCTTGGGACCTATAATTGTACCATCACATCCTTGATTTATGTTTGCCATAAGCCAAACTTGACACTTCTATCAAATTTATCACCTACTTGAACCACTCTAACCTGATGAATAACTGCCTCCAGTGAGACCCCGAAACCACTTAAGAAATCTTTTTTGGTGTGGAAGGTCAGACATCACCGCGACCACATAGCATACTCAGAATTTCAAGAGACCCGACCCGAGCTTTGATAGTAATTGTTGGAAAATCCAATCCCCACATTCATCCCCCTAAAAACAAGTAGAAATAGTCGAGAAATAAAATGAACATAAAAACAATCCACAACACCAAGAATATACATGAAAACTCCAAAATCAGAGAAAAAACCACGACCCACATAGAAAGAACTTCCACTGTGTGAAATAATTTTATAATCACACTGACAATTTCTCTCTCGGTCCAATACCCACACTCTTACAAACTTTTGTCTAACTCACACTTCTCTCCAAACTTTCCATACTAGAGAATACACGAAAGGAATATACCTAGAGTCAAACAACAAATGTTAATATGTATTTAACTGGTGCACTTAAAAATCACACCACATGAGTTCTTTAAATAATCTTAAGGTTCTCATTACTTTTGTTTCTAAACCAATGTGGGACAAAAATCCCTTCTTTTATTTTGGAACAAAACCAACAAATAGCACTGGACTATCAAACGATTATATGTTATGCAAACAAAACTCTGATAATTTTATTACGAAGCATTGTAGCGCATAGTATATTACAGCGTCTCTACCTCGAAACCCTGTAAATCAACAAATTTTTATATATTAACCCCAATATTTCATCTTAATTCAGAAGTTGGCCCCATCGTAATATGATTATTTGCACGTACTTTTGCTAAATCGCTTGAATCCAATGGAAGAATCTTACACAAATCTTCCCAGCAGCCAGTTTCTTGGTTCTGTCCCGGTACGTCTATATCAAATTCCATGAGTGCTGTATATATGCGTGCTCATTTTTCTGTATTTATGCTTTTGATTTTTTTTTCTTTGAAATGTTACATAGATCAATGATCAGATAGGCGTCGGTTAGGGACTTTATTTATCGTCATGTGATTTAGTTGATAAATGGTGAACTTTTCGCAATCCAGTATGTATTTTGGAGGTGAAGAAATTGGGAATTTCAAGAAATAGTTTATATGGGCTTTCATCGCTTGTCATTGTCTTCATTTATTAGGAATTTCCCTTTTCTATTTTGTTGTCATCTTGAATGATGATTGTGTAAGTTTTTAGAGGAAGATTACGGAGGAACTGGGAAACAAAGCGGAGTGAATTATCTGGATCCTGTTAAAATGGAGGGGCCATTTGAAAGTGTTTGGTCAAGCTTGGTGCACTTAGTTAGGAATGTTGGCAATTAGCTAATAACTAGCTAATTACACAAAGTCTTGCATTTAGTGATTAGATTCAGTTTACAACCACTGTTCGGTTACAGAATTGTAATATGAGCATTTTTGTGCGGAGAGCTTTTTTATATTGAAAGAAAAAGAATGTTGTGTAATCTTATTTATTTGTATTCTGATTCTCTTGACCCCAATAGTATTTTCAATTTCCAAGTGTGGTCTTCATTCTTTCCATTTTGGGATGCTATGTCATGCATTTGAGCATGTTTTTATTGATAAAGTGTCTTTTTAAGTAAGCTTCATGTATTTGAACATTAAATGTAAATAGCACCTAGCTAAGATTTTTGATTATAGGAATTTTTCTTCTGTATTATGATGTTTTACATCTGTGCAGGCTGTTGTTAGTGAAGATAATAAAACCACTAGCCAAGAAGGTACAAGATCTTACTAAATATTCCTTTATATTCACTAATGTTTTCTCTTGACCAATGCATTCTTTAATGTGATTCTCAAACAGCCGTAGTTCCTGGAGCAAACTTGCAAATATTTCCTCCCAATAGTCAGGGATACCAAACTCTGGGCACTCCCAGTGGTATGTTGTAGAATCCATATTTTTCCCCCCTTCTCTTTTACCTCCACAAAACTTACTTTACAGGGAACATGGAGTACTTAACTACTGCATCCTGTATTTGTGTTGTTGAAAAATAGTATTTCCTATGTGGTTTGACTGTTATGGTTAAGTATTACTTTGTTTTCAATCAAGCAACAATTTGAGTGGTCTGTTTGTTCTTGCTTCTCAGTTTGGGCTGAATGAGCCAAATAACCATTGTCAAATTAAGGACATCTGGGCATGATCCAGTAGATGATTTATGACTTACGAAATATTAGATAGAAGTAGTAGAAAGGTAGTGGAACTGGGTAGTGCTATTGACTCCTCTATAAAGAGAAAGAAACACGAGGCTTGCCATTTTATATTTATGCTTTTGCAAGTTTAACCTGTATAATCGGTTAAAACTCAGGGTTTCTAGATAGTAAATTAAACTTCTATCCAAAGAGAATAATGTCATAATTAGCTACATGTTGAGTGTTGTGAGTTATTAATTGTTTTTCATTATCCTTTTCATACAATTATTTTAACCAAATTTTACCTCTTTCTGGTCATGTGATTTGTGCTTTTGAACTGTGCAGATGGTATATTCTGTATTTTTGAGTCATACTTCTTTTTTTGTACAAAAGAAAGTATGTGCCCCAGCCTATACATGTGCACACTTAGAGGTTTCCCTTCCCATAATTTTTTGTTGAACTTATACAACTTCTGCCTTCTCTTTATCTGAACTAGTGCATTGTATTTAACTTTTGAAATGGTAATATCTTTGGGTATCGGAGATGTGATCAGTTACTGTAATAAATGGAGTGCAAAGATTTGCTGTGATGCTGATTTGGCTCTTCTTATGTGGAGTTTAGCTCATGTGCACCAACTGTATTGAACGAACTGCATCTTTTTCTAAGCTATTGTGATTACTGAGATTCTTTATCGTAGAACCGTGTGCTTTACTTCACAGAAGTACTGCTTAGTTTTGGGCTTTGGGCCTTGGCTCGGAGTTTTAAGTTCGATGGCGGGATTCAGCACGTAATCTTTGTGTTGTTTGTTCCACCAATCTTTTACTGTTGACTGTAGCAAGATATGTAGCCGTAATATCCCTTTATAGAAATGAGAATTTGGGCATTCGTTTATAACATTTAAGCAAATAAACTTAAAATCGGTCTTTGGCAACAATAGAACTATCTTCACCTTAGCTCTATCCTTCACTCTTTTTCTCCAAATGACGGATGTCATCCTCTTTAAGCCAGATGTTTTTGTGCACATTAAGGTGAATTTTACTCGTGTGAGGAACCCGTAAGTATTATTTTTGATAGTGAATTATTTGTTATCACCAGTCATTTTCTGTAAAAACTGCCAACTCATCCTAGGTTGCTAACTCAATGCTCTTGCTAAAATCAGCTATGTATGTGTTATATCTAATATTGCAGATGGAGGTGGACAACAGCCAACAAACAACTGGAAGGGGCTATTCAGCATCTCTTCGTACACACAATATTTTAATGTAGACACAGACATCGTATTGAACAGATTGATAAGTTCTTTGTATCCTACAACTGGAGATTTTGTCAGCAAGATTGATGCAAACCCAGACCTGTAAGTTGTTTGAAGATGGAACAAACCCATCTTGTCAAATTTGCTTTTGAATGAATATATATGTAATTATTGCACGTTAAAATTACCCTGGCCCAGACCCACCTTTGCCTTGTGATTACTTGTTTCATGGGAAGGGGTTCACTTGGTAATACATGGATGCGTGAATATGGACATGAAATACGATTATGGTATGTGGTAAATATAAGAGGTTTGAAAGTTATATTGAACAGAAGTATTCTACTTTTCTATGTCCTCGATTGGCTTATATGCATTTTAGCTCATGCCTTGCTATATCTAAGCCCTCGTCGACTACGGGAGTCTACATATGAAAATAATCACTTGCAAGTACTCCCTCATTAATTTTTTATCCAAGAAATATCATAACTAGATGTACTTTGCTATTGACGTCACAAAAATAAAAGATAGCTTGCTATTATGAAATCTTGTTTTCTGATTAGTTTTTACTAAACATTAAAAACCTTTTTCCTTCATCTGGTTTTCCGTGTGGCATGCATTAGAACTATAAAACCACTAAGATGATTCTGTGTACCACATCTTTTCTATGAAGCTTATTCAATAGGTATACAGTGTATTATATGATGACATTATCGGCTTATATTTTCTTCCCACTGGACATATTAGTGTAGAATTTTCCATAAGTTATAGTACTCTCCACCAGTTTGTAGTCGAAGGAGATAAGAGAACATTATGATTATTATCCTCTCAGGATTGTAATATTTAAAGTTGCTTAGATTGTTTGAAGCCTGTAACCATTATCATGATGTGTTTGATGATTATTACTTGGATCTTATTTATTAATAGCTACATTTTCCACGGTTGTTATCGGCTTTCGACATGAAATATGTAATTTGAAAAAGGACATCTTTTTATGATTAGTAGTGAGAGACATGACCAGAAAATATGTCATCTATCTACCATTTTGTTTGGTTCGTACAGTTGCTATTATAGAGCAATGTATTTATGGTTATATGTGGCATAACTGGATTGTGCTCTTTGAATGGATAAACAAAACATTATTTGAAAGGCTAAATTTAAAAAGGGAACTATATTGGTTTAATAGGAATCGGCAGCAATTTAATTCCCTTTCAAAAGATAAATAAACGACGTTAGGGAAAACACTGAAATATTTGCATAAGATTAAGAAAAGACGGGGAATCCGGTATCCTCTTCATGGCTTTGTTTTATTTGTGGCTATTTTGTCCCTCATGACATTTTCCCGCCTTTTCCCATCTTTCAGCTATGGGCTTGTCTGGATCTCTACAACGTTGGTTTTTGTGATTGCCTCCCTTGGAAATTGTGCCACCTACTTAATGCAAAGAAGAAGTGACAGTGCTACTTCTTGGGCATTTGATGTCAACTATGTAAATGTGGCGGCAGGCTCAATTTATGGTTATGCACTCATAGTTCCACTGGGATATTACTTTTGCTTCAGTACTTGGGTTCAAGTGTCAGCCTTGTACGCCTTTGGTGCTTGTGGGGATATTCCTTTTCATTTTTATCCTGACTTCTGTAAGTATCTTTCTTTACTCCCACCATCTATTCACCAATAGTTTTATGGCGCTCAAGTCCTAGTCATTGGCATATTGCCCTATTAGATGTTTACATCCTTTCTGGATGACACATCAAAGTTTCATATTGGGATAGTTACAAAAATCCCCCTGAGGTTTGGGGTATTTACGAAAAAACCTAGAGAAGTTTCACAATTACAGAACCCCTGAGGTTTGATTCCGTCTTATAGTTACCCTCTTCATAAACAAAAAACATTTCAACACTCTTACACTTGTAAAAATATTACGATTATCCCCCTAAAATATAAAAGGGAATCAAACCTCAAGGGAGTTACTGTAATTTTGAAACATCTTTAGATTTTTTTGTAAATACACCAAATCTCAGAGTTTTCCCCATAATTATCCCTTCATTTCAAGCTTTAGGTTTTATGAGCTTGTTCAACCGCTAAACACCTATGAAAGTCTAACGATATTGAATACTCGCAAGAGAACGAGATCAATCTTAGGGTGGCGAGTTAATTACCAGTCGTCTCTCAAGGAAGACTTAGCTGTCAAATAAAAATTGTGTATCACAATAAACAAAAAATAAATCCTTAACACTCTAAACAAATCTGTTATTTTTATTATCCAGGAAAAACTTATAAAAAGAAACCAATTAAAACTCAACTTAATTTAAACCCAGAGAAAACGTCAGGATTTGGAATCATCTCATCAAACTCTCAAGCAGAATATCAATCAATTGGTCATGCGATTAACAATTAAAGCAAAACAGATATAAACTAGGCTCAGATCGATAACTCTCGTATTCACATTAAGTATATCCGTAACCAATTTGCCCAATTAATTAACCAAGTTAGATAATACATTTCGATTCATATCTAACCCCCTAATTGAATTTAGTCCGAGGCAATAATATCATCTCTCGATCTCAATTATTCCCTCAAGATAATCAAAAGTTGATCAGACAATTAATTATAAAATAAAGCAATTCAATCAGGAAGGCAAATCAATCAATCCATATTCATGTTTGTTTGTTTGAATCAAATCATCTTAATCCTAGAACAAAAAGTTTAGTTCATGTTTGGGGATGGGATCATAATTTCAATTGAAGGATAGGAAACAATCATTAACATAATCATGCAAATAACAATAATCACCAAACAATTGAAATCGGAGAAAGAAGTTGAAGAAATATTGCGCTTGGATTAAGCCGCAAAATAACTTCGATGGAAAAACCCAAGCAATCTCAATGATGAAAAGCAAGAGAAAAGAGAGAAAACTAGAGTTTGAAAGTGTTACGTAATAAAAGTGTACGAAAATATGGGCTCCCAAGTCCTATTTATGCTCCCTGTAGTCCTATACAAGATGGAAGAGCCAAAAATCGGAAATAAATCGAAAATTTCGTGTTTTGCAAGTTAGCGCGCGATTCGCTGGAACTTTTCGCAAATCACCGCGCACCACTTGTCCGCGACGACATCGGTTGACGCTCGATCAAGCGTCCATCCATAGTACCTATTTTTCTTGTGTTCAAGCCTCGTTTTTACTAAGACCTACAAAATGACAAAAATACTCTACGTAACACTCAACACTATAAATGCTACGTAAAGACATGAAAATACGCACAATAACACGCAAAAGAAAACGAAAAAAACACAAAAATCACACTAAAAAACATGCAAAACAACTCCCCCACACTTAGCCTTTTCCTTGTCATCAAGCAAATAATAGTGCCTACAAACTCAACAAAGAATATTATGTCCAATTTGAGAATCAATTAATCCATAACACCATGTTCTATCCACTTCGGGTTATCCTTCATCGATCCCCAACCCTTACAATGGACTCACTCGGCTAAGGTTAAAAACTAGTCAAGGTGTTCGGTCTTCCTTGCTAAACTTCAATCCGTAGCAAAAGTTGCAACCCCATAACACACAACACATCACACACTTGCTAGCCATGAACAACAATTTTTTTTTTCGCTAGAACTTTCGAGATATCTTCCACTAGGTATAAACTTCGTATTTTTTCCAAAGGCTCCTAGGGTGGTTTCCGATACTCATTTCAGTGCCACCATTTTACGTAAAAGACAAACATGACACTTATGATTGCCCCTAGTTGCTAAGCAATACAACCAGATGAGTATAATATCGATTGTTTCATCTTTTTTTTTATATGTTTCATTTTTTTATAGTGACCCTTTTTGTTTTCGTTCACAAGGCTAGCAAATGTATACACACAAGTCAAAACGGGGTATTAACTTAATTCACGTCAACGAAATTTCGTAATTCAAACCCCACAACTTGGACTATTGTTTAACCATCGCCTAATTCGTTCACCATAAGGGTTAATTCACGATTTAGTCAAATCCCACGTATCAAGTTCACATCGTCATTTCATAATTGAAGTTCAAATTAATACATCTATTTCAAGTTGACTAAACAACACCATTATTAAATTTGGGATAATCATCATGCTAGTAAAAATATAACCACGTGTAATCATTATATCTCTACAACGACTAACAATATCCCTCTACACTTACATCATGCAATGACCTCAATGCGTACAAATAAAAGAGAAGCAAAATGAGACGCCCCGAAAGATGTGATGATTGGCACACGACACCTTAGTCACATCCACCGACAATCCTATAAAAGCCATAAGTGGAAGAAAACACAATACTAAAATATAGACTACTAAAACTAAAGTAATGAATAAGCAAGAGATGCAAACACACTAACACACATGCAACGCACATAAAAGAAAGAAAAACAAAAAGAAAACAAACTCTATGGAAAAAGTCACTAATGATCCTCCGGTGGTGGAGGACAGGAAAGGTGAGGACATGTTAATCCAGTTTTGCTCAATGTTTTGGACTCGAGTGTCAATGGACTCAACTCGCACGCTTTTTGCATAAGTTGGCGGAGGATGGTCATTTGTTCTTGTACGTGTGTCATTTGATGCTGAAATTAAACAAACTGACTATGTATAACATCGAGACGTCCCATAACGACCTCCCAACCGGTGGCGGCCCCTGACTAAGTGCAGCCGTGGTGGTAGTCCTCGTCTATATTAGGAATATCGGTCGGCCCCGTGCTCCTCAACAATATATCCCGAATGCTTGCCCGCCGGTTCCCCTCGTTGTGGTGGAACACCCATCGGATTCCATATCTCACTACGGAAGCATTTTTGGGATGTGGGGTCCCTTAACGCGCCTTCCTTAGTTAGGAAATCTCTATTCTTCAACGAAGCCATGAGCCCACATGGAAGTTCAACGATGTGGTCAAGATGAGTGAGTACCACGTTGAATGTATGGCCAACAGAAAGATTAGGTGCCACAAACCTAACTTATGCTTAACTGGTTTCGGTGGAAAGTGTCGAAGATGAATGTCGTGGTGCAAATCTTGGTGTTATGACGGAAGCACCATATAAAAACAATTCCAGAGTACTCACCCGACTACTCTCATCTTTCCCAAACACATAATGAGAAATGAATTTATGAAGCAAATATAGGGCAGGCTCTATAATGAAATTGTTCGGGGTCCATTTCGTAGAAAAATTATTATACCCCGTTAATTCTACCCAAAATTCAGCCGGTTTAAACGAGTTGGACACCGCCCGAATACCATGTGTGGATAGCCCAAAAACCGATTTCATCACCCTAAAATTCACCTCACATTCTTCCCCAAACAATCGACATGTAAAATCCGTTAGATGCGAATTCGAAAAACGTAATGTCGTATAAAATTTAAGTACCAGTTCTATCAACATCTTAGAAGTAAATAGTGCAAGTTTTTTCCATCCAAAGAAATTAACGAAACCCATTAATTCATCAAGCAACCCCAATTCTTGCAAAGTTTCCATAGATAAGAAAGCAGGTGGAGGTACCTCACGAGAGAGTAAGCTAGTGTACCTTTGGCCCTCTTTCTCGGATAAATTGGAAAAGGGGCGTTGTATTGTTCGGCTAAATCCACCGTAAGCATGGGGTCATCTTCTTGCACCCTAGGGATTTGATTTTGAGCCCTTTTTGTTCTTCTATGCATGATTTCGGGAGAGTTGATTAATTGGAGCGAATTTTGGCTTTCATGGTTGAATCTTGTGATTCGGTACAGAGAATTTTTCGCGAGAGGAGAATTTTGAATTGAGGCTGGAGAAAATGTCCCTAAAACCCTAATTCAAGCAGATAAATTTCTGAGTCTGTTCGAGTGCGCGACCGCGCGCCTGGGGCTCGTGTATTGTTCGCGCGACCGCGCGTTTGGGCCTGCCATTTTTTGTTTGTTTATTTATTTATTTATTTTATAAATATATAAACGTTCAATAAATATTATATATATGTATAAAAAAGAAAACTTCAACAAACCATTAGGTACAGTTAGTCGAAAGAAAATAAAAAGGCAAAAGAAAGAAAAACAGGGGAAAGTTTGGGTTGCCTCCCAAAAAACGCTTATTTAACGTCGTTAGCTTGACGATTACCTGCTTTCGGGTCTTTATTCAGCCGTATTTAGCGAGATGCTCTTGGCTCCTTGAACTTGAGGTGGTCCTTCGTAATAAGGCTTTACCCGTTGACCATTCACTTTAAAAGACTCGTTGGTCCTTAGATTAAGCAATTTAACCGTTCCGTAGGGATATACCTCCTCAATCTCAAATGGCCCATTCCATGGTGATTTAAGTTTACCCGAAAACAATCGCAACCTCGAATTGAATAGTAAGACTTTCATTCCTGACTCTAATTGCTTGTGGATGATTCTCTTGTTGTGCAACTGCTTAACCTTATCCTTATAAATTCGCGTATTTTTATATGCTTCGTTTCTAAGTTCATCAAGCTTTGACAGTTGCAATTTTCCGTTCCCTGTTGCTTTTAATTCAAAGTTTGCCACTTTGATTGCCCAATATGCCTTGTGCTCCACTTCAACTGGTAAATGACACGTTTTTTGGTAAACTAATCTATATGGACTCATCCCTATGACTGTTTTATATGCTGTTATGTATGCCCATTGTGCGTTATTTAATTTGATAGCCCAATCCTTCCTAAGGGTATTTATTGTCTTCTCCAAAATCCCCTTTATTTGTTTGTTTGTCATCTCCACTTGTCCAGGAGGTTTGAGGATGATAAGGTGTTGCCACCTTATGTGTGATTCCATTTTTTTTCATCGGTTTCTCAAACAACTTGTTGCCAAGTGTTTTCCCACATAGCTAATGATAGCCCTAAGAAATCCAAACCCCGCTTAAGATATTTTTTTGCACAAACTTCATGACAATATTAGCATCACAAGTCCTTGTGGGGATTGCCTCAACCCAATGGGACACATAGTTGACAACAACAAGAATATATTCAAAACCGTGGGACATAGGAAAATGACCCATAAAATCAATTCCCCACACATCAGAGATTTCAACTACCAGATTGTCATTAAGAGGCATCTTATTCCTCCTACTAATATTTCCAGTCCTTTGGCATCTATTACATATAATCCCGTGGTTATGTGCGTCTTTGAACAATGATGGTCAGTACAAACCTGATTGTAGAACCTTGAATGCAATTTTACGTAACTCGATGAATGTCGTCCACGAAAGGCACGAGGTCCCGATTGAGATTTCTACGTCCTTGTATAAACAACACCAGAAAAACAGATCGAACAGACTCAGAAATTTAACATCACGAATTGGTGTCCTTGGGACATTTTCTCAAGCCCCAATTTGAAATTCTCCTCTCCCGCGAAAAATTCTCTCTATCAAATCACAAGATTCAACCATCAAAGCCGAAATCCGCTCCGATTAATCAACTCTACTCGCGAAATCATGCATAGAAGGACAAAAATGGCTCAAAATCAAATCCTAGGGTGCGAGAAGATGACCCCATGCTTTCGATGTATTTATTCGAACAATACAATGCCCCTTTTCCGATTTATTTTGAGGAAAAGGGTCAAAGGTACACTAGCTTACTCTCTCGTGAGGTACCTCCGTCTACTTTCTTATCTATGGAAACTTTGCAAGAATTGGGGTTGCTTGATGAATTCATAGGTTTCGTTAATTTTTTTGGATGGAAAAACCTTGCACCATTTACTTCTAGGGTTTTGACAGAATTAGTACTTGAATTTTATACAACATTGCGTTTCTCGGATTCCCATATTACGGATTTTACATGTCGATTGTTTGGGGAAGAATATGGTGGTGAATTTTATGGTGATGAAATTGGTTTTTTGGGCTATCTACACATGGTATTTGAGCGTACCAACTCGTTTAAACCGGCTGAATTTTTTATAGAATTGACGGGGTATAATAATTTTTCAATGAAAGGGACCCCGAACGGTTACATTACAGAGCCATGCCCTATATTTGCTTCATAAATTCATTGCTCATTATGTGTTTGGGAAAGATGGGAGTAGTCTGGTGACTACTTCGTAATTATGTTTTATATGGTGCTTCCGTCATAACACCAAGATTTGCACCACGACCTTCATCTTCGACACTTTCCGCCAAAACCAGTGGAATCATAAGTTAGGTTCGGGGCATCTAATCTTTCAGTTGCCCATACATTTCAACGTGGTACCCACTTGGTGAGGAACATTGCCGCAAAGAGTTAAGCCCGTTCCGACCTTCTTGCGCTTAGGCTTTTCAACCGAACAAGAGGGCCCACTTGGAGACTTGGGATCTTTCAAACCGAACCGAAAATTTCTAGCTCACTTGGTTTTTGGTTTTCATTTTTTCAAATTTCGGTTTCGGTTAGAAGACGAATTCTCCTTTTACGGATCATGACGATGACGGAGAGTTAAACGGGTTGCCATATAATTATGTCCGGATGGATTGGAACGGCGGAAGGGGTGTGCACGTCCAGGTTGCCGAAAAACCGAACCAAAAACCGGATTTTTTTTTTAGAATTTTTTTTTATATATATCATAAGTTGCTAACTTGAATAGAAACTCTCATTAAAAAAAAAGCAATTTTTCCTTCTAAAAGATCGACAACTGAGGGCTGAAAATAACACAAAAAAAACACTTTTTTTTTAAACTTTCCTCGTCTCAGTGAGCAGACAACAGAGAACAGTCGCCTCTCTCTCTCTCGCCTCTCTCACTTTTTTTTTTTTTTTTTTTTTTCTTTTAAATTTACCTCAGTCCCTTTTTGTAAATGTTGTATTGGAACATGTTTGCAAAAAGCTTTTCAAAAGTCTTCTTGAATTTAGCAGTAAATGCATTATGTGATGGGTAGCTTTTTATCACCTATCAAATGAATATGGTTGGCCGTCATGCATTTTGTACATGCATTATATTATGAATACAACTTTTTTCTAAAAATATTTTAGTGTACATGCATTAGATTATGAATAATTTTTTTCTAAATATTTCGGCCGGTTCGGTTTTAACCGTGAAACCGAGATTTCGGTTGATTTTTAACCGAACCGAAATTAATAAATACGGTTCGGTTTCGGTTTGGGATTTTGGCCACGGTTCGGTTCGGTTTGGCCGAACGAACACCCCTATACCCACTCATCTCGACCACCTCGTTGAACTTCCCAGTCGGTCCTTGAACATATTTGAAATTTAGAAATGAAGGCCGAACACCTTAACTAGTTTTTAACCTTTGCCGAGTGAGTACATTATAAGGGTTGGGGATGATGAAGGATTACCCGAAATGGATAGAATGTAGTGTTATGAATTAATTGATTATGAAATCGGATATAATATTTCTTGTTGGGTTTGTAGACACTATTATTTGTTTGAGGACAATCAAAAGGCCAAGTGTGTGGGAGTTGTTTTGTATGTTTCTAAATGATTATTGTGTGTTTTTTCGTTTTCTTTTGCGTGTGATTGTGCGTATTTTCGTGTCTTTACGTAGCGTTTATTAGTGTCGAGTGTTACGTAGGGTATTTTGGAAATTGCATCTTTGAGGAGATTATGATTTAATTGCAGCTTTCTCAAACTCGTAATCACTCTGATAAAATCATACTCCGTTTACCTACCCGTAATACGCACAGTGGAGGAAATTGCATCTTTTTTTTTTTGCTTGGTGTCGCATTCCCTTTTCACAATTCTCATCTTCTTGCTTTTTTTGTAATGTGACACGCGACACTTGTTTTTCATGATATGTCCAGTTTCTGTTGGTTATCCCGGTCGAGTTTCTACGGTGGACTATCATATTAATTGCTGGAGGTGCATCGGCCAGCTTTGTTGGTTTGAACCTCAGATCTTACATACAAACCAGTGACCTCACCATCGTGCCTATCTCAGCATTTGTGCTGCAAATGGGTTTGTCTATCTTTATCAAGATGTGGTTCTTCGCTTAGCTTGATATTTTGATATATGTTAAGATGCCGTGGTTTTGTTTTTGAATAGAAAACTGGTGTTACCTATCTAGTTGATGTTGTCTATTGAAGGCAATTTGATCGTTTAGCTTGTACTTATTTGCTGGGTGTTATTTTGATGAGCAGTGAATATTCTCAAACATTGAAATGTGTTGCAACTCAGAACGATGCTGAATCCGATTAACTTATAAGTCGACTGTGTTGTTATAAACATGTAACACAGGTCTAGTTCAGTTACTCATGGATATATATGATATAGTAGAATGCTTTTTTGTGTTTAGTTCACTTCTTCCCTGTTCTGTAATTTATATGTAATTCTTGTATATAATACTTAATAGGTATAATAACTTTAAAATTCAAGTTTAAGACTTAAGACATGCGTATCCTTTATCATGTTTCTTTATAAGTAGCAATGACACCATAATCTCCATTTTGATTCCTGGTTTGGGATTGTTCCATTAATGTGGATTAATGTACATTTTAAATCATGCATAGCAAAAGTACATTGATTTTACGTTTTACCATCCAATATCTGTCACCGACGGAATATTCTGCCGAGATTTTTTCATGTGCGCGATACATATCAAAGTATTGCACTTGGTCACCCAAACATTGAAGGACTCGCGTTTTGCTATCTCAAACTTAAAAATTAGGAGGAAAAAAAAAAAGGCATATGAATATATTTTATATACTTTTTTTAGCATCAAAATAAATTTCATTCATTAAACTTACAACTGATTACCAATTTAAAACATTTAGTGGGAAACAGATTCAAGGCCTACAAATAAAAAATCTAAATAGATCTAAAACAAAATTTTAAAGATTTGATTTGCAGAATTAGAAAATCGTAACGAAGGCATTGTGCTAATTAAAATTGATCTCGCTTCTGTCACGAATTATCGAGTAATGGCTCATCTGAACCTTTTAAATAAAAACCATATTTATAGGAACAAACTTATTTAACTGAAAGCAAAAGCCACCTACTTAGGACAAATAAAATCCACCTATGGAAACAAACTTATTCATAAAAACAAGGTTGCAGTAATCGTTAGGCGCACTCGGACGGCGACCCAGCACCTAGACGGACGCCTAGAAATAGTATTGTTTTTCTCATTTTTTTGTTTTTTTAACTTTTACCGATTTTTGGCCGACTTTTGCTGCCTAGCCCGCCTAGGCGGGCGCCTAGGTCCGATTTGTTGGCCGCCCGAACAGGCGCCTAGCATCGGGCGCTAGGCCAATTTTTATAACACTGATAAAAAGAGGCTAAGAGCATTGAAAATCACTGTTCTCATCCTCCATGGAGGATGATGGAAGGAAGAGCGGAAGAAGATGGAAAAGGAGAAGACGGGTAAGGTTTTTTGGGAGGAAAGTTCATATATTTTATATACTTCTATTACTCACCGCAAAATAAAGTTTATTAAAAAAATATTATTAGTGAAATAAATTTGTTATTTATTATTTTTTAACTTTCTTTTTGAATTATACTTTATATCCCTAGTTTTTATTAATTTAAAAAATTAAAATAAAATATAATCTGTTATTTGTCAATTTTGTGGTGAATAAAATTATAGATATGTACCAATATAAATTTGACATATAAGAATTCATCTTAAAAAAATATTAGTATATAATCAAGAAAACATTAAAAAGACAAAAGTATTACAATTTTAAGGATACATTTAACATTTTTATTGCTCTACATTTATTTAGGATTTGCTAATGCATATATAAAACTATTACTCCTTTTTTTGTAGCTTGAGTTCAAACTAATTTATTTCTCAAATATATTCTAATATATGTGTAATGTATTAGTGCAATTTTATTTAACTCATCATTGATAAATTATTATTTTTTATTATTTTGATATTTTTTTTAATTTATAGTTATTTTTAATTCGATAATTTGATATAGTAAATCAAGGATGGAGTTCATAATTCAACATGAAAGTTAAATAAGAATAAAAAGTAATTTTATTGATAATATATTTAACAAAAGTGTATATTATTTAATGTTTTTTTGGATTGGTAATAATATATATATATATATACACACATAATTTTTAAAATATTTAGACTAAGGTAGCCAAGTCAGACAATGTGCAAAGGTAGCTAAGTGAGACAATTTGCAAAGTTTGGAAAAATGCAGTAACTTTAGCGCGTGTTGCACATGTGATGGAATTTCGTCAGAAGATTCTATCGAGGGCCAACGAGAGGTCTTGGATGGTAAAATATAAAACCCGCACACTCTGGATGGTGAATTATAACAAAAAATAGTTTGATTGATAATGTTCAAATTGGGGCATACATGCCAAAGTGAAATTTCATCTTTCGCTTATAAAAGGGTAAAAAATAATCGTTTTCCTAAAACAATTGAAAAGCTACTTGTCTTTATTCTTTAGTGAATTTTACTTTATTTTTTCATTGAAAAGCGACTTGTTATGCTTATACTTCTAGTAATAAGACCAAATAATTTTTTTAAAAAGAAGCTTTATAGTTGGATGCTTATTGAATTAGGTGTTTAGGTTCAACAAGCTCCGATGTGGATACCAACCTTTCGAAACTTCATTGAGTAAAGAATGATTAGCAATTTAGCATATGGGTGGGAATTGAACGAGCATTCTCAACTTCATTTTTAAATACATGCTTTGTGTGGTTTAATGTTTGAAATTTTCATTTCCATTAGAATCAATATTCCACGTAATTCATCTTTGTTGACAAAGAAAATGAGTTGGTCTTTGGTGGTGATTCGGTCCAACCTATCTAATATTTGAGGGGATTTTACTAGTCAACAATTTATCGGATGGTGCAAACGGAATTCGCCACCGGACATCGCGTTTAATTATTCTCGTCGCGTCTTTTCCTAGCATGAACATGTCTGTAGGTCCCAAGGGGTGTGAGTGTAAGGTTTAGAAGGGGGGTTGAATAAACCTTACCAACTTTTCGATTTAGTCCTTTTAAAAATATTCGAGTTAATACTTCACAAATTTGAGTCCTTGATGGACAACTAAGTTAGTTAATCCAGAGTTAGTCACTCAACGACTGATCGAGCCTGTTGATAGAATAACTCACTATTTTGACTAAAGACTTAACTTGACTATGATATATTTTCATGGAAGACTTAACACCCTTGAATTTGGTTAAGTTTGTTTTAATACTTGGTTTTAGCACTCGTTGATTATCAATTAGATAGCAAATTTATCGTGAGATATAAAAATAAGATGCAGAAAGTAAAGTCTTTGAAATGTAAATGACACAATAAGTTTTTATAGAGGTTCAAGATGGGGTAATTCTTCTACTCCTCTCTTCTCCAACTCCGGAGGAACCCACTAAGTATTGATCAATATACGAGTGGTTAATGACCCAGATACAAGTCTTGATCACACAGCCGACTTGATCCTTTGGGACTCGATCCCCGGAGATGCCTTGGTCACACAATCGGCTTCTCGTGACGACTCAGACTTCTTCACAGGGCAGTGCTTTGCTACTACAGCCCACTTGCTCAAGCTCCTTGGATTTGATCACGAAGCCCTCCAAAACTTGAGACTGGTTCGACCTTTAACCTTCCTACAATCCTCTTTGGAATGTAGACCCCTTGATTCTTCAAATTGTTTCCTCTTCAACCTGATTGAAGTTATCTTTCCTTCACAGTGAGTGTTGGATTGATTTTCTTCGTAATGTAGGCTTGAGGATTGAGCTTGAATGTCTTGATAGTGATTTTTGATTACAGTTCAAATGTTAGCTTGAATGTTCGTGGTTGAGGTCGGTAACCTTCTCTCGCAGTGATTCTCGGCCTTTTATAGTGATCTTTCAAAAATCGCCCATTGAAGAGATATGCTTATTTTTGAAAGTCACTTGTGGTCATTGGCTTGTCTTGTTGCGATCCTTGGAATTTACATTTCCTCGTATGAACGATTCTTGAGCCTTTTCGAGTTCGACACGGTGCAATGCTTCCCGTTGGTTTATTCCTTTTGCATGCTTCTCGTGGGACTGAGCACTTCAAGAAAGGTAGTATGGAAGTAGTACTTGTTTAAGTAATTCTCTTGATTTTCGTGCAACGGATCTCTTTCGATTATCTCAACTTGATCGCATTTCCTTGCCTTCCTGGTGACTTAGAGTCGACTTCCAATCATTGGATGACTCTTCCGTCACTTCAACTTGAGACTTGGCTATCTTGAGTTGACTTGATCGATATTTCACTCACCGCATCTTAGCTGCACCTTAAGTCGAGTTTCTGTCTTCTTTTCTTTGCCACACTCACCGCCTCACAAATGAGTCTTCCTTTAGTCTCCGGTTGTCTTCTTGCATGTTCGAGTATAGCCGACTTGACTCGCTCTACCAAATTTCTATCTATGACAATGTAATTTATAACAAGAATGGGGTGCCAACTTCCTATTCTAAGTTTTACATGGCATTCATCAAAATCTACAAAATAATTTCCCAACAATGTCGGAATCACTCCTTGGTCTTACCTCGAATTTTAATCCTCACAATTCTCATAAAAATAAGTAGATTTTGATTTGAATCGCTCACGCACGATGCGTGAATTTCAGCCGCACGACGTTTCTCCGACGGGATAATTGTCGTTCCTTGGATATGACATCGCACCTTGGGAATTCCACCACAAAATAGCCATCCTCGTTCGTCTGGTTCCACACGGTGAAACATGGTGGTCCTTCTTTGTCCTTATCTTATGGCCGCCATGGGATATCATTACCTCCGAACTTTGTCCCTTATGCCATACAACCGCAAAGGTTGTTGTCCAACTTTGGGTTTAGTTGCGGCGGACAAGTACTGAAGTCCCCTACATCATTGCCAGGTTATTATGGGAATTACATGGAGCTCCCTTATGGGAGTTTACAACCCCCAACGATTAATGGATGTGTTAATTGTATCCCCGAACCTATGAAAAAGGGAGAATATTTTTCTGTTGTTATTGATGAAAATTGGTGTAAACAACGGCTTACTAATTTTCATATGCTTTAATTGGTCGAGTACTTTTGGGTAAAGGTAGTAAACCATGGGCATTGATTCCCCTTTAAAATCATCTTACGAAATTGTGAAAAATTCAAGGGGTTGGAAGTCAATACCGGAAAGGGTTATTTTTGCATTAAATTCTCTTGAGATATGGAAATCGCGTTCTTCATGGCAACTTACTCTTGGGTCTATCTGTTTATCATTGGGTTCGATTTTAACCCATATAAGGTTAATACTTGATTCCTAGTTTTGGGTGAGAATATTTGAGTTAAGTTTTGAATACGGGATCCTAATGCTATTATGGGCATAGCAAAGTGGTGGGTAATCATGTTCGAGTTGATTTAAGTCCCTTAATGGTTCATTAGGGCATTTTGTTCGTGTTCTTGTGGAGGTTGATCCGGCTAAATGGTTATAAGACTATGTTATGATTGAGCGAGTGGGACACCGCTCATTTGTTTCATTGAGCTATGAAAAACTTTCGTATTTTTGTTCTACTTCGAATCTCTTTGTGGAGTATCCGCACGGAACTCGAGCGGGTGGCGTTGGATTCTGCTACCAACTTCTTCTCGGCCATGAGAAGATCGAATTTTTGATCCATGTTTTCTTCCACGCCAGCAGAGCTCGTTCTTATTATGTTCACGCAGCACTTTATCTCCGAGGTGTGAGATTCATGCATTTGTTCGATGTGCTCTTGCAATTTTGTCTTTGCATCGGCATTCTCAGCCCGCCAGACTAGCAACTTGTTGAACAATGTCTGAAATATCGAGCTTGTTCCACACGCATTGTCTGGGCCAATTGCCACCATTCCCGGATCGACTATTATGCCTCGCAAATCATGATGAGTTGGCGTCGTTATCGGCCTCGTCATCATGTCGGTGAGGCCTGGTGCCTCTCCATCTTTTCTATCTCGGCAAATAAGGCTTTGAAGACTTCCCGAACTTCAACCTGCTTTTTTGGTGACGGCGAGCAACGTCAAAGTCATAGTCATTTGGAACAATGGTGTCGATGGAATAACAGGATCAGAGTGGGAAGCGCTCGCATCTCTAGCCGATTATTCGGGGAGGTCGGTACCTCCCAGAGAGAAGGGAAATGATTCTACAAAAGGATCATCACGGGCAAATCGAATCTATTCAATGATAATTGGTGCTCGTGAAGTCGTGGAGTCGAATAACTTGGGAGCCCGCAGATGGACTCTGTTTTTGTGGTCTTTTGTGAAGTCGACCCACTTCTTGCCGAGTATCTTAACGGCTTTGTCGGTCTCAAATTGGTTTTTCCAAATGAGTTGACGGTCTTCGCCATATCGTAAACGTCATCGGACGATGATGAGATTTCCATGGGTGGCTCATCATCAAAGTTGAACGCTTGTCGAGTAGTCTTGAGGTCGACTTACTCGTGGTTGGAACATCCTTGCCGGTGAGTCTTTTGGATCTCGCAATAGGGGATGACTAAACCATCTTCACCTTCGGATCCTTAAAAGTTACATCGGGATTATCCCGGGAGTCGTGAAGAGCACTTATCTACTTTTTCGATGGATCAATGATAGTAGGAGGGAGTCTCTTTACCCCGGAAGTCTCAACCTCCCGTGGCCTTCATTACCCCTCGCAGTCTCAATCGCAGCGAGGCCTTGACATCCCTTTCATGTCTGGTGCCTTGGGGTCTTTCGAGGTGGCATCCATTGAGTCTCAACTCCATGGATTGCACTTTCATTTCCCATAGTGTCAACTCCCGGGGTTCCTTCTTGTGCCTCTCATCGCTGCATGTCATTGGCCTAGCAGAGCGATTGGCACCTCACCGAGACAGTCTCAATCTCTCGAGCCTCGTTGATAACAACTCTGTGTATTCTGTTGTTGTTCCTTCTCCACTTCGCCTCCGAGATTCGTTGTGGAGTTAGTCGCAAAGATCCTCCGACCTTGCCGCAGATGTGGAGGAGTTTCCCCACTGGTGGCACACCACCCGAGTGACTTGGAATGGGGTCACTCGTCTCGGACTCATTTGTTCCCCGAGTATTCGGCCGTTTCAAAGGTGGTAAGACACCTTTATTAGGGGTTGGCTCGATTGGGGTCCCCACAATCCCGGTTTCATCGCCAATTCCTTAACACCTTCCTCCGAATGAGCGGGAAGTGGTGGCGGCGACAACATGATGGCAATATCGCACCACTCCCATAGAATCTATCTCCAATGTGATTTGGATGACTCCCCTGGTCCCTCTATCATTCTTTGCTCATGTAGGATTCTCGATTCTTGCATTGCTTGTTGCATTTGCAACTCTTTTCCGTGGCAAAGAATAGATCCGATCCTCATCACTTCCCCGATAGAATGTCGAGGTGAGGATGTGTATGTTCTCGTGGTGCTAGTGAGAGGGCGATCGGCCTTCTTCTCACGGGCCTCGCCTTTTTCTCGCCAATCTTTCTTTCTCCTTCTCTTTAAAGATATTTAGAATGCCCAAACAATTTTCTTCATCAAGAGCTTGCACTATATTGGTCAATCCGAGGAAGTTCATCGGTTCGCCTTCTTCTTCAATGAATTCCGGTCTTTGGAATCGTTTCCCGGATCGACTCGCCTTCCATTTTTCGATTCTCGCAGACGATTTCTCAATGTCCGGGTATGGTGGGGATAGGATCATCACATCATTATCCATGTCATCATCTCCATGATGTCCTCGAGCTCGTGGATTGAGGGTAGCAAACTTTGCCGCCGACATCTTGAGATCCTCCGTTACGGGCGGAGACACAACCCTATCAATAGGTGATCGGTTGTCTCAAGAATTCCTTGTTCCTCAAATTGCTCGTTCTGCTACAACTGGTCTTCGAGTTGCCTCTCTGATCGGCCTCAAAGCAGACTTAGTCTGTTTCATCGATAACTTCCAGGAGACTCTACTTCTCCGTGAGCCTCGGGTATCTTTTCGGTGAGTGGTAGACTCGGCCCGTCTTCTCAAGCTCGGAGAGCTTGGAAATTATTCTTCTTCTTTTTGTTTTCACCAGAGGAACATCCGGTTCCACTTCCCCTGGTTCGTTGAAGGTCAATGCCTTCGCAGATTTGTCTTAGAGGCAAATCGCGCTTCCTTGTTGTGGCAGTCCTCTTCTTCTTGATCACCGGAGAAGGGATTAATGGTTCCTTCTCCATCTGCCGCAGGGCGGGGAGACACTACCGGGGCGGGTGGCACTGACTACGCAGGGGCAGGGGTGTAGATTTCTTTTTCTTTGTTGCAGGGGCATGGCTTTCTTAGCAAAGTAGCCTTCTTGGGAGGTGAGGAGGGTGAATCTTCGTGGTCAATCGATTCCCCCTCACTTGTATCAGCCCTCTTGGCGTAAGCTCTCTTCTGTGCGCCATAGAGGTTTGATCGAAACATCCTCTTGTTTACATGGAACTCCTTTCCATGCCGAAGAGGTACCCTTTTACTTCCATCATCCGCCAATCACCGGGCCGTATCCGAGGAACCTCCAAACGTACCATCCTCCTTGAAGGATTTGTTCCCAATATTCGGTAGAGTCCGTTGTATACAAACTCAGCCCAATTCACCTTCTTTTTCTTCAAGGATCGCAGCCATTACGATCAACTTAGCTTTAGACAATCGTCAAAGCTACCAAATTTAATGTCTATGCATTTGGCAACAATGTCCAAGAATTTGTGGTAGTCCTCCTTCAGACTTCTTATTAGTTGTATAGACCACTTTCGCAAAGATCGGACTTGGCTACTTCCTTCCAAGCAAAAGAGTCGTCAACCTCGCCTTCATGAATCTCCGGCACTCCTTCCGCCGCAACAAGCGTTGTTCGCCAAATCCTTGGCGTTGATGGTGAACTCTTTTCCGTGAACAGAGGACTTGATGCCCTCATCGTTAACTTCGCATTCATGTAGAATCACGACCTCTTCTACATAGGTCATCGGAAACTCCAATGTCAAAAACGGCTTTCATTTCCAGACGTTTCAATTTCTCAAAGAATCTTCTTCACGAGTGTGTCGTCGGACCCCTGCTTAACCATACCATCGAAATCCACAAAGAGACCCGGTGTGGATTTGCTTTCCTAGCTTGACGAAATTATGAGTAGGTGCCATTTCTCGGTGTTTTACCGAACGAGACTTAGAAAATGATCTTGAGGAGTTGTAGGGTTTTGAGAGAAAGTTTCTTTATTTTGCCTTGAGAGATGATGAGTTTTTTTGGTAAAGTGAGAGAAAATCGATTTAAATGGTATAAGTATGGTTTATGAAAGGACGTGGTGGTTTTTGAAATTTGATCAAAATCAACGACTTAGATCTTGCACGGCGATTAGCATTTAAGTTCTCGCATTTAATGCGGCAAAGATTTATATCCAATCATAAGCTTGGTGTGCGACTTTTGGATCAGACACGTCATAATTATGCGATGTCATTCTTAAAAACATTCCCTTAGTAAAAACGACCGTGTTTTTGTCACTTTGCTCATAAATAACTCAGCTTACTCCTTAGCCGATTCAATCCTTCTTCTCACTTCTCTCCTTGTGACTCATTTTGTCGCCTAATCTGCATACAATGGTGACTTTCCGATACTGGTGATTCACTTAATTTGAATTAAGAGTTCAACTTTTTTCCTCTTTTCGTGTTTCATCTCTTTTCCTTGAGTCTTCCGAGTGTTAGCAGCTCAATTAACCCTAACTCATGCTTGAGTTCTTCAAATCTTGATTCACATAATGGTTTTGTGAATATGTCGCCTAATCGCTTATCGGTTGAGATATATTCCAAGGTGATGTCCTTCTTTTCAACATGGTCTCTTATGAAGTGATATCCGACATCGATGTGCTTTGTTCTTGAGTGCAACACAGATTTTGAGTGATTGGAATTGCACTTGTATTGTCACACATAATAGGAATTTCCTTTTCTTCAACTTCATAGTCTCTCATTTCTTTGCCTCATCCCTAAGACTTGGGCACAACAGCCGCCTATAGCCTATGTATTCTCGCTTCATTTGTAGAGGTGGCTATTGAATTTTGCTTCTTGCTAAACCAGAAATTAGCATATTTCCAAGCATTTGACATGTGCCTAAGGTGCTTTTCCGTCAACTCTACATCCAAAGATAGTCGAGTCGAATAACCAATTAGCTTGAATCCACCTTCCTTAGATACCATAAGCCAACTTCTTGGCTTCCTTTCAAATATCTCAAGATCCTCTTGCATTGCAAGTCATGTGACTTTCTTTTGGAGCAGATTGAAATCTTGCACATACACCTACAACAAAGGTGATGTCCGCCCGCTTGCTTTGTGAGATAGAGCAATGATCCAATAAGTGCTCAGATCTTGTTTGATCTACTGTGCTTGCCATCCGCATCCATGTCCATTTTGATCGATGTATTCATTGGTATTTTCACGTAAGACTTCTCTTCCATACCAAATTTCTTCATTAAATCTCTCGGTGTATTTTGTCTCGACTTATGAAGGTTCCATCCTTCGCTTGTTTCACTTGGAGCCAAGGAAGAATGTCGCCTCTCCCATCATGCTCATTTTGAATTTTCTTTGCATGAGATTTGAGAATTTATCACACGACTCTTTGTTTGTGGATCCAAAGATGATGTCATCCATATATATTTGAACAAGCAAAGATACTCTTCCCATCTTGAATTTCAAGAGTGTTCTATCCATTTGCCTTTTGTGAATCCGTTCTTAGTTAGGAATTGTGATAATGTATCATATCATGCTCGGGTGCCTATTTCAATCAATATAAAGCTTTCTTGAGTTTGTATACCTTGTTTGCAAGAGTCTTTCTCCGCTCAAATCCTCGGAGGTTTTTCAACATATACTTCTTCCTCCAACAAACCATTAAGGAATGCACTCTTTACATCCATTTGATATACAATAAAGTTCTTGTGAGAGTGCATAGGCAAGAAACATCCTTATGGCTTCCAATCTTGCTACAGAGCAAAAGTTTCATCAAAATCTATTCCTTCTTCTTGGCAATACCCTTTGGCTACCAATCTTGCTTTGTTTCTCACCACGAGCCTTCCTCATTCATCTTGTTTCGAACACCCATTTTAGTGCCAATAACATTTTGATGGGTAGGTCTTTGAACCAATTCCCACACTTTGTTCCTTTCAAACCGATTTAGCTCTTCTTGCATGGCTTGAATCCAATGTGTGTCATCCAATGCTTGTGACACATCTTTTGGCTCTATTTGTGAGATGAAGCAAGTAAACATTGCTTCTTGTTGAGTTCGATCTAGTTTTCACACCTTCTCTTACATCTCCAATGATTAGTTCTCGTGGATGATCTCTCACCATCTTACATCAAAGTTGGAGTAAGTTAGCTGGATTGATCGTCTTTGCAAATGTGTTATTTTGATCAGCTCTCTCATCATCACTTACCGCAGATTTTCCAAATTGTCTTTGAGACTCGGCTATCTCATCTTCATCCGGACTTATAACTCCACTTCAGAACTTCAACATAGGGACTCTTTCTCGCATGGTAGGTTGATTGACTTTTATGACTCTTCAATATTTTCTCCATTTACATTTGGTTCATCAAACACCACATGGATGGATTCTTTCGTAACCATTGTCCTCTTGTTGAGCACTCTATAGGCTTTGCTTTTTTGAGTATCCTAAGAAGATACCTTCATCGCCTTTAGCATCAAAAGCTTTTAAATTATCTTTGCCATTGTTATGGATAAAGCATTTGCATCCAAATATTTTGAAGTATGCAACATTTGGATTTCTCCCCATTTGCCCAAATCTCATAGGGAGTCTTTGTCAATGTCTGCATTTATCATGCATCTATTTTGAGTATAACATCTTTGTGTTTATTGCTTCACCCAAAATCTTTTAGGCGGCAGTGCTTCCAACCTAACATGGTCCTTGCCGCTTGTTTGAGAGTTCTATTCCTTCTTTCTCGCAACTCCATTTTGTGGAGTCCTTATCGCAGATAATTCATGACCAATACCATTTTCAATACAAGATCGAAGTTATTATACAATTGACAAACTCGGTTTCCTCTCGATCTTATTTTGATAATGGTTTGACTCTTCGTTTTGTATTCTCTTCATCACCATTTGTGGTAGTTTCGCAGAGTTTCTTTCTTTTTACACATGAACATGACTTTGTCCAAAGTTTTGTAAAGAATGTCCTTGGCCACATTGTCCAAGTTATATCTTTTCCTATCATCATTTGTCCATTCATTTCTTGGTTTTTCAACCATCGATGTCCGGGGAGCAACATCTTCTTTCTTCTCCTTCACCGCAGCTCTCCTTGCGGTGTGTTCACTTTTAAGATTTGGAGTGGCCCATCCTCTATCACTATCCACATCTCATCGTAATGCCGATAGATGAGCCTCGCATATGAATTTCCAATCATCAAATTCTTCAATTGTGAACATAGGGATGCGCGTCAAATTTGCTTCCATGATAATAACTTTGTCAATAAACGAGTTTTGAAAGATGAGTACTAAAACAAGCTTTGAAAAATTTGGAGATCTAGTTCAAGAACAAAGGCGTGAAGGCTCAATGAACCAACCGCTCGATACCACTTGTAGGTCCAAAGGGTGTGAGTGTAAGGTTTAGAAGGGGGGTTGAATAAACCTTACCAACTTTTCGATTTAGTCCTTTTAAAAATGTTCAGAGTTAATACTTCACATTTGAGTCCTGATGGACAGCTAAGTTAGTTAATCAAAACAGAGTTGGTCACTCAACGCACTGATCGAGCCGTTGATAGAATAACTCACTGCTTTTGACTAAAGACTTAACTTGACCGTGATATGTTTTTATTGGAAAACTTAACACCCTTGAATTTGTTAAGTTTGTTTTAATACTTGGTTTTAGCACTCGAGTTGATTATCAATTGTATAGCAAATTTATCACAGATATAAAGATAAGATGCGTAAATTAAAGTCTTTGAAATGTAAATGACACAATAAGTTTTTATAGAGGTTCAAGATGGGGTAATTCTTCTACTCCTCTCTTCTCCAACTCCGGAGGAATCCACTAAGTATTGATCAATATACAGAGTGGTTAATAGTCCAGATACAAGTCTTGATCACACGGCCGACTTGATCCTTTGGGACTCGATCGAGATGCTTGGTCACACAAAGGGTGGCTTCTCGTGACGACTCGGGGCCTTCTTCACAGGCGTACCGCTTGCTACTACAGCCCACTTGCTCAAGCTCCTTGGATTTGATCACGAAGCCCTCCAAAAACTTGAGACTGGTTCGACCTTGAACCTTCCTACAATCCTCTTTGGAATGTAGACCCCTTGATTCTTCAAATTGTTTCCTCTTCAACCGATTGAAGTTATCTTTCCTTCACAGTGAGTGTTGGATTGATTTTCTTCGTAAATGTAGGCTTGAGGATTGAGCTTGAATGTCTTGAGAGTGATTTTTGGTTACAGTTCAAATGTTAGCTTGAATGTTCGTGGTTCATGTCGGTAACCTTCTCTCAGAGTGATTCCTCAGCCTTTTATAGTGATCTTTCAAAAATCTGCCCGTTGAAGAGATAGGCTTATTTTTGAAAGTCACTTGTGGTCGTTGGCTTGTCTTGTTGCGATCCTTGAAATTGCCTTCCTCGTATGAATTGTTCTTTGACTTTCGTAGTTCGACATGGTGCAATGCTTCCCATTGGTTTATTTCTTTTGCACGCTCGAATCGAGCACTTCAAGAAAGGTAGTATGGAGCTATTACTTGTTTAAGTAATTCTCTTGATTTCTCGCGGCAACGGATCTCTTTCGATTATCTCGACTTGACCGCATTTCCTTGCCTTCCCCAGGTGACTTAGAGTCGCCTTCCAATCATTGGATGACTCTTCTATCACTTCAACTTGAGACTTGGCTATCTTGAGTTGACTTGATCGATACTTCACTCACCGTGCACCTTGATCGAGTTCTGTCTTCCTTCTTTGCCACACTCACCGCCTCACAACGGAGTCTTCCTTTTAGTCTCCGGTTGTCTTCTTGCATGTTCGGGCATAGCTGACTTGACTCAGCTCTACCAGCCCTATCTATGACAATGCAATTTATAACAAGAATGGGGTGCCAACTTCCTATTCTAAGTTTTACATGGCATTCATCAAAATCTACAAAATAATTTCCCAACAATGTCGGAATCACTCCTTGGTCTTACCTCGAATTTTAATCCTCACAATTCTCATAAAAATAAGCAGATTTCTGATTTGAATCGCTCACGCACGATGCGTGAATTTCAGCCGCACGGCGTTTCTCCGACGCCAGATAATTGTCGTTCCTTGGATATGACACCGTGCACCTTGGGAATTCCACCACAAAATAGCCATCCTCGTTCGTCTGGTTTCGACATGGTGAAACATTGTGGTCCTTCTTTGTCCTTATCTCATGGCTGCCATGGGATATCATTACCTCCGAACTTTGTCCCTTATGCCATACAACCTGCAAAGGATTGTTGTCCAACTTTGGGTTTAGTTGCGGCGGACAAGTACCTGAAGTCCCCTACATCATTGCCAGGTTATTATGGGAATTACATGGAGCTCCCTTATGGGAGTTTACAACCCCAACAATTAATGGATGTGTTAATTGTATCCCGAACCTATGAAAAAGGGAGAATATTTTTTCATTGTTATTGATGAAAATTGGTGTAAACAACGGCTTACGGAATTTTCATATGCTTTAATTGGTCGTACTTTTGGGTAAAGGTAGTAAAACCATGGGCATTGATTCCCCTTCAAAATCATCTTACGAAATTGTGAAAAATTCAAGGGTTGGAAGTCAATACCGTCGGAAAGGGTTATTTTTGCATTAAATTCTCTTGAGATATGGACTTTTGACCGGCAGCCTTCGCGTTCTTCATGGCAACTTACTCTTGGATCTATCTGTTTATCCCCTGGGTTCAGATTTTAACCATACAAGGTTAATACTTCGATTCCTAGTTTTCGGGTGAGAATATTTGAGTTAAGTTTTGAAATCTTGGGATCCTAATGCTATTATGGGCATAGCCAAAGTGGTGGGTAATCTGTTCAAGTTGATTCTAAGTCCTTTAATGGTTCATTAGGGCATTTTGTTCGTGTTCTTGTGGAGGTTGATCCGGCTAAACCGTGATAAGACTATGTTATGATTGAGCGAGTGGGGACACCGCTCATTTGTTTCATTGATCTATGAAAAACTTTCGTATTTCTATTCGCAGTGTAGCATCATAGGCCACTTTCGATGGCTACTTGTCATCGCAATCCCACTTCAATCCCGGCTCAAACCCCAGGTGGATCCTAAACGCCCAACTTATGTTCCTCGGGTCGATTTCTCGGGTAGGGGTGTCAATCGTGTCGTGTTTTGTGTTTGTGGGTCGATTCTAACACAAGTATTATAGGTCTAACACAAACCTAAATTTGACCGTTTAATTATTCGTGTCAAGATACACGACACTAAACACGACCTATTTATAACACGGGTAACCCGACACGACACAAAAACCTATAAAATTTAAAGTTGATACGAAAAAAATAAAAAAATAGAGAAAAATTTGAAATTATAAATAAAAAATTCATTAAATATTAAAAAATTATTAAACCATGCATTTAATAATTTTCCGATCATCATATAACTAACTAAAACATCACAAAATATTAAAATAATATGTCATTCTAAAATTAAATGGGTCACATAGGTCAATCGCCAATCGACACGCGGGTAGACCTGACCTGACCTATTTATTTTCCGTGTTAACGTGGTCCGACCTAATTTTGACTCGAGCATGTTAAGAGTTGTACATATACCTGCTAAATTTGTGTTAGGTTCAGATCGGGTTATCGTGTCGTGTCACAAATTGACACCCTTATTCTCGGATTCGTAAAGAATATCGCCAGTTAATCGCTCTCATGATAAAGGTAAGGTTATTGCTAACTCAATGGATAATGCAGCCTCTTCGGGAGGGGGGGATTTTTCGCTTCCCCTTGCGATTATACCTCATGATCCGGTGTCCGCGGCCAATGGGGTCTCTTTGGGTAACTTTTTTGCTGCTCTAGATTACGAGGAAGGTATTCCAGATTCCACGAATAATTCTACCCCGATATCCACTTATGTTGCTTCAAAATCTACTGATCTTCCCTCTTTCTCGGATATTCGTAAACGGCCTCATACGGTCCAGTATCAATTAGAAAAACCTATTCGACACCTATACCGGGCTATTCAGGAGAAATCTCTTGATTCTGCTAAACAACGTCTATTATCGGATATTGAACGGGGCCTTTTACCCCCGCTTCATAAAATTAATATTACTAAAGAGTCGGATAGTCCTCAGACACTTCAGTTGGCTGTTAAAGAAAAATGGGGGGACTATTCGGAGGATGAATCTTTGGCCCTAGAGCAGTCAAGGGATGATGTTAATAATATCTCTAAGGATAATAACTACATACCTTCACGGAGGATTAATTCCCCAGACCTATCTAAATGAATTGTCTTTTCTGGAATATTCGAGGAATAGGAAACACTGCTTCGCGCAATGTTCTCAGAGATTTGTGTAGGCGTCATAATCCTTCCCTTGCGGCTATTGCGGAACCCAACGGATTTAAGTGTTGTATCATATTCCTATGGGCATTATTTGGTTTATACTTTGTCACCGGAATTTTTGGGTTTCGTAAATTGAATATTTGGGTTTTTTTGGCGCTCGGATGTGAGTATTCTCGCAACAGTTTATTTGTAAGATCACTGTATTGTTCTGCGGGTGGAAGTGTCTTATATTGTATTTCATATAGGTTTCGTGCATGCTCATTATGATTATTTGATCCGCCAGCAGTTGTGGCAGGATTTGGTTGCTCTTAGCCTGACTAATTTTATGGTTTTGGCGATTTTAATGCTATTCGGGAAGCCACGAGCGTCTTGGCGAGTAGCGTTTCCCGCCTGGCTTTGCACAGATTTTCGCAATTTATGGATAAGGGGATTTATTCTCGATTCACACCGTCGGTAAATTCTTTACTTGGTGTTCAACTCGCATCGACACGCCCGATCCAAGCTAGATTGGCCACGTCTATTGCGACCATTGGCTCCGCCCTATGGAAAAGAGTGGAAGCAATATTCCTTTCTCGGATTTCTTCTGGATCACCACCGATTTTGGTCTATTGTAACATTGGGGATGCAAAGAGGACCATCTCCTTTCGATTTCGAGAATATGTGGGTGAAACATTCGGGTGTTTTGGATTTGGTTCGTGCTTCTTAGGAGGTTCCTTGCCTTGTTCACAATCCTATCACTCGTATGATGGTTAAGCTTAAATATCTTCGTATGGCCTTAAAAGTTTGGAACAATGAGATTTTCGGTGATGTGAATTGTTCTGTGACTGTCAGGTTCAGCTTGTTTGGCAAATTTAGTCGGATATTGAGACTTTAGGTTATTCAGGGGATCTATGAGAGAAAGAGTTGGACGCCTGCACGCGCTCGCACTCTTTGCGCGTCTGCAAAGTTTCTTCGGCAAAAATCTCGGGCGACCTGGCTCAAGGATGGAGATAGAAATACTTCCTTCTTTCATCGCGTCGTTGCAAGATGCGCACTCTTCGTTCAGGCATTCATAATTTTTTTTTGATGGTAATATTTCTCGTGATCCAGCCATAATAGGTTCTCATGTCATTAATTTTAGAAGGACCTATTTGTGGCTTCTCCCATCAACAATGTGGATCTTTCCCTTATCGATGGTTTTATTTCTTCGGTTATTTTGGATTCAGACAATCATGTTCTTACTTTAGTTCCTACTGGATTGGAAATCTATAATGCTGTTTTTGATCTGGGTCCTGATAGTTCTCCGGGGCCTGATGGTTTTAATGGGGTCCTTTACCAGAGCTGTTAGGATATTATCATCAATGATGTTACTGCTGCGGTCCATCACTTCTTCATGTCGGGTATGTTGCCTCCGGGTTTTAACTCAAGTTTTATGGTCTTAATCCCAAAGACCACAGATTGAGAATTTTTGACCTATTGTCCTGAGTAACTTTCTTTTTAAGGTTATCACTAAGATTTTGGCTAATAATTTTGGTACTATATTGGTAAGATTCTTTCCCCCACCCAGTTTGGTTTTATTCCTGGCAGGCATATTCATGATTGTATTGCGATGGTTTCGGAAGGATTTAATATTCTTTAGAATCATCGGGAGAGTAATATGATCCTCAAAATTGACATCATGAAAGCTTTCGACACTCTGAGCTCGGATTTCTTATTTTATGTTCTTCGCCGATTTGGCTTTTCTGATACTTTCATCTCGTGGATTTCAGTTATTCTTCATTCTACTAGATTTCGATTCTTCTTAATGGGACACCCTCGGGTACTTTGAATGCGCAAGGGGTGTCCGACAAGGAGATCCCTTATCTCCCTTACTTTTCAATATTGTTGAAGAGGTGTTGGGTCGTGCCATTGTATATTCTGTATCAGAGCAAATTATTACCCCTTTTGTGGCACCCATCATATTATTTTTCCTTCGATTATTCTTTATGCTGATGATATTGTGATTTTTTGCGAAGGAAATACAACAAACGCTCGGCAGGTATTTCAGATTCTCGGCCAGTATGCCTCCATTTCTGGGCAGGTTTTTAATCTGGCTAAGTCCAAGATATTTTTTGGTGATGGGGTTTCTTCTTACATTCGGGGACAGATTCAACGACTTATGGGGATTAACATGGGTAATCTTCCTACTACATACCTAGGGGTTCCCATTTTCAAAGGGGAACCCAAGCCAGCTGTGTTACAGCCGCTTTTTGATAAGTTTTTGTTGAAACTTCAGCATGCTGTTTATGCTATTCTTGCTTTGATTCTATTGACCATATCTTTGTCTCGTGTGATTTTGCAGGGGCCCTTTGGTCTTGGATTTTTCAGTCCTTCGAGATCAATCTTCATACATTTCATAGCTTTAATGAGCTTTTGGTGCAGGCTATGCATGTTCGTCTGAGTGATCAACTTGCTTTCTTATGGAAGGCTTCCATAATTTCCTGTACTTGGCTTATATGGCATATCCGGAATGATGTTATCTTTAATGACAAGATATGGTCAGTGGAGGTGGCCCTAGTCCAGCTTCAGGCGATGATTGTTGAGTCTTCTATACTTAATCATAGTTGTATGAACAACACCAGCAGGCTCTCTTTTGTCTTCGGCGCCTCTAGTCTTGGGACGCCCCGTAAGTGCTCCTAAGATAGTGCGGCAGTTGATCGGCATTTACCTTTGCCAGGTTGGAATAAAGTAAACACGGATGGATGTGCTTTGGGTGCTCCGAGTGTTTGCACTGTAGCGGGGGTTTTCCGTATATACAGAGGATTATTCCAGGGATGCTTTGTTGAGCTATGTGGCATTGAATATGCATTTGAGGCTGAGCTTTCGGCTGCCATGAAAGATATCTCTATTGTTTTTAACAGAGGATGGCATGAATTGTGGTTGGAATCCGATTCGACTTATGTAGTCGATTTATTTAGCAGGCGCAGGTCAGTTCCTTGGCGATTTCTTGGACGATGGCGATACACGATGTATATCTTTCCCAGATGGAGTTCCTGGTTTCTCATATTTTTCGGGAGGGTAAAAGAGTGGCTGATTGTTTAAGTAAGATTCATGATTCTTCTACATGGTGAGACAGTCCTCCGGCGCGCATCATACATCTCATCAATGAAGACTATGTTGGAAGGTCGCAGTACAGATTTATTATATAGCCATGTTCTTGCATTGCTCTTTAATTTATGGGCGAGTTATATGGATCATTTTCTTATGAACAATTTCTGGGGGTATTCCTTTTCCTCCAAGTGTGGGTTTTACCTTGAAAGGTTTTAACGAGGCCCCAACCTTAAGCTACTTGATCGGCGTGTGATCAGGAATCACATTTTCTTTTCTTTATATATATTTTCCATTTATTCAAAAAAATAATATTCCCACAAATCATCGGAGCCCCATGGGTTTAATCATTTTCAGTCAGTGAGGAATGAATTTATATATATTTTTTACCAACTTATCATCCTGAATTTAATAAAAACAAAAAGGATAAAGTTTATGGATGATTATGAGCCGAAATGATATATGGAAGCCGCCTAAAATTTTTATGGACATGACTCCTCAAACTCAATATTAGATCTATACTAGTCTTTTACCCGTATGACGACATGATGATGTATATCGTGAATGTGAGTCATCTATTTTGTATTTTTCATGTACATTTTTCTAATAATTCTATGAATACTATCACGTGCATTTAGGGATGACAACATCCCCGTGGGGATCCATCACCATTGGTAATCGAATAGAATGAGAGGGTGAATCCGATTACATTCGGGGATGGGAGCAGGATGAAAATTCTCCACTTCTCTAGAATCGGGGATGGGACATGGACGATATTTATATTCTCATCTCCCTTCTCCCTTCTCCCTTCTCATTCCGATTAGATAAAACGGGATTCTCCATTCCCATCTCTATTTCCGAATATGTATATTGTATTTATCTATTATTAATATTAATTCTATTTATGATTTTTTATTTTATTAATTTTAAAAATTAAGCCCAAGAATCTTTTGATTTTACTTGTTCTCATTCTTTACTTTATAAATTATGGATTTATGTTGTCTACATTTTAAAAAAATAGTGATTACTTTAAGTTTTAAATTTCAATAAATGATTAAAATATATAATTAATTTGATTATGAATCATACGATTAAACAATAAACAAATAAATTATTATAAAATATAAAAGAATAACCTTAAATATGAAATATTTGGTTTTGTAAATATGAATTGTATATATTTATAAAACATGTTTATCGATAAGAAAGTAAAAGTTTGAAAAAAATATTCAAATTCCCAATGTTTATTGTTTTTTTACTACCCCAATGTTGAATATTTAATAAATCATATTTATAATCAATAATAAAGTTATTTCGAATTCCAATGTTTTTTGCGGTTTAGAAAGCTTAACAATTGTGAAAATTATTAAAGAAATTAAACAAAAGCATGATTTATATTTACCAACACATTTTTAAGAGAAAATGAAATATTTTAAAAAAACAAACCTATTTTATTTTTATATATACATATATATCAAAAACTTATCAAATAGATGAATTCGCATCTAATTTCAAATGTACAACTTTTAAATTTGAATATCAAAATATGTTGATAATATAAAAGAATTTCTATTAACATGAAAAGTACGTTATTACATAAAAAATAATTTTTCGTATGTAAAATACTATTATGCACAAAGTTTAATATTAAATAAATTTTAATGTTCTTCTTACATAAATATATATAATGTTATGTGTGGATATATGTGATATATAAAATTTGGATACATATTTTGAGATATTTTTTTCAATTAAAATAATTATTTTTAAATTAAATTTAATCAAATTAAGTATAATTCTATATAATTATCAATAAATGGGATAAGCCCACATAAAAACTATACATATATCATAAATAACCAAATTAAATGAATATACAAATTAATGTCCAATAACCCGAATACATAATTTTTAAAGTCCATTACAAATTACAAAATAATGAGTAAATATTTCTTCTATTTTATATATGCAATATATGTGTCAAATCAAGATCTTAAAAGCTCGATTAATTTGATATATTATATTGGGTAAATTGCAATTTTAGTCCTGTAACTTTGGGGTGGTTGCAATTTTAGTCCTTTATCTTTAAAAGTTGCAGTTTTGGTCCTGGACAATTTTGCCCTTGTAGTTAAATAGCATTTTTGTTCCTTTATCTTTCTAAAGTTAGCAATTTTATAGGATGGCAATGGGGCAGGTCGGGGCGGGTTGGCCAGGACCCAAACCCGCCCCGTGCCTAGAACCCGTTCCCCCTCGTTTTAAATTAATTAAAAAAAATGAAAAAATATATATTTATAAAATATTATTTACAAAATTTATTATTATCAATTTATAAATATTAAATATAATATAAGAATACATAAAAATATATTATAAGATATATTATATATGCAACATATATATTAAAATATATTTTAAAACTAAAAATTCTAGGCATGGCAGGGTGGGTACTCGCGGGGCGGAAGTGATACTCAGACAATATCTTTGCTTTTTCCATGCTGTCTCAAGGTTTCCCTATCGACCTGCGATTTTTTTTTTTCAACATATTGATTATTCCAATATGTTATATTGTCCTGGTGTTTTTTTTGCATACATCGTCAAATATCTTCGTAGGGTATGCATCTTGGACACTCGTCCAGATCCATTTTCTCGGAGAAAATTCTCCTCACCAATTGTTAATTATATAAAATAATAAATATAACTTAAAGTTCTTAATAAACCTGAGCTCTGATACCATTTAGGCAAAACACTTAGTCAAATAAGTCAATTGTGTGCATAAGTATTCTTTGTATTTTGAAAATATGAAATAACCCCAGAGGACCAATTTTGCAATAACTTGAAACTTACGGACCGAAATTGCTTAGGTATAAAACATATAGAACCAATTTTGCAAAAACTTTCAAACTTACGGGACTAATTTTGCAAACTCAATAGTTCTGAGACCGAAATGAAATTGCTTATAGGACCAATTTTGCAATTTTCCTATTATATGTCGAAATGGATCAAAAACGAAAAAAGTTATTAATCTTTTTAAAAAAAAGAAAAGAAAAAGATAGATGAAATAATTAATGCAATACACACGCAGATTTGGAAAGCTAATTTTACATAATTCTATTTTTTATATCATTTTTTTTAATAAGTTGGGAGTAGTGGTTGGAGGGGAGGGGATAAATTTCAAAGAAACTGAAAGATACAGGGTTCGAACCCTGGTTAACACCCTTATAAAGAGTTAGTGATACCACTTGAGCTACAAGCTAGTGGTTATTTTTTATATCATTTTAAAAAATGATTATTTAAAAAAAGTTGACTACCAAATACAAAGAAATACCAAATATTTATCACTTCTTATTTTTGTTAATGTTTTTATTACTTTTTATAGAAACAACAATTGGGCAGGAAAAATCAACATACTATTTCCAACGACTTTCTCTTTTTATATATAATATATAGATATTGATTATAACTTGAAAATATTATTAAATATTTTTATAAAATATTATGTACAACAAATTAAAATTTTAGAATATAAGTAAAAAATTAAAGAAATTGATTATATATTTGAGGCAATAATAATATCGTTATACTCAAATCACGATTATTTGAGAAGCTATCTTATAACATATAAATATAGCATAAAAATATTTCAAGTAATGGCATATCTTTTATGTAATAAGTATTTACATATTATATATATATATATATATATATATATACAATATGTACAATATAAGATTTAAAATATATATAATTTAATGAATCTCTTTGCGATTATCCATATATATAATTTACGTATCCATGTATTATTATTTGAAATATATATAATTGTTGGGAAATTCTTGTTTAGATTTTGATGAATGCCATGTAAAACTTAGACTAGAAAGTTGGCACCCATTTTCCTTGTAAATTATATTGTAATAGATAAGGGTACATTTAATGAGTTAAGTCGGCTATGCTGGATATACAAGAAGTCAATCAAGATTGGGATGAAGACTCATTTTGGAAGCGGTGAGTGTGGCAAGGAAGAGATGTCGGGGACTCGATTTGAAGGAGTATCAGCTGTGATACAGCTGTATGAATAGTCAGTCAAGTCAACCAAAGAAGTCAAGCGAAGTCAAGTTGAAGTGACATATGAGACTTTCAATCATTGGAGCAGACTCAAGTCACCTGGGGAAAAGACAGCTGCAAAGAGGAGTTAACTGAAAAGAATCCGTTGCACAAAAGTCAAGAATATTAACTAAACAAGTAATACTTCCATGCTGCCATGTCTTAAAGTGCTCAGTCCCAGAAGCGTGCAAAAGGAATAAACCAATGGGAAGCACTGCACCTCGTGTTAGAACCTGAAAAGCTGAACAATTTAATACGAGGAAAGGTCTACATCTCAAGATTGAAGACCAAGAAAAGACAAGCCAACGAACACAAGTGACTTTTGAAAATCAGCCTATCTCTTCAACGGGCAGATTTTTGAAAGTTCACTATAAAAGGCTGAGGAATCACTCTGAGATAAGGTTACCTAAACCACGAACAATCAAGCAATTATTCAAACTGTAACCTACAAAACATTCTCAAGTTATTCAAGCAAATCCTCAAGCCTAAATCTCGAAGGAAATCGATCCAACACCAAGCTGTGAAGGAAAGACAACTTCAAACTGTTGAAGAGGAAACTTTTGAAGAATCAAAAGGGGTCTACATTCCAAGGAGGATTGTAGAAAGGTTCAAGGTCGAACCAGTCTCAAGTTATTGGAGGGCTTCGTGATCAAATCCAAGAAGCTTGAGCAAGTGAGCTGAAGTAGCAAGGCAGCCGCCCTGTGAAGAATCTGAGTCGGACAAGAAGCCAGCTGAGTGATCAAGGCATCTCGGTGAGTCCCAAAGGAGCAAGTCGGTTGTGTGATCAAGACTTGTATCCGGACTGATAACCACTTTGTACTCTGATCAATACTTAGTAGATTCCTCCAGAGTTGGAGAAGAGAGGAGTAGAAGAATTACCCCATCTTCGAACCTCTATAAAAATTATTGTGTCACTTACATTTCATCATTTTATTTCTGCATAACACTTTATATCTGCTGATAATTTGCTATCCAACTGATAATTAACAAAGTGCTAAAATCAAGTGTTTAAAACAAAGTTAAACCAAATTCAAGGGTGTTAAGTCTTCCGCTGAAAATCTCATCACAACCAAGTTAAGGTTTAGAATAAACAACGAGTTATTCTATCAACAACTCAATCGAAGTGTTGAGTGGCTAACTCGCTAGTTAACTAACTTAGTTGTCCCTCAAGGACTTAGCTATGTATTGAACTGTAATATTTTAAAAGGACTAAAATCGAAAAGTTGGTAAGGTTTATTCAACCCCTTCCCCCTTCTAAACCTTACCCACACCCCTTGGGACCTACAAGTGGTATCAGAGCGGTTGGTTCATTGAGCCTTCCGCACTGGTTACTGAACTAGATCTCTAATCTTTCAAAGAAGTTTTTAACACTTGCTATTTCAAAATCATATCTTTTATTCAGCAAAGTTATTATCATGGAAGCAAATTTGACACGCATTTCTATGTTCACTATTGAAGAATTTGATGATATGAAATTCAGTATGCGAGGCTCATCTATCGCTTTACATGATGAAATGTGGCTAGTGATAGAGGATGGGCCACTGCAAATATTGAAAGTGAACACAACTGCAAGGAGAGCAACTGCAACTGAAGGAGAAGAAGCTGTGGCTGAAATAAGACCAGCCTTAGTTGAAAAACCAATTTGAATGGACAAATGATGACGAGAAAGAGATACAACTTGGACAATGTGGCCAAGGATATTCTCTACAAGACCCTGGACAAAGCAATGTTCAATAAAGTCAAATCGAGGCAAAATAGCAAAAGAAATAAAGGATAAACTAACTTTAATTTGTTAAGGATCGAGCAAATTAAAGAAAACAAATTATCGTTGTTCAAAAGTTTGAAAACATTAAAATGCTAGCGGTGAGACAATGGATCAGTTTGGATGCTAGATTTCTTGAAATCACAAATAACCTCTCAAAGACTTGGAAAAGAATACACACGAAGGAGATGTGTATGAAAATTCTAAAAGCCTCGATTGAGTGGGAAATGAAGACCCGGGCTCTAAGGCACTCGATGGACCTATCAAAAACATCCAATCATGAACTATTCTCGGACCTCAAAGCTTATGAATTTGCCGAGAAGAAATGATCAAGAGGGAGACAGTACCCAAAACAATGTGCACTCATAGTCAAAGATGGAAAGAGAGCTGAGGTTAAGGAAGCTATTGACCAGGAGGAAATTGCCTTGATGGTTAAAAGATTCAACAAGTTCTTCAACAAGAACTATAAAAGAAACAAGGGTGAATCCTCCAGGAGACATTCAGCTCCCTCCAAGTCAAGGAAAGATAGGCCACCCAAGAGAGCAAAGCATCAAAAGGTTGAATACCAGAGAGCTGATAATCCAAGAATGGAAATAGCTGATCAAAGAGCTGAGAACCTGTGTTGGAACTGTAGACAACCAGGTCATGCCATTGACTGTCCATATCCTGTAGTCAATAAATACATGAATGAAGAACAAAGAAGAGTCTTCAGAGAAAGAAGACAAGAAAAGAAAAAGGCCATGTTGGTCGTGGGAGAGCTAGCCGAGAGAGCTAAGTCAAAAGATACTGATGAGTTCCAGAGTAGTGAAGTCGATTACTCAAGTGACTCGAAGAAGAAGCAATGATTTGTCTAATGGCTAAAGAACAAGATCACCCTGACCAAGAATATGAGGTACACTCTAACTCATCTCACTCATATTCTAGTGATAGAGATTGTGACACACACACTTCATCACCCACTGATCTTTATGATTCATTAGGCAAAATGATGGAAGATTTTGAGCACATTAAATCCTCACACACACTATTAAATGAGGAAAACGACCCATTTCAAAAGCAAAGCATACGGTGACTAAGAGCCGAGTACTCAAGTCACATAGGCGATGAGAACAAAGAGTTGAAGGTCAGAATGCTAAACTAACGAGAGATAGCTATATAGAAAAGATGGAGAATGATCTTAAAAATGTGATTGCTTCATTCACAAAGGCATCTAAATTATTGGATGACCTTATTATGAGCCACAAAGAGTGTGGAGACAAGACAGTATAGATTGATTCCTTTTTGTGCACGTCAAACCTCGAGTGATCTTGGAAAAAGGATCTTCAAGTAATGAAGTATCTCAAAAACCCAAGACACCGAATGTGGCACCCACACTCACCCAAAGCACAACCACAAACAAACTGATCTTGGATATAAAGGAAAAGGAAAACAACCGATTGAGTATCTTTGAGAGGACAACCGAGAAGAAATTCATTACGAGTTCCTCGGCAAACTCCAAAACGGGAAGTACGGCGTGAGGAAGAAAGCTAGCCAATGAAGCCCTAAGTTCTATCAAAGGAACACATGTGATGGGAATGGTAGAAATCACCCAAGCCAAGCTGATTAGAATAATGTGAAATATCGGCCAAAGATATATGGAATATAAGCACAAATGGCAAAGACCAGACCTCAGCCAAAAGGTCATTCCAAAGGCAAAGAGCCGTCATCGCACACATATGCACCCAAGCACTACACTTTAAATATCACAACTACCCAAAGAAGGCAATTGCTAAAACACACACACGGGGAATACAGAAAAAAGAGACAGTTTGTATGAACCAAAGCCCCAAGCAATTTGCAAAGTGAGTTATGATTATGGCACGCGATTAGATGGCAACCTCTTAAAAGTCGAGATCATTTGGCTATAGATTGGTTGGATCATCTTACAACACTAACCCTCAGGACCCCAGGCAAGTATGGGTACCTAAAAGCGATTTTTGATTGCGAGTTCAAGGAACAACCGAAAGTGCCAATGAACCTGGTACATGGATAGTGGTCACTCCAGGGATGACGAGAAACAAGAAAAATGTCAAAATTCAGGAGATTAGAGGCACAAAAGTCATATTTGGAGGAAATGAAGCTTCGAAGGGGAAATAAGAGGCACTGGATCCATCAAGAAAAATGGATTAGAAATCACAGATGTTGCATACGTTGAAGGCCTCAACTTCAACCTGTTGAGCATCAACCAACTCTGTGACAAGGGCTATAATGTTGGATTCAATATGGGAGTGTGCCAAATCAAGGACACTGAATCAAATGAAGTAGTATTGCAAGGATCCATACAAAAGAACATGTATGTAGTAGATTGGTTATTGCACACCAAGCACTTGTTTGTTAGCAAAGAGTACGGGCGAATCAAGTTGGAAGTGGCACAAGAAGGTTTGAGTCATCCGAATTTCAAGATAGTTAACATGCTTTGCAAGGAGTCATCTTGTGGAAGACTGCGGGATTTCGATGTACAAGAAAAAAGTGTTTGTGAAGCATGCCAAATGGGAAAGCGAGATCAAATCATCATTCAAAGAAAGTCTATTTCATCTTCCACAAGAATATTGCATACATTACATATGAACTTATTTGGTGCGATTGAGGCTAGCTTAAGTGGAAAGAAATACACCTAGTGGTGGTGGATGATTATTCAAGATATACATGGACAATCTTAATGAGTAAAAAGAAGGAAACTTTGCGGAAGTTACCTCACCGATGAAAAGAGTTCAAAATGAGAAAAGTCAAACCATTATAAAGATAAGGTCCGATGGTTGTCAATGGGAAAATAACTTCCGGTATTGTATTGAAAATGGTATTGCTCATGAATTATCTGCAGCAAGGACTCCATTTAGAATGGAGTAAGCGAGAAAGAAGAAAGCAGAACTCTCAAAGGAAGTGCCAAGGACCATGTTAGCTGAAGGTAAGAAACGATTTTGAAATTTTGAAGCCGCTTACAAACACCTGCATGCTATACTCAAAATAGATGTATGATTAATGAGACGGTGACAAAGACTCCTATGAAATTTGGACAGGAGAAAGCTAAATGTTGCATATTTTAGAATATTTGGATGTAAATGCTTCATACACTACAATAGCGAGGATAATCTAAAGGCTTTTGATGCACAAAGGTCGTGGAGGCATCTTTTGGGATACTCGGTGAAAGCAAAGCCTATAGAGTGTTGAATAAGAGGACAATGGTCACGAGAAGAGTCTATCCATGTGGTTTTTGATGAACCTAATGTAAATGGGAGAAGACATTGAAGAAGAGCTGGTGATAAAAGTTGAATCAACCAACTATGCGGAAAGTCCCTATGTTGAAGTTCTGTCGAGCAATCAATCAAGATGAAGATGAGATTCCGAGTCTCAAAGAAAGTTGGAAAATCTGCAACTAAATGATGATGAAAAGAGCTCAAGACAACTCATTTTGCAAGACGAGCGGGCACCGGTGACTTACTCCAACCTGATGTGAGATGGCCGAGAGACCATCCACCGAGCTAGTTATTGGAAACGTAAGAGATGGTGTAAGAAGCAGATCGAGCTCAACAAGAAGCAATGTTCACTTGTTTTATTTCCCAAATAGAACCAAATGATGTGTCACAAGCATTGGATGACACACATTAGATTCAAGCCATGCAAGAAGAGCTGAATCAATTTGAAAGGAACAAAGTATGGGAATTGGTGCAAAGACCAACCCATCAAAACATTATTGGCACAAAATGGGTTTTCTTAAACAAGATGAATGAAGAAGGTTCTGTGGTAAGAAACAAAGCAAGATTGGTAGCCCAAAGGGTATTGCCAAGAAGAGGGAATAGATTTTGATGAAACATTTGCTCATTTTGCAAGATTAGAAGCAATAAGGATGTTTCTTGCCTATGATGCACACAAGAACTTCATTGTATATCAAATGGATGTGAAAATAGCATTTTTAATTGGATTGTTGGAAGAAGAAGTATATGTGGAACAACCTCCAGGCTTTGAAAGGTAAGACTCTTGGAGACAAGGTGTACAAGCTTAAGAAAGCTCTCTATATGGATTGAAACAAGCACCTAGAGCATGGTATGATACATTATCTCAATTTTCGACAGATAATGGATTCACCAAAGGCAAAGTGGACAGAACACTCTTGTAATTCAAGATGGAGAGAGTATCGCTTGTTCAAATATACATGGATGATATCATTTTTGGATCCACAAACAAAGAGTGTGTGATAAGTTCTCAAACCTCATGCAAGGCAAATTTGAAATGAGCATGATGGGGAGAGCGGCATTCTTTCTAGACTTCAAGTTAAATAGTGAAGGATGGAACCTTCATAAGTCAAACAAAGTATACCAGAGATTTAACGAAGAAATTTGGTATGAAAGAGAAGTCTTACGTGAAAATACCAATGAATACATCGGTCAAGATGGATATGGATGCGGATGGTAAGCGTGGATCAAACAAGAGATCTGAGCACTTATTGGATCATTACTCTATCTAACAAAGAAGGCGGCCGGACATCACATTTGAAGTAGGAGTATGTGCAAGATTCCAATCTGCTCCAAAGGAAAGTCACATGACCGCAACTAAGAGAATCCTAAGATATTTGAAGGATGCCAAGAAGTTGGCTTAATCCAAAGGATAGTGGATTGAAGCTAATTGGTTACTCATTCTCGACTATGCTGGATGTAGAGTTGTGAGGAAAAATGCTTAGGTACATGTCAAATACTTGAAACAGACCGGTTTCTTGGTTTAACAAGAAGCAAAACTCAATAGCCACATCCACGGTGCTTATAATACATATACGGGCATTTTGTTGTGCCCAAGTCTTATGGATGAGACAACGGCTAAGAGATTATGAAATTGAAAGAAAAAAGATTCCAATTATGTGTGATAACACAAGTGCTATTACAATCACTGTAATCTGTGTTGCATTCAAGAACAAAGCACATCGATGTCGGATATCACTTTATAAGATATCATGTTGAAAAGAAAGACATAACTTTGAATACATCTCAAGCGATAAACAGGTTAGTGACATATTCACAAAGCCCTTATGAATCAAGATTTGAAGAGCTTTTAAGCATAAGCTAGGGTTAATCGGGATTTGAGTTGACACTTTCGAGAAGACTAATGAGAAGAGATGAAACATGATAAGATGAAACAAAAGCATATTTCAAAATCACTAAATTAGAATCACCATTTGTATCAGAAAGACAATCAGTCGGAGTTAGCTGACAAATTGAGTCACCATACGAAAGGAGCAGAGAAGAAAAGTTGAGAGTCATTTTGTGCAAAAATGAGCCGAGTCATTTATGAGCTAAGTGACAAAACGATCATTTTTAATGAGCGGAATGTTTTTAAGGATGACGTGTTGCATTAATGACGAATGCAGTCAGTCAGACAAATAAGCATATGATTGATATAAATGTTGCGCATTAAATGCGAGCAATTAACTCGATCAAAATTCAAAAACCAAAAACACGTCCTTCATAACCCATATATACTCATTCTTTGAGTTTCTCTCTCACATTGAAAATTGTTCATCTCCAAAGCTAAGAAAAGTAAGTCTTTTTTGTCTCAATACCTACCGAGTCTTCAAAGCAAGTTAGGTAAGTTTTGTTCGGTAAAAATCAATTTAAAATGGCACAATGAGATGATTTCGCTAAGCTGTAAAGCAAATCCACAATCAGTCATTTGTGGATTTTGAAGGGGATAAAATAGGTTCGATGAAACCCTTGGAAGAGAAGATTGCGGATAAGATCGAGAAACTGGGCTGAAACCCTTTCTCACATTGGAATATCTTATGACATACGTAGAGGAGGTTGCCGCCTCTACGTAAACGCTAAGCGGAGACCCGAAGGACATTATAATCGGCTGCAGGACCTTGTGGAGCACCTTTTATTGCCATCGGAGGGCATGCCGGAGATATAAGGGGCCGCGTTGATTTGGTCGCTTGCATGGAAGGAAGTGGCCAAACGACATGTTGCAAAAGTTGTCTACACGGCCGGCCCAGGGAAGTTGTTGAAGGATGATTATCACAAATCATTTGGATATCAAATCGCCAAATGTGTAGAGAAGATCAACCGCATCATCATGGCTGCAATCGTGGGAGAAGAAGATCACCCGGGGCGAGCATTTGTCTACGACGGGACTACGCTTTTAATGTTGCAAATAAGCCTTCGAGACGATGGGTCATTTGGAGGATCTTGGGCTACGCCTTATAAATCGGCCATTTGATGGAGGTGAAGGGTGTTCCACTCCAACATGGAAAATGTTCCATGTCAACAAGAAGATGTTCCGCAACCTTTCAGAGCTCGAGAAGAGAGCCTATGCTAAGAGGGCGGATACGTGGGGGAATCGGCTGATCTGAAGAAACAATCATACTTCCCCTCCCAAGAAAGTTGCCCATCTTGCCGCAAAGAAGATAAGCGGCCCCCGCAGTAGGAGTCACTTTGCCCACGCGGCCGTGTTTTCCTCGCCCCTGTGATCGAGGTGGAGAATGAACCTCAAATACCTTCTCCAACCATCAAAAGCAAGAGGGATGACACAAGAAAGCGACTCCTCTAGTCAAAAAGATACCCGGCCCCCGCCGCCAAGGATCCGAGAAACAAGTATCCGAACCGAACTTCCTCTCGGTAAGGACAAAAGAAGAAGAAGAATCTCCAAGCTTTGAGAGCTTGAAGGCAGTCGAAATCGCTCCCTACCAGAAAATCATTTAGGCTACTGAAGAAATCACGGTCTCGAATTATTGATGAACGGCCAAATGCTGCTGAGGCCGTCCCGTGAGGCAAATTGAAGACCCGGTTGTGGACATAATAAAGCGAGGAACAAGAAGTGAACAGAGAATCTTGTCATGATGTGGATGTCTCTACTTGCGACAGAATCTTTGCCGAGGCGAAAAGAGCGGCGAGTTACTATCACTCCATTCACGAAAAGGAAGGAAACAGGAGAGAAATAGAAGATCTTGATGTATTCATGTACTCTCCATTGTACCCCGGACGCCGTTAGTCGTCTGCTTGAGATTAGGCGGAAGTGGAAGCTTAGTCATTCAAGTGCGGTTCGAACACCCTGAATTCATTGAAGAAAGAAAGATGAGCTTTTTCAAGTTCCTTGAGGTTGACATCGTGTCGCAAGCCCCGAATGAGATAATTGCATAAACATACCGCAAATTCGGAAGGAAAATGAAAAAGGCTAGAGCAATGAGGAAGCAGAGAATGTGAGAAAGCCGTGACTGCCCTCTTATCAAGACCAGCGATCACACTCATCCACACATGATGCTCTTTCGTAAAGTGATGAGACATGGATCCTGTCGCACAGAGAAATTGATATGCAAATGCCATGCCGACTCAAAATGATGCATGAGCAACAACCGAGGGAAGGACTGGAGAGTCGTCCAAATCTCGCCTAGAGATTGATCCGTTGGGAGTGGTACAACAAATTGCAACAGCTTATTGCGCAACCACTTCCCCAGCTCATTCGGATGATCGCCCGGGCGGATTTGGCGATGACACCTCGGGAACTTGGGCACCCAAGTTGAGCCAACCCCGTTGAAGGTGTCTTACCATCCGCCTACCTACGTAGAATACTCATTTGATAAAGCCGAGTCCGAGAAGAGTGACCCCACTTAAGTCACTCACCGGTGCGCAACCAGGAAAAAACTCACCCACCGCACTAGGTCGGAGGATGTGCAGATGACTCCACCATGCGTAGGAGACGAAGTGGAGAAGTAAAAAAGAAAAGAACAACAGCAAGTTGTCACCGACGAAGCTCTGGACAAGTTGAGTCCGCTCACCAAGTGCGCCTTGCACGAGTCGAGGACGCCGCCGATACGCCGAGGCACATGATGGATCTACCCGGGAGTTAACACACTGAATGAAAGTGCAATCCACGGAGTTGAGACTCTTGTGGATGCCATCGCAGAAAGACCCTAAGACAAATGCGTCACAAAGGGATTGACACGCCTACCGCAGCTTGAGACTCGGGCAGAGGTAATGGGCGCTAAGGGAGGTTGAGACTTCCTAGGTAAAAATCAAGGAGATAAGAGCATTCCTCGTAACATAATTGCCTATTCAAAGAGGAAATCAGCGCTTTCATGACTCCTGTGATGATCCCGAGGGCACAACATTCCTGGGATCCGCAGATGAAGTCAATCAACCCCGCTAAAGAGGATTCACCGAGGATGTTCTTCCTAGTACGCAGTAAGCCAGATTCAAGTCGCTCCACAAACGCTCAATTTGATGATGAGCCAAGCTATCACATCTCATCATCTTCCGATGACGCTTATCGATACGCCGAGGAAATAGCCGACTTAAAAGGACAAACCACTGAGACCAAGAGCTTAAGAAGATTGAGGCTCAATACCGGGCAAATGGGCTAATACCATCAAAGGCCCTACCAATCATTACCAAATCAGCTACCAGAGTCACAATAAAGTGACTACCACACACAATAACTCAAGTGCGAGACGATACATATAAAGAAATGTTTCCTTTCTCAAGAATCGCCTTCCATACTTGGTTAAGAAACCGAAGAGAAAATGTGAGGCTCTACACCGTCCAAGATCTCAGAGATCCTCATTAGGTAACTGACGTAACTGAACTGAAAGATAAC
>CM071936.1:78597075-78856675 GCA_016081115.2 Rehmannia glutinosa | reverse complement strand
CACCCTTGTTTGAAATATGTTTTTCAACACTTGTTTTAAGCTTAGTTAATATCAGTTGACTTAGCAAATTAAACAAACGGCAATATAGATATGCAGGAATGTAAATGTGTTGAATGTAAATAACACAAGCAATTTTATAGTGGTTTGAGGATAAGGTAATTCCTCTAATCCACTCTTCTCCAACCCCTAGAGGAATCCACTAATGTAACTGTGACTTTGTTACAAAATGGTGACAGTCTAAGCTTGGCCTTGATCACACACCTGGCTTTGCTTCTGGGACTCAACTTCTTTACAAAATAGTTGTCTTGCTACTTTAGCTCTTACAAACTCTCGGATTTGTACACACACCCCTCCAACGAGTCCAAAGCTTCTGATTCGAACTGGAACCTCACTACACCTCCTTCAACCTTAGAGTGTAGACCCCTTGTTCTTTTAAACAAATTTTCCTCTTCAACAAATTGAAGTTGTCTTTCCTTCACTGACTGTGTTGAATTGATTTCTTTCGAGTTTTAGACTTGAGGATTTTAATGCTTGAGATATTTTTGCTCTTGCTTTCTCAAATAACTTGTGTTTGCGTTATTGCTAGTGACCTTCTCTTAGAGTATTCCTCAGCCTTTTATAATGCCTGTTTGAAAAATATATCTGTTAAAGAGATAGATGTATTTTCCAAACTACACTTTGAGGTCGTTGGCTTGTCTTGTCTTGCAGCTTTGATGTAGACTGACCCTTGAATTTAATGCTCTGCAGCCTTTCCTTAAACTCTACAGGTTTTCAGGACATCTCATTGGTTCCTTACTTTTTGCACTCTTTCAGCAAAACAACTTTGAGGTTGGCAGTCTAACACATGCCTACTTTCAGCAAACAATTGACTTTACTTTGAGAACGGATCTCTTCAGCTTTCTTTGATTCTTTCTACTGCATAACCCCTTTGACAGTCAAATCCACTTATCTTGGAGTGACTCAACTGTCAGTCTGCTGACTAAAACAGCTTTTTTGTCATTTGACTGAGATTTGTCTTCACTTCACTCAGATTCCACACAGCGGATTCTTCATTTTGGTCTCCAGTCAACTTCTGCATTCTTTAACTTGGCTGCTTCCACTCAGCTTATAGAACTCTATCTATTACAAGTTGATTTGCAGTAGAATTGGGGTGCCAACTTCCTAATCCAAATTTTACATGGTATCATCAAAATCTATTACATAAATTTCCCAAAAGGGGGAACAAGAGGCTATTTCTCAAACTGTAGATGGGACATTAGACATGAGAAAAGAAGATTATTGGAAGATGCTGGAGGCGCGAGCAGAGTAGAGGAAAGTTCCCCACCACTGCCTCGTGTACATCAAGTCCAGTCTGTTTTCGGACGCCTAGGGATGGAGCCACTCAGAGCCAAACATGTTCGTTTGGTCCAATCTCGTATCTAATTTCCTACAACCGTTATTCCACCTCAGAATAACCAAGCACAAGACCCTAATCCGCCAAATGACAAGGCTTCCAAAATTCACCGATTAAGACGTTGTTTGAACGAGTTGGAAGAGACACCAGATGACCTCCTATTTAATGCCAGCCCAGGCTGCCAACATAAGGACTTCACCATTTGCTCCGCACATTATGGATACTCCTCTTCCAGCCAAATTCAAGGTACCCCAAATCGTTTATATGATGGTGAGACTGACCCATCTGTTAGGAAGTTTATTATATAGATTTTGATGATGCTTAGAAAACTTTGTATTAGAAAGTTGGCATACCCCAATTTTGTATGTAAATTCTACTTTATAATAGATAGATTATTAGTTGAGTCAAATAGCAGCTAAGTAGAGTATGTAGAAGACTTGTTTAAGGATGCATAGAAAAATCAGCTGAGTCGCAGTTGAGTGGATCAGAAGACCTTCAGTCAAGTGCATCAACTAAGTCTTTCAGAAGATCAACCAAGGAATGATGGAGATGACTCAAGCCAATGGGTAGAGAAGTTGAAGGACTCAGAGACAACTGAAAAGAGTCCGTTGTGCTAAAGTCAAAAACTTACATGTTTTGGTAATGGAGACATACCTGCAACATTAAAGTATTCCTACTGAAAGAGTGCAAGAGGAATACGCGAATGGGAATGATGACATCTTTTCAGAGGCCTACAAGTATTAGATAAATAAGGTTTGGTCAATATCAAATCTGGAAAAACAAGACAAGCCAACGAATACTAAGTAAGAGTTTGAATTTTGTCTATCTCTTCAACGGGCAAAAATTGAACTCCTACTATAAAAGGCTGAGGAATTTTTCAGAGAGAATAAGACACATAATTGAGAAGCAAACTTTTGAGCCAGAACTACAAATACTCTCTCTCAAGCTATATTTGAAAATCCTCAAGCCTAATGGAAGACACTTCATCCAACATCTTTACGTGAAAAGATTTAAGTTGTTAATCACGTTGAAGAGGAAAAATTTTGTGAAAGCAAAGGGGGACTATATTCCCAAGGATTGAAGGAAGTATGGTTAGGTTCAAGGTCGAACCTGATTCAAATCTGAAGGAGGGTTGTGTGATCAAACCCTGAAGATTTGAAGAGCTGAAGTATTAACGTAGCTATCTTGTGAAGAGTTGAGTCCCAGAAGATTAGTTGGCTATGTGATCAATGCAATCTTAGACTGTACTTTTGTAACGAAGTTACTGTTGCACTAATGGATTCCTCCTGGAGTAGGAGAAGAATGGAGTAGAGAAATTACCCCTTCCTCGAACCACTATAAAATTTTGTGTTCTTTAAATTTATGCAATTTAAATTCTGTATTTTATTTACTTGCTTCATTTGCTTTCCATCTTGATAATAACTAATCAAAAAGTACACGTGTTGATAAACCAAGCTTAAAAAGGGTGTAAGACTTCCACTGTAAAAATAAGAAAACTGATTTTCTAAAAGTTAACTTCATTCATCTGAGTTACTATATCAACAACTCTCTCGTAGTCATTGAGTTTGTCAAGCATAACACAATTGTCTTAGAAGGCTAAATTGTTTTCTTGAAAACTCTGATTTTAAAATAATCAAAAAATTGGGTAAAGTTTATTCAACCCCCGTTCTAAACTTTACTCTGCACCCCTTGGGACCTACAAGTGATATCAGGGCAGTTGGTTCAAAAAACCTTCCGCACTGGTTACTAAACTAGATCTCATTTTTCAAAAACATCAACACTTGAGTTTTTAAACATTTTATCTAATTTATTATCATGGAAGTAAATCTATCTTGTATTCCCATGTTTACCATTGAGGAATTTGATGACTGGAAAATCCGTATGCATGCATATCTCTCTGCACTTCATGATGAAATGTGATTTGTTATCGAAGATGGACCCATTAGAATCACTAAAGTGTGTACAACTGTAAGAGCAGCAAGAGGTGGTGCTAAAAGAGCTGCTGAGGCTGATAAACCTAGGAGCGAATGGACTAATGAGGATAGAAGGAGATATAACTTGGATGTAGGTCCCAAGGGGTGATAAGTGAAGTTTAGAAGGGGGGTTGGATAAACTTTACCAACTTTTCGTTTTTATTCCTTTTCAAAAATTTCTGAGTTGACTCAAGTCAACTAAGTTTTTGATGGATAGCTAAGTTGGCTTACACAACAAAGTTACCCACTTAATAGACTCGACTGAGCTGTTGATAGTATAACTTAGTTGTTTCAGCACGTTAAAATAATAGTTGACTTGATTTTAACAGCATAAGACTTCCACTCGTAGTTTTTGAGTATGTTTTTCAACACTTGTTTTAGCAGGGGTTATTATCATCGAGACTTTAGCAATTTAATAATCAAATAGATATAAGTATAATGTAAGAAAGTAAGTGTCTTTGAAAGTAAATGACACAAGCAATTAAAGTGGTTCGAGGATGGGGTAATTCTCTAATCCACTCTTCTCCAACCCCTGGAGGAATCCACTAATGTAACTTGACTTGGTTACAAAATGGTAACAACCGAGTCGGCTTTGATCACAAAGCTAGCTGCTCCCGGGACTCGCCTTTCTTCACAAGACGGGTCGCCCTTACTACTTCATTTTTCTTCAAACCTTTGACTTGATCACTAGCCCTCCAACAGTTCAAAGTTCTCGGTTTGATCGGAACCTTACTACACCTCCTTCAACCTTAGAGAGTAGACCCTTATTCTTGATAACAAGTTTTTCCTCTTCAACTCGATGAAGTCGTCTTTCCTTCACTAAATGTGTTGGATTGATTTCCTTCGAGTTTAGGGAGGATTCTCTTTGAATACTTGAGAGATATTGTTTTGCGGGTTATTTGCTTGAATGCTTGTGTGCTTGTAATCTTGGTAACCTTCTTTCAAATGAATCCTCGGCTTTTATAGTGCACGTTTGAAAATATGTCCGTTGAAGAAATAGACATACTATTCAAACTTCGTAGGTTGTTGGCTTGGCTTGTCTTGTCTTGCAAAGATTGATGGAGATCGTGCACTTGAATTTAATGCTCTGTAGAATCTCAAGCACATCCCATTTGCTCCTTGCTTTTTGCACTCTTTCAAAGAAATGTACCATTATTGTTTGGATAATCCGACACATGCCTATTTCCAACAAAACATTTACTTGCTTGACAAATGATCTCTTTCGGCTTCTTTGATCCTCGTCACGTCACGAATACCCTTTGACAATTGTTTCCAGTGATTTTGGAATGACTTTGTTGTCAGTCAGCTAACTGAGACAGCTTTTCTGTCATTTGACTGAACCTTCACTTCACTTTACTCAGCTGCCACACAGCTGAGTCTTCTCTTCGATCTTCAGCCGAGTCTTGCAATTCTTCAACTTGCTACCTTCGACTCACTCATAGAACCCTATGTATTACAAGTTGAATTACATTTGACTTGGAGGTGTCAACTTCCTAATCTAAGTTTTACATGGTATCATCAAAATCTATACATAAATTTTTCTCAACATTGGATAATGTGGAAACGGATATACTGTACAAAACTTTGGATAAAATCGTGTTTAACAAAGTCAAATCTTGTATGACAACAAAAAAATTTGGGAAAAGCTAAACTATGAAGGTTGAGTAGATAAAGGAAAGCAAGTTTATAGTTGCGATTCAAAAAAATTCGTGAATTTGAAAATGATGATGGAGATTCATTAGATCACCGGATGCACGGTTTACGATATAACAAATGAGTTATCTCGCTATAGGCAAAGAATACACATAAAAGAAATGTGTATGAAAATCTTGAGAGCACTCCCAAAGTTGAGTTGGAAATGAAAGTGATGGCTCTAAGACATTCAATTGACTAGGGATGGCAACGGCGGGTTTGGCCAAACCCGGACCCGCCCGCCAAGGAGAAGTAAGACCCGGACCCGCCAGCCTCAAGACCCGCCCCGCCTCAAAAACCTCACGGAAGGTCTGACATCCGCCAAATATATTTTTAATTTATAATAATTTATATTTTTCTATTTATGGCCAATTTTTCAAAAGTAATCAAATGCCAATAGGTTAAAAAATAAATAAATATAATTATGCAACTTATTATAACTATTTTTTTAGAATTGGCTACTATTAAGATTTATTTTAAAAAATAAATACTATTATACTACATAGTACTCAACTAATACTTAAAATAAATATTCAAAGTAGAATATTACAAGATATTATATTAGTAAATTAAACTTTAAAAGTAAATAATATTATATTAGTACTCTAACTAATATTTTTAAACATATAATACTCAAATTTTAAAGTAAATAATGCAAAAATATTTTAATATATATTTAAAAATTTAATAAAAATTAACATGCGGGGGGGGTCCGGGGGTCCTATAGGACCGGGACCCGCCCGGACCGGGTTTTGTAACCTTGGACCGAGACCCGCCGGGACCCATTTGTCCGGCTAGACCCCCATCCGATCGGGTTTAATGCGGGCGGGTTTTGACCCGCCCCATTGCCATCCCTACAATTGACTTAAACAAGATATCAAACCATGCGTTATTCTTAGATTTAAAGGCTTATGAATTCGAACTCAAAATTAAAGAGCAAGATGAGGTTGTTGCACCAAAGACAACTGGACTGATGGCAGGAGAATCCAAGTCGGCTGACTCCAATGACATCATTGATAAAGAGGAAATTGCCCTGATGGTCTAGAGGTTATAACAAGTTCTTTAAGAACTATAAGAGGAACAAAGGAGAGTCATCTAGAAGACATTCAACTCCCTACAAAGGTTTTTACATAGTAAAGAGCTCAACAAAGAGCCCCCACTGTTGATGCCCTAACCGCCCTTAGGACATATAGGGTTAAGGATCCGTTAGGCGGTTTCGGACCAAGTCGATGACATGACAGTTTATTGTATAGATTTTGATGATTCTAACACAGTTATATAATAATTTATTTTTTAATTCTAATTTAACTTGTTAACTCAATTCATAATCTATATGTTATAGATTATAGACTATTAAATTTCTTGGGTATCCATTTTCAAAGATTTTACTACAAGCTTAGTTTTACACTGGATTTAGCATCGAAATATTCTCAAATTATCTAAAGACAAATTTTGTTAATTATGTAATAAGATTTTGACGAATTTTTTCAAATAACCCCAAATAATACATGGATTAAGAATTTTAAAAGCCATTGAAATATATGTCACGAACGAGAAATTTGTCAACATGATCCCATATTTTGTCTTGGATAAAATATGTCACACGTAATTAGAGGAGTTGAGATATATGTACCAGGCATATAAAGACTACAAGACCAACGGTGTCGGTAAGTGATTTATTCAAAAAAAAAAAAAAAAATAGAAACAATAAAAAGGATCATACAGAAACTTGTTTATAATTTGCTAATTGCTATTCACAGACTGTATATACAACCAGACCAACTGGAACTTAAATTAAAGCATACATCCCCACAAAAAAGACCAGAAATACAACCAAAATAAAAGGATCAAAAGGAAGAAAAACATCCATTCTCATACCTCACGCCAAAAACACACACTAGTCTACAATCTGCAGCATTGCCGAATAACAACTACTCTGCCGCCTTAGCACTCATAATACTGATAATATACTCGATTTCCTCCGCCACCTCTTTCATCGACGGCCTATTCTGGCGGCGCTCCTCCAAACACCCCACCGCGAGAAACCCCAATGCCTTCATCGTCTCCAACTCCAACGTGCTCGCCCCTTCCTTCAGCATCGGATCCACACCGTCCATTACCCTCTCCTCCCCCACCAATCTCTGCACGTAAACGGCCAAGTTCACGTCGTCCGGTGGCCTATTGAAATCGATCGCCTTCTGAGACGTCAGGAGCTCCAACAACACGACTCCGAAACTGTAAACATCACTCTTGTCCGTCAGCTGATAATTCCTGTAATACTCGGGATCAAGGTACCCGAGCGTCCCCTGCGCGCAAGTCGATATGTGGCTCAAATCCGTATGCGCCAAACGGGACAACCCAAAATCCGCAACCTTCCCGTTCAGCTTCTCGTCAAGCAAAATGTTGCTCGACTTCACGTCCCGGTGATATATCGGAGGAACCGCGGAGAAGTGGAGGTACGATAGTCCCTCAGCTGTTGCATGCGCAATGCTGAGGCGACGTTTCCAGGACAAAAGTCCGCGATTACTGCCTTGTAAGTGATCCAAGAGCGTCCCGTTCGGGATGTACTCGTAGACGAGCAATGGTTGTTCGAGCTCGACGCAACAGCCGAGGAGACGAACGAGACTCTTGTGGTTGACTTGGCAGAGTATTCGGACCTCGTTCAGTACTTGGTCGGTCCCTTTCGTGTTGCCTAGTTTCGCGCATTTGACGGCGACCGTGGTCCCGTCTTCGAGAATGCCTTTGTACACTTCACCGTAACCGCCCACGCCGAGAAGGCGGTCCTTGGCGAAGTTGTTTGTCGCCTTTTTTATGTCTTTGCCTGTGAAGATTTTTGCTGTTTTTCCACCGCCGGAATTGAGGATTTCTTCACGCTCTCGCGTGAGGCGTTCTTGCTCTTCTTTGATGCGTCGATGGCGTTTGTAGACTAGAAATCCGATCAATGCTGATATGAGTGCTACGCCAAGCCCGACGGTTAAACCTGTAAATGTAGATAAAGCATTAAAAACTCTTGTCTCAAGTAAAGAAATGGATAATTATTGAAATTACAAAAAAGAAAAACAAAAAAAAAAAAAAAACCTTGAAGAGGGGAAATTGTAATATTTCTATATAAATGTGGGGGGGTTTTTGAAATATTTTTTTTTTACTTATGACAGAATCAAATCTCAAGGGATTTTTGTAATTTTCAAAAATATGTGTGTTTTTGTATTTAACCCGAACTTAAGGATTTTTTGTAATTATCCCTAAAATAAATAAAGATAGATAACACTTCTTTACTATATTAATTTTCATAAACTTTGGAGGAAATATAGGAAGCCATCTTTTTCTATTACAGATTCTCAACAAAGTGATAATCATGAATATTTAAGAAATCACCTTGACTTCCTTTAAATGGCAGTTATCCAAGAAAATGCCATCTATAATTGGCTAACACATCATTGCTTCTTTCCCTTTACATAATAGGAATCTCACACTTTTCTGTTGATTATTGCTTGTTAATCCCATGCAAATACATCTACTACAATTATTTTTATCCGCTAAAAGTAGACAACATAATAAAAGATAAGATTATGGACTAAGATGTTCTACATAGAAGTTTATCCTTGTAAAGGAAAAATATTTTTCATGTTCTGATCCATGTCAAGAAAAATCAAACTAGTGATAGTTTAATGAAAATTCAAGAGCCGTTTTTATTGACTTTTGGTTCAAATATTCGACTTGTCATTATCCCCTGGAGATCGAGATAAGGTGATATATATCAGTGTCTTTGAAGTCAACACAATGGCCAAAGAAATTTATTTCTCCTTAATACACGCCCATCTTGCTACTGACAGTTTATTAACCTATTCTATTTGTAAATGCTAATATATAGTTTTGGTCGAGTCAAAGTTATTATTTTAAAATCATGTTTTAAAATAATCCTGCAATTAAAAAAAAACTCGTAGATCGAATTTTTTTTTCACAAAAATTAATATTTTGCAAAAAAAAATATCACATGAACTCAATATTCGGCCGATTTGCTTTTTCAGTTAAAAAAAAATATTCAAGCCAATGTCTTGATTTCTAGTAGCAATACATCGAGTGGCCATATATATCATCAGCAAATACAAGATCGAATAATATTTTGATAAAAATCCTTTTTTGCGAAAATGGGGTTTAATTTTGCCACTCCTGTTGTAAATTATGGGACTAGAATTGCAATTTTACTTTTTGTAAATACTTGCCCATAGGCCACGAGGATGCTCTCACTAAACTTGGAGAATCATGTCCCATATTTCGGGTTAATTACAAAAAGTACCCTTGAGATTTGGCCTAATTATAAAAAAAATCAAACTTCAGGGGTTTTATTGTAATTTTAAAAGTTGGCTGAGTTTTTTTCTAATTAGGTCAAACCTTAGGGTACTTTTTGTAATTATCCCTAAATAAAATGATATGATTCTCAAATCAGGTAAGGACTTTACATTTTACACCCTTATTATTCTGCGCAAACAAAAATATCTCACCTGTCCCAAGCTGACTATGAGGTAAAGGACAAAAATCAAAAAGACTTGGGCCGCGATTGGATAAGAAACAAAATTCATTTTCGTTCCGCTAGAGAAACTTTTTACACCAAACATATGATTGTTTATGAAAATTTTCATAAAATATACTATTCTCTCACTTTCACTTTTTCTTATTTTTTCTATCACCAATCACATCTACACATTTTTTCACAAAAAACTAATCATTATTACACATTCTCCCACACATTTCACTATTCATTCACTCACACATTTCTAACTACCAATTATTATTTTACTATTCTTAAATCAAATCAACTTTTATCATTACTTTTCCATCTCACATCCAATCACAATCTCAAAATTCATCTTTTTTCTTCTAAAATATTTTTTACCACTATTCTCTAGCAAAATGAAAATTTTCAAAATGAAAGTATATCCAATCGCGCCCCTACTCCAATTAAAAATCTTATTTATTGTCAGCATAACCAAAAAAGGATGAAAAACTACTAACTTGTTGACCAACCCTTGTTTGAACTGTAGAATGTAATCAAAATAAAGGGATAATTAAAAAACTACCACTGAGGTTTCCCCTAATTACAAAAAAAAGAAACTTCAGTTATCTTTTAAAATTACAAATACTCCTTAAAGGTTTTACAATTTACCTAACAAATGCCCTCTCAAAGAGTATGTGTAATTATAAAAAATAACTTGGATTTTATGTAATGAAGCTAAACTTCGCAGTAGTTATTGTAATTATCAGTAAAAATAAAAGAGAGGGTCAATGATATCCAGCCAAGAATGCAATAATAGTGTGCCTAATTAACAATAAATACCTGCTATGAGTGCAGTTCGATCTTTGTTACAACCATCTGGATCTTGGCACTCTGCATATCAGGATCAAGCAAGTATTTCAGCATATGACTATAACTAACGAGCAAGTCTCTTGTGAGACGGTCTCACGGATCTAAATCCGTGAGACATCTAAATCCGTGAGACCGTCTCACGCAAGTTTTTGCCATAACGAGTTAGTCTCCTGTCAGACGGTCTAACGGATCTAATCTGTTAGACGGAGCCCCAACAACCGACCCGACCCGGCCCAGCCCAACAAAAAATAACACAAAACTCCTTTTCCCGGTGACCTTACAGTACACCATTGGTCTCGTTTTATCTCCCTAAAAAATTATTTTCTACTGATGCCATCGTGACTTCAATCGTAATAATGTTATTCTTCTCTGGTGCCTTCCAATTGTAGTGTCATGAATTCAAAGTAATCCATGTGATCAGGAACGGATTCTCTCTGTATAACATCATCCTCGTCATAAGACAAATTTAAGTTGATATGATGTCTCAAATCATTTATGTAGTTAATGCATTTGATCTTTGGACTTATCTCGTCTTGTTGTCAAACAAAAATACTAAAACTCTTCAGGGAACTACTAATACATTTCAGAAGAACTGTTAATATCTTTTAGAAGGATGACTAATACTTTTCAAAAGGATTGTTAATACATTTCGAGAGAAAAATTTAATTATATTCAGGTGAACTATTAATACATTTCGGAAAGAACTGTAATACTTTTTAGAAGGAACTAATACTTTTCGAAGGACTACTAATACATTTCGGGAAAAAATTAATTTATTTCAAGGAACTACTAATACTTTTTCGAGGAACTACTAATACTTTTTTTAGGGATTGCTAATACATTTCTAGATATATTTAGGAGAAATATTAAAAAACTTTTCGAGAAACTACTAATACATTTCAAGAATCGCTAATACTTTTTAGAAGGACTAATACTTTTCAGAATGATTGTTAATACATTTCGGAGAAAAATTTAATTATATTCAGGGGAACTATTAATACATTTCATAAGAACTGCTAATACTTTTTAGAAGGGCGACTAATACTTTTCGGAAAGGACTACTATACATTTCAGAGAAAATTTTAATTTATTTCAAGAACTACTAATACTTTTTTGAGAACTAGTAATACTTTTCGAGAGATTACTAATACATTTCTAAAGTATATTTAGGAGAAATACTAAAAACTCTTGAAACTACTAATACATTTCGGAAAAGAATCGCATTAATACTATTTAGAAGGACGACTAATACATTTCGGAAGAATCGCTAATCCTTGGTGCTCGCAAAACTACTACAACACCACCGCTAATATTACGGAATGCCACGGATCCGCGGCCGATCCGTTTAACAGTCGCAGTCGTAGACGGTTAGGCAGTCGATAAAATTAGATAAAACATTTTGGTGTAACAAATTAACAAATCAAATACAATCTCAGGTAACATGTTCACACCCTAAACCTTAACCTTAACCTTAACCTTGACCACCTAACTCCTAAGAACCATATATCTCTTGGTACTTGGTCTCACCTGTCAAGGGTTCAAACCTCACTGACACGTTAAGAGTTGGGTCAGTCGATGACCCGACAGTATAGGCCGATTCTGGGCCAGGTTAACCGCCGGGTCCAATTCAACTCTTATTTTGACTTTTTTATTTTGAATTTTGGAAATAATATCTTAAAATAGTTTATAACTATCTATTACAAAAATTTAAATTTTAAAATTTTGAAGTTAAACATTAAAAGCATTGTAATTGAAATTTTCGGAAAATTATTGTTAAGAAGCCTAACGTTTGAGAACTCAAATGTACTAATATTTTGCAGTTTTTGACTAGTATATCAATAATTCTGAGCCAGATCCACTACTACTTAAAATTACACAAAATGTTCATTCAGTTACACCACAAATATTATGATTTTTCCAAACTAAAAACTGACCTCTAGCGCAGACTCCAGCAACAGGGTCCCACCTCAACCCTGAATGGCAAAAGCACCTACTAATCCCACTATTCGAGTTCGGGTCAGGCCCACAAGAAGAACCCGACCCACAATCCCCTTGCCCTCCACACGTGGGCTCCAGCGGCAAAACCCACTGCAGCTCCACGCTGGGCTGCGGCCACTGGCTCACGGGCAGCCCGTAGTCCAAATTCACAAAACTCCTGTACGCCCGGCACCCGGATTCCCTGACCCGTATCCTGTACGACGTCGTCGAACCACCGGCACGGAACGCGCAGCACGGCGCGTTTCCGCACGCGCTCGCCGCGCTTGTCGAGTTGGCGTAGACGTGGCAGAGGCTGTCGGAGGTGCAGTTGAGAGGGGAATTGAGGATGGAGTTGGTGCAGTTGAGGTAGAATATGGTGTTGCTGCTGGTTATGTTGAAGGGGGCGGAGGGGTCCAGCTGGAGGCCGTTGGAGGGGGAGATCTGCTGCGATGCAGGTGTTGGGGATGAAGGATGATGGCGCGACTGTTAGGCGTTGGATGGAGGGGGAAATGGATGTGATTGGGTAGGTGTTGTTGGAGGAGTCGAAGAGCAGTGCGCCGGCGGAGCAGCGGATTCTGTACGAAGGATCGCCGCAGTTAGGGGCGGTGCTGAGGGGGTAGGGGACGGGGGTGGAGCCGCAGGGGGCGCAGGGTGGGAGGGAGAGTGTGCCAACGGCGTATGTTAGTAGGACCGCCGCGTGGAGGAGGAGGAGGAGTGGTTTGGCCATGGCGGCGGTGGTGGTGGATGAATTTGGCAGGGGAAATTGAAGGGGGGTTTATAACTTAAGTTGTAAAGAAGGCGCTGTTTGGTGGGAAAACACGGATTTTTTTCTCCATGTGATGTGATTTAATTATTTTCTATTTTTAATGTTATAATGGTTTTTGGGTCAAACATTTGAAATCTGAATGTTGAATATGATGTTCGGTGGGTAATGGGTGGAAATTATTGAATCATAATTGCAGCAGATGATTCTCTTTTTTCTTTTTTGGTATTTTTCGGTCAAATGGCAAATTCATTATTAAGTAACGTATTAGTTCTACTTTTTTACTTCCACAAAGATGGAAAATAAATGGGAAACTCATTTACTGAAAAGATTACAGAAATCATATCATCTCAAAACTATACATATATAGAAAAATAGAACCGAGCTTAATCTAGTTATTTTTTTTAGTACGAGTTAAATTTTATTAATATAAGAATAAAACTCAAAATTTGAATTGGAACTAAAATAAAACTAAAACCTTATGAGGCGGCGCTATTAACACCCCAAAAGTTATCAATACACCCCTCTTTAATTACAAAAATGATATCAACTGAAAAAACAATATTGTCTTTAAAACCCTACCAAATATCCAACAAATTTTAAAATACACCTTATTTTTTAAAACTATTTATCTAGTTATAATCAATTGTAAGTTTATTTTGATATATAAAATTCATTTTGGTTCTTAAAAAAATTAGATCAAAGAAGATGAGAATCAAGACAAGTGATTACTTTCACTATATTAGAAAAATCTATAAAAATTGGAATTGATTTCAAATTCTTTTTAAATTATTGTTTTTCACTATACTATTCAATCGCTTACCAAATCCCAGATTTTCTTCATAAAGTAATTAGTGAGCATTAACCAAACTGCCATTGACTTGTAGCTCCTAGAAGATGGCCCGAAAGTCTTGGTTTGACTTTTGATGATAATTAGCTTCCACGATTCTAAGAAAAAAAAATTAAATACATATTGGGTTAAGGGCGGGACTTTGGATTACGAAATTGAATCGATTTTCGAACCGTAAATATTATTTAATTTTTGACTTTTCCCGAACCGAACCATTCTAAAACATTTATTGGTACAGTTTTGGATGTTTCAAATATCCATATCAACAATCGAACCGAACCATACCAAATCGTACCAAACCAAATACCGAAACTAGAACTGATTTTAAAGAAATGCTATATTTACATATATAATATTTTTTATCTTATTCTATTTTGATAGTAAAATTACATATTCTTTGAAAATAAATACTATATAAAATATAATACTAAAAATTATCAAATTAAAAATTAGCATAATATATCAATATATCAAATGAATAATAGAATAAGGATTTAATTCAATAAGAATTATACTATATTAATTATTTATCAAAAAATGGTTGCTATCATATTAATTTCTATAAACGTACTAAATAAGTTAAATTGAAAACCATACGTGATTTGTAGAAAATGTTTTAATTTGATGATATTTGGCTTATTAATGATTATAACTAGACTCAACACCTGATCAAAAAAATTAATTGATATTAACTAGTTATATATATAGCAAATTGCACCTAAACTAGAGTAATCTTCTAATCGAGAAATTGAGACATTAAGACTATAAACTTATATAAACATTCATTTCATATATCAAGAATTTTTTCTAGATGAGGAGAAATATGCAAAAATTGGCTGCCAATAAAGGGGAACTGGAGAGGCATTTTGAGGAGTTTTCTAAATATTACATGCATGATTGTAGTGTGTTGGATTGGTGAAAAGTCAATATCATTATAAATCAAACCTTGTCACCTTGAGCAGTATTTCCCTCAACAAAAAAAAAAAAAAAACTTGAGCAGTATTGCTAGAGATGTTTTGACAATTCATATTGTGATGTATATTTTGTGTGATGGATTAAACAATTAAAGTAGAATTTAATTAATAATTTCATGTTAGTTATCTTTTTTGTCTCTTTTTAAAGTATGAATAATCTCAGAGTCTCCAATTTTCTTGTTCCGGACCAAACCAGTTTATTAGAACCGAATATTCGAACCGTCCTTAAATTTGGGATGGTTCAGCATAGATTTTTTTATCTACGGTATAGTTCCGGATATCAATTCTTCAAATATCCGAACTTTTGTAAGGTTCTGAAGATTTTGGAAACTCCAAACCGTACAGTAATATGCACACCCCTAGATTGCTTATCAACAAAACATGAAGAAATTTTGATATTTTTCGTATTTTATACTTTTTGAAAAATTATCACATAAATATATATAGGATTTGGATCAAATATCACTCATATTATGGGGTGAGACCATGAGGATTGATCTAAGCCATTGCAAGAAAAAAAAATTAATGGCTTAGATTTTATCCTTGATTTTATTAGGTGAAAGAATAATTGATTGGCATTAGGGATAACGTAGTAAATTTTCAGAGTTTTGGGTAAGACAAGGACAAAACATTAATTCCAACATCCACGATTTTATGAACCTAGTTTTCTATATTCAGTTACGAAATAGAGTGTTGGATGGTTTTTAATTCAAATTAGCAGGATTGAGAGTTTTTCAAGTTTAAGTTTTCCAAAAAGGATTTTCAAGCAATAATAAGGTACTAAATATGCAATAATAATATAGTAAATATGTAGTAATAGTATAGTAAATATGCATGAATATATTTTAATACTATATGAGTATTGGACAGTTTTGAATTCAAATTGACAGGTTTGAGAGTTTTTCAAGTTTAGGTTTTCCAAAGAGTAAGAATGTCATAAAAATGAAGTAATAATATATTAAAGGAAGGTCTCTTGTGAGATCGACTTACAGATCTAAATCTGTTAGACGAAGCCCCATGTTGTTCCCCCTCTATTTCTCCTCACCCCCTCACGCCAATACTCTCATGGTCTCCCTCTCTCTCCACACATCTCACTCATCTCGTGGTCCCCTCTCTCTCCTCTCTATCTCTCTTTTCTCATGTCCCCCTCTTTGTCTCTACACGCAAGATTTCTGATACGTGTAAAATATACGTGCATTTAGGGCTTAAAATGATATATAAGTAATATATTTGCATGTATATTTAGTGTGTTTACTTGGTTTTCTTTGTTGGGCTTGATACTGCATACTCTTGTGAATTTTGCAGAAAATGGAGTTAAATTGGACAAAATGCGATATCACATTCAAATAATATGTCAAAATACAAGGTACGATCAAAAATGTGAAGAAAAGAAGCATAGAGGGTCGAACAAAATGGAATTTCCTTTAAAAAAAATGTTCAAACGCGCTAAAAGTTTCTAGCACTGGCAGGGTTTAGTATTTTGGCCATAACTTCCTTTACCAAATTGATATTGAGGTGATTCAAGTGGCTATGGAAAGCTAAGAGAAAGAGCTACAATTGTTATGAAGACCCCAAGAGCAAATCCCGATCGCATGACCCGACCGTGTGGGTTTACATGGTCATGCAACGTAACTGGGGTTAAATTTGCCTTGCTTGCCATTATCCTATAAACTACACTGTACACTTGCAGTATAGAGATCCAAATATTTTTGGCGAACAAGTTTTTAGCGCTGTTGCCGGGGATTGATTAGATTCTACTTAGATATAGTAATAAGTAGTTCAATCTTAATTGAAGCATATTTTTTTGTAAATATTTTTTTTTCTTTTTCCGATTTTTTTATTTTTTGTTTTTTCTCCTCTTAGTTTCTAACATCGTTTTTGTTGAATGCGAGACTGGAATCCTTGAAGATACAAGAAGCCCAAATCGCAACTGCAGTGGGAGACCAACATCAAAAGGACAAATTCTCAGGCAATACTTAATCCGAGAAAATAATACAATGTCATTCGTCTGATGGATGGTACAGAATATGACGGCTCAAGGATTTCAACTGATACGGTTCAATGAAAGTAATGCTAGAAATCTGAGTCTGGCTGAAGACGAAAAACTTAGCGCTTTGTGGGAGGCAACCCAAGAAACGTCGCGACAAACCCCGGGGGTAAAAAAAACATGACTTACGCACACGGGCATGTGGACGCACACGACCCGGCTGTGCGATCTACCTCTCTAGTCTCCGATTTGACGGGCGAGCTCCCGACTTCACCGGAACTATCCAGGTAAGTACTCTTTATGCATTCCTCTTTTTTTTGATAATTTCCTCATATGTTCGGGACGAAGCATATTTTAAGTTTGGGGGGATGTCAAGAATGCGTAATTTAGTACTTTCTTGCATTTTGCATTGCATTTAGGATTGCATGTAGAACATTTTTGCATAAAAAAATAGATTTTTTTAATTTTTAATTTAGCACGTTTATTGCTTTAGCACGTTTAATTGCTTTTGTGTGTATTTTAATTAAGGTTTTCGAATATGCCCAAAATTTTCCGTATGATTTTAGTATGAGCATTTAATTTAATGAGATAACATACTTTTGGGAATAATGCGATGAATGGTTAAGGAGATATCTTTTATTTGTTTGGCATTAGATTAAAAAAATTGGGTATTTGAGCATGTTGCGAATAATAAACTGTGAGCTTTTGTGCCTTAAATCGCTTATCTTATACATCTTATTTTTTCTTGTGTGTGTCACTCATGACCGAGAACTCTAGAACTTGCTCACGATATCTTCATTGAACATATGCGTGTGTGCAATTTTTGAAAATGATTTAAGGTCATCTTTGTTTTAGCTTTATTTAGCCTAAAAGCCTACATATGAACTCATGACTCTAGTCACCTAATTTTGAGCCAAAACTTTGATTGTAGCCACATTGATCTTTAAAATTGAAAACATGATTTTGTCCTTTAAATTTCTTGTTCTTATAGAAAATGAACAAGTTTGGGGAGAAGTGGTGAAAATTTATGAAAAAGAGAGGAGTTGGCAAAAGAAAGAGGGATGAGCAGTATCTGGGTGAATGAAGAAAGAATGAAGCTCGAAAAAAAATAAAAAAAAATAATTCTCTGAAAAATATATCAAGAAAATCGAGCAAAAGAAAAAACAAATTCTGTAAATTTTGAAAAATTGAGAGCTTGAGGCTAAAGAAAAAGGAAAAATAGGCAAAAAGGCCTAAAAAAAAGGAGAAATAAGGGTGGAGTTGAGTTGAAAGAAAAAAATATTTTGAAAAAGAGTATTATGCTGAAATTGGGTTGGTGAATTGCACGTCTGTGTGCTTAAATCCTATTTGCTCAAGTTAAGTCACTTAATCCAAATTTTCCCTACCTTTAACAAAGAGCCTACATTACAACCAAATGAAAATTCCTTTTTGATTCTTAGATTGTGCGCACAAAAGTGGTCAAGATGTTAGACAATTTGCAAGCCTATGCATGGTAGTTCTACTTTCACTGAATTGATTTTGAGCGCAAACACTTTCCATACACTTTGAGAGTCGAGTGATACACTGCTACCTACTTGTAAGTCGCGATGTCAAGTACCCGAGAGAGTATTAATTATGCCGAGCTTATAAAAGATGACTTCTTGATAATGAATTGCATAGTTTATTTGAGTATGGAGTCATATGAGATTGAATGTTTATAGTGTTCTTGTGTGTTCTTTGTACCCCGTGATATTATTTTTCTTAATTTGCTCGAGGACGAGCAATGCTTTAAGTTTGGGGGATTTTGATACGTGTAAAATATACGTGCATTTAGGGGCTTAAAATGATATATAAGTGATATATTTGCATTGACATTTAATGTGTTTTACTTGGTTTCCTTTGTTGGACGTGATACTGCGTACTCTTGTGAATTTTGTAGAAAATGGAGCTAAATGGGCAAAATTCGATATCACATTCGAACAATATGTCAAAATTCAAGGTACGAGCAAAAATGTGAAGGAAAGAAGCATGGAGGGTCGAACAAAATGGAATTTCCTTTAAAAAAAAACGTCCAAACGCTACCAAATTGATATTGAGATGATTCAAGTGGCTATGGAAAGCTAAGAGAAAGGGCTACAACTGTTATGAAGATCCCAAGAGAAAATTCCGATCGCACGACCCAACCGTATGGGTTTACATGGTCGTGCAACGTAACTGGGGTTGAATTGGTCTCCTTTTCCTACTCAAACTCTACAAGTGATCTCTCCAAGCATCTATAAAAGAGACCCAAGGCTTGCACGAAAATGCATCCATCAATACAGAAAAACACATCAAATTACACGAACGCAAGAATCGAAGATCTTCGAGAGAGGAAGAAGGTTACGAAGAACACCACAAGGCTTTCGCATCTACGGGAGCACAAGAGCTTCGAAGGCTTGGAAAAGAATCCATCCCGACAAGAAGGGATTTTCTTTCTATGTCTAAGATCTATTGTATGTACTTAAATGATGTCATAATGTTGATTCGAATTTGTCTATGAGTTTGTAATCAATGTTTGGCATATCTTTCTGATCTTGGGGTATAATCGAAATCAGATTCATGTTAAATATGATTATTTGTTTTCTTAATTAATTCATGCTTTCTATTTTATGAATTCGAGTGCTTATTTATAATTTTTATTTGGCCAATAATTTGCATGTCATATTTGTAAGTGCGAGATTCGGGAGATGAGTTGTAACACAGACGGAAATCGAATTCAGACATAAATGGGTTTAACGTGCCGGGAGACCTACAACATTTTGTGGGGAGTCATTCAATTCATAAATCTTTTGGGAGTTAATAATAGTTGTAACGTACCGGGAGATCTACAATTGTTATTAATCTACTTTTATTTATCACCCAGGAGAGGGAATAATCTATCTTAGGAATTGAACCCATAGAATTCATGAACTGGTTTTTAAAACTTTAATTGCATTTATATTGAAGAAACATGTTGAGATTATGTGCCTAAGGTTGCTCTTGTAGTTGTTGAAAATACTTGTGGGGTTCAAAAATTTATTTATTTTTGCTTTTATTTTCGATTTTTATTATTAAACTCAATATTCGGTCGCTTCAATTAAATTGGAATGCGATGTTATTATAAATTAAGTGTTTTGAATATCAATCCTTGAGGATTAGGACCTTGCTTGCCATTATCCTATAAACTACACTGTACACTTGCAGTATAGAGATCCAAATATTTTTAGCGAACAATTTCACATACAAAAATCTCACAAAATACAATACTTTTCATACAAACGTATACTTTTCAGAGTAGAATTGATACTTTTTTTAATAAAAAGTGATACATTTTTTCAATAAGAAGTGATATTTGTTTTAATAAAAAGTGATTTTTTTTAATAAGATATTATATTTTTTTTTAATAAAAATTGATACTTTTTAATAAGAAGTTAAATATTTATTTTAATAAGAAGAGATAGATGTATTTTTCAAACTACACTTTGAGGTCGTTAGCTTGTCTTGTCTTGGAACTTTGATGTAGACTGATCCTTGAATTTAATGCTCTGCAGCCTTTCCTTAAACTCTGCAGGTTTTCAGGCATATCTCATTGGTTCCTTGCTTTTTGCCTTTGTTTCAAAGAAAGCAACTATAAGGATGGTAGTCCTGACACATATCTACTTTCAACAAACATTTGACTTTGCTTTGACAATGGATCTCTCTGACTTTCTTGGACCCTTTTTCTTTTTTGACAACCACTTTGATCAACTCTCCACTTATCTCGGGAGTGACTCACCACGATCTGGCACCGAGACAACTTTTCTGTCACTCAACTGAGACTTGTCTTTGTAAGTCCAAGCGGCTACGATAATCTAGAGGGGGGTGAATAGATTATCTCCATCTTTTTGATTTTACCCTCTTTTTCGAACCGGAAGCTCAGACACAATAATAAAGGTGCGGAATGTAAACAACACACGATGATTTATAGAGGTTCAACCCACCTAGGGCCTAATCCTCTACCACCCCAGTATATTCGGGATGGATTTCAAAAAGAATTTTTTTTTATTAATTACCAAAATTAATACAACACCAACTTACAACAACACCTTGAAGAGCACCACACTCTTCTTCAACACCACCTTTGAGATTACCACAATCTCTCTTGAAGATTACCACAATCTCCAACGGCACCTTGTGAAGATTACCACAATCTTCAACCTTGAAGAGCACCACACTCTTCAACACCTCGACAAGAAGATTACCACAATCTTCTTACACCTAACACCTAGATCACCCAAGTGTGTTCTTACCACAAGAACACTCACAAGAATATCTTGTGTTGAATGATAACCCAAAAATTCAAGATTACAACTCGATAATGAATTATACAATTGAGTGCAAGTGTAATCAAGAACACTGAGACCTCAAGAATGTGAAAGTGAATAGCTAGGCAAATTACAACAAGAAATAAGACAATGTAAGAACAAGTGTATTCTTGATTGTGTTGTTCTCTCTTATTGTTGTGCTTTCAAATCTTCCTCTATTTATAGGAGATGATTGATCCTTGATAGATCCTCTTGAATCGATATCTACAAAAAAATTGCAATTAAAATCAAGATTATAGTGTTTAGAAATCAATCCCACAATTTAGAGAAAAGTTGTATCTTTGCACAACGGTTAGAATTTTGTTGTAAAACATTAGGGCGACCGTCACGCACTAATAAGATTTCAAAAGAACGCAAAAAAATTTCAACAGGGTGACCAGGTCTAAGGGGGGACCAAGTCGCCCTAGGTGCGACCGTCGCCACCATGGTGACCGGTCACCCCGACCATTTTTAGGAGTTCGGGAGTTCTGTTTTGTGAAATGCGTTCCCGTGTACCGGTCGCCTCTTTGGTCGACCAGTCGACCTCCTAAATGAAATGTTGTCCGATTTTTGTCGAAAATAAACCTCAAGAAAATACTCCAAAAATTCGTAAAAATATTTTAAACCGATCGGGAGTATTTAGGACAACATTAGAAATATAGTTTCAATGTAAAACCCATTGACATAAAATTATTAAAAGTGTTGTCAATATTATCGAAAATAAACTTGAGGAAATACTCCGGAAAATATTAAAACCATTTTAAATCATTTAGGAGTATTTGGACAACCATTAAAACCATTGTTTTGGTATAAAAACAAAATCATCAAAATCATGATAAAACCATTTATCAAACAGTCTTCACTTCACTCAGCTGCCACACAACTGATTCTTCATTTTGATCTTCAGTCGACTCCTGCATTCTTCAACTTGGCTGCTTCCACTCAGCTTATAGAACCCTATCTATTACAAGTTGATTTACAGTCGAATTGGGTTGCCAACATCATAATCTAAGTTTTACATGGTATCATCAAAATTTATTACATAAATTCCCCAACAAATTGAAAAGTTGGATTGGATGGATACAACATCTTTTTTAATTTTTCTTTACCTTTATGTAATTCCATTCGTGCTTGAGTTCGAATTTGTAACCAGTTGCAAATTGAAATTTCAACAATTTGGTAGTCCTAGTTTCTTAAATTCCCACTTGACAATCTGAGAGGGCAAGAATGGAAATCCGCATTGGAGAATTGAACATGGAGGGGCAATTGGAGTTCGAGTTTCATTACAAATTGGTGATGGATTGGTAGGAAAGGTGGATTGAGATTTTTTGTTCCACTTTTCGTGCTCCACCCATATTCCATTACATTAGATGAATGACACGCATACAAGATGATATCACAATTATACACCTACGTGTCAATCATCCAATATATATACGGAATAAGAAATGGAACAGGAAAATTGAAACATGAGATCGCCTCCTAAGTATATTTAATATATATTTTGTTGACCAATTATAGATTGTCAAATGTCAAAAAGATAACTTGAAAATTATCTTGGCTTTTTTCCCAAATGATAACATCAAGTATAAGCTTTTATCTATTTATCATGCAGTCTAATTGAGGGTGGTTAATAATTTTCGATGGAGTAGATTGTTTGAAACTTATTGATTATGTTTTCTTGTGTAATGAAGTAGGCCTCTTGTGAGATTGTATCACATATCTAAATCCGTGAGAATGGAGTCTCAACACCCAAATACAAACTCAAGCCTACAGTGCGTCTCTCTCTCTCTCTACATGATTTTGTTTGCCATAGCTTCGTTGACAAACTCGCTCGATCTCTCTCTTTCTAACTCTTTGCAACTTTTTGTTTGCCTAAGCACACAATAAAGTTTTCTTCCCTCTTTTTTTTCCCCGTAATTCCTTCTTTTTTTAATGTCTTGACTGTAATTATAAATAGAAATCAACTATGGTGAATGGGTGGTTGCCTTCAACCAATTTGTGTCTATCTAAAGTTGCGAAAGAGTCTACACCTACACAACAGGATGAAAAATGTTCCTTGAGACTTATCATAAATATAAAACAAGAATTTGTGAAGGAAAAATAATATATACAGAGACAACGTGCAGCATGTTGCAACAAGATCTACATTCTATAACACCTACACACCCGTCGTGATTAAAGAGGAGAAAAATTTAATAGAAATCCAAGTAATTAATCTGGTGCAATTTGATGCAATATGCGGAAATCGAACAAAAAGAAGTATTCTATTGATGTCAATGACCGCCAAAGAGAATATCGTGTAATCGGCCCTAAATTGATATTTTTCCGCATGAATTGTAGTTTGAAGAAACCATTTTGAGTACAAAATAATATTTCAAAGGTACTAGTAATACTTTTTAGGGAAGAAACTAATATCTTTCCTGGAGACTTGTAGTATCGTTTGATTCCAAGAAAACGTATAATTCTCGTTAAATTGATAATTTTTTTAATAATAAGTGATTTGGTAAATTTGGGTCTTGATGATTTATTGCTCCTCAACGACTTTAATGCGATTTTGGGTAATCATGAACAAGCTGGGCGTGGTGTTCTTTCCTGGCATCTTGTCGGGATTTGAGGCTTTTTGGATGATGTCGGTTCGTTCTCTTGCCTACTACGCGTAATTTCTTTACGTGGTGTGCCACTCGTTCTCCTATTTCTCTCCGGGCAGCGATTGGATCAAACACCGGCATGTGGTTAAAGGTTTGTACTTCCTCGTATTTGTTTGGACCATCACCCCCTCTTAGTTTCTTGTTCATCCACTTGAATAGAGGTCCGGCTATGTTTCATTTTCAACGTATGTGGATTTCTCATGACCAATTTTGGGATTTGGTTACTTCTTCTTGGGTTCAGTGTCTTTTTCTTACAATCCTCTTTTTGCGTATGATGTTGAAGCTTAAACGGTTGCGTGAACCACTTGGGGTTGGAACACGAATGTCTTTGGTGATGTGAATCGCATGGTGGATATTCGGATGGAGAAAGTGCGTCAAGTCCAATCAGATATTGAAACTCTGGGCTACAATGCTAATCATAGTAAGATAGAATTTGATGCTCAAACATCTCTTTCTAAAACCTTTTTGCTGCAAGCAGAGTTTCTTAAATAGAAGGCACGTACTGCTTGGCTTAAAGATGGTGACCATAATTTTGCATTTTATTATCATCGTTGTTAGATTAAGAAAATCCGCTATGGGATTCATGGTTTGATGATAAATGGAAATTTTTTGGAGGATACGAATGTGCTTGGCAGTTATATTACTTCCTTCTACAAGGAGCTATTTTCGGATTTAGGGGGTGCTACTCCGGATTACTCTATGGTCGATCATGTTATTTCTCATAAGGTGGTGGCGACTGATAATGCTCTTTTAATGGAAATTCCTTCGGACTCTAATATCAGGGAGACATTGTTTTATCTTGGATCGGATAGTTCTCCTAGCTTGGACGATTTTACTAGTATCTTCTATCAGCATTATTGGGACATTATTTCATCTGATGTGATCATGGCTGTCCGTTATTTCTTCATGAGCTCGAATTTGCCTTCAGGTTTGAACTCTAGTTTTATGACTCTTATCCCGAGAAGCAAATATGCTAACACTGTTGATAATTTTCGGCCGATTGTTATGAGTAATTTTAGCCACTCAGTTGGGGGTGATCATCCCAGCTTATTTGTGTCCCACACAATTTGGTTTTATCCCTGGCCGACAGATTCATGACTGTATTGCTTTGGTTTCAGAGGGTTTCAATATTCTTCATGGTCGTCTGGACAATAACATTATTTTGAAAATTGATATCTGTAAAGCTTTCGATACGCTGAGTTGGGGTTTTCTGCTGCATGTTCTGCGTCAATTTGGTTTCCTTGATATCTTCATACAATGGATCAAGGTTATTTTGCAATCAGCCCGGATTTCAGTTTTATTAAATGGTTCGTCGGTGGATTACTTTCCTGCACTAGAGGTGTTAGATAGGGTGATCCTTTGTTCCCTTTGCTTTTTTTTTGTATCGCGGAGGAAGTTCTGAGTAAATTTTTGGAGGCAGCGGCGTCCAATAATCAGCTCACGCCATTTTTGGCTCCGAGGCATATTGATTTCCCTGCTTCAGTTCTCTAGGCAGATGACATAGTTATTATATGTAGGGCCTCTTCTGATAATGTGCGCACACTTCTTCAGATAATCACGGATTACGCTAGTATTTTGGGTCAGGCTTTCAATCATTGAAAATCAAAAGCTTTCTTGGCGGTCGGGTTTCTACTCGTATGCGGAATCAAATTCATGATATTATGGGTATTCAGTTAAGGGCCTTTCCTACGGTCTATTTGGGCACCCATATCTTTAAGGGTGCTCCAAAGCCCACCGTTTTGCAGCAGATATTCGATAGAATTATTCTGAAGTTTCGAAGATGGAAGGGGATGACTCTGTCTCTTCCTGGGAGGGTTTTCTTGGTTAACTCGGTCATTACTAGTTCCTTTGTCCATACTATGATGATTTACAAATGGACGATATCTATGCTCAAGCAAATGGAGAAGGCCATGTGTAATTTTATTTGGACTGGTGATGTTAACTCTAAGGGTACTGTGGTGGTGAATTCGGCTCGTTGTTGTATGCCCAGAGCAGAATGCGGCCTTGGGGTTCGTTCTATCATTGTGGCCAATAGTGCTTTTCTGACTAAACTTGGATGGAAAGTTATGACGTCCGACTCAGTGGTTTTTTAGATTCTTCGAAAATGCTACTTGCTTTCTAATGATTCCATTCGGCATACGTTTTTACCATCTTCGATTTGGGTTGGGATTAGGCCTCGCATTGAGGACATTTTGACTGAGTCACGATGGATCCCTGGGATTAATTCAGAGGTATTATTTTACATTGATAACTGGTTGGGATACTCTATTGCTGATAGGATTGGAATCCCTCACGAGTACATATATCTCTTCGGGCAACTTATCTCTAATTTATTTACTTCTACAATGATTCCTGGCATTTCACATTTTCTTTTGTCGAGGCTTATTTGGATCCGATCTAGACACCGTCCGTTTTTACGATTGCCCTGTCTCAAAGGATAAAAGGGTTTGGATGCATTCGCTGATGGGGAGATCTCTTCGAAAGTCGCTATTCTCATTTTTGTCCATCATCTCCTATGGTCAATTGGGGTTCATGGATTTGGTCTCCTTACATCCGGAAAGGCGTTGGATTGTGGCTTGGCGTGCTATTCACTATCGCCTCACAGGCGGTCATGGATTTGTTGCAAAATGGGGTTTTATCGGCCCCTCTGCGTGGTCTCTGTTGTGCTAATGATGAATCTACTGATCATTTATTTATCACTTATGTCTTTGCAGGGGCCCTTTTGGCGTTGGATCTTTAGTACCTTTGATGTTCACTTTCATCTTGCTGACAATTTTAATGAATTCTTGTGCACTTGATGACTTTTAGATTCAGTGAGCAAGTATCTTTTTTATGGCGAGCAGCAACATTCTCTTGCATCTGGCTTATTTGGCATGTACGGAACAATTTGGCATTCAATGATAAGACTTGGACGGTGGACGCTGCTATTGTCCAGCTTCGGGTTCTCATCGTTGAATCTTCATCTTTAGATCATGGTTGCATGGATAATGATCAACGAGATCTTTTCATCCTCCAGAGACTTCATGTTTCCTGGTCGGCCAAGGAAAGCTCCGAACATAGTGCATATTGATTGGCATAAACCCCTTCCCAGATGGATCAAGGTGAATACGGATGGCGCTTCGGGAGCGCCGAATAGACTTACGGCTTTTGGGGTCTCCGAAATTGTCGAGGTTTCTTTTGGGATTGCTTTGTGGATCATTGTGGTGCTGGTTATGTGTTTGAGGCGAGAGTTGGCGACGCGGCGATGTTGGCAATTCACTATGCGTTTGTTAAGGGTTAGACTAAACTTTGGCTTGAGTCGGATTCTACTTATGTGGTGAATCTTATTCATAAGCGTTCTTCTGATGTCCCATAGAGACACTTGAGTAAATGACGGTATACTCTTCACTTGATTTTTCAGATGGATTTGGTGGTTTCCCATATTTATTGTGAAGGTAATCGCGTGACGAAATTTACGAGTAAGAAATTGCAATCGGAGAATTGGTGAGGCTTGCCCCAACGATATTGTATCCCTACTTTACGGAGGATTATGTTGGCCAATCCACTTTTAGATTCGTTAGATAATACGTCCTTGTGTTTCTTAATCTTTCTCTATGGACGTTTTTTATGGGAGGTACTCTTTTTCCTACCAGGGTTTTTTCCCACAAGGGTGGGTTTTACCTTGCGAGGTTTTAACGAGGTCCCAACCATTTAGCTACCGGTCGGCTTGTGATTAGTACGCTTTTCTTTCTGGTACACATCTCGACTTTATTTTCCTTTCGCTACCTGATCGGCTTGTGATCAAGACTCTTTTTTTTTAAAATATATTTTCGATTTATTCAAAAAAAAATTTACCAATAAAAAAAATGATATTTTTCGAGTCCAAAGTGTTACTATGTCACCACCTAATATTACAAAAATACTACCGGTCCTGGAAATATTGTGCCATCGGCTCCAAAAAATTAGAAAAATCATCACCACATAAATTTAGAAGTAGTGCTTTTCGGAAAAAAAACTAATACCTTTTAATTATAATTAAACGCACTTGTAAGCGTAATAATTATGAAATTGATACCTGCCTTTTGAATTGGAACATAGGTCGCAACACGGTCCCTGTCGACAAAAAAGACCCGTAAGACGATCCTATATGAGTTTTTGCCAATTATGAAAAAAGGATATTCAAGAGTGGTTTAGGTTAGAAGCCTCTTAAGAATTAAAACATCTTACTTAGGTAAACCAAAAAAAAAAAAAGCGATATTAGGATCCTTATAAATTCATGGTATTTATTATTTATGTATTTTTGAAATAGGATTTTATTATTAAATCCTCATTAATACTGATAATTTTAATGATAAAATTGACATTACCTGCATTTTGCTATTACATTCCTATTTCAAAGTTTTTTTTTTATGATCTTGTTTTATTTAAATACTCTAACAACTTAATTTTGAAATAAAATTTAACACCTTTAAGCTTCAAAAACGTCTTAGATGTTTAAATATGTTTAGCCAAAGGAAAAAAGATTGAAAATTACAAACCAAAGTTTGATATGTGTAGTTAAACTAGATACAAGAGAATGAAATAGGTTTATGCCTTCTTATTTGCTAGAATATTATTGCAAAAGATATACATGTCCTAGTTATGTACACACTCAAAAAGAAGAAGAAAAACAACAATTGCTAAACAGTCTAATACCAGTCGATAAAGTGACTATATACAAAACAACACAATCAATACCCCTCCTATTTCAGCTACACCTTGCATTTCATACATGCCTATCAAAAAAAGAGGACTGCTCATTAAGCACATTCAATTGAGCTAATACTTTAGCAGCCATAGATTTTGCATTTGTGCTTCCTCTCAGAAGCATGTTCTAACAACTCTTTTTCGTGTGAAGCATGAAAGTGTCTGAAAGTGAGACAATCGAAGATTACTTCAAGTGTTCCACTTCTAGAAGGTGGTGAGATTTGAAGATTTTGAGGGAGTCGAGAGATTACACCCATCATGTGAGATGTCTCCTTTTCGTTGTTAGAAGTTTTGATGATTTTAATCAGAGTGGTAATGCATTTCTTGTTCATATGTTCTGTGAAGGTTTCATGATCACCATCTTCTGTCAAATGATAGAGCAATTTCACAGCATTTTGTCGGACAACAAGGTCGTCGAGTTCACATAACTGGATTAGTACTTTAACAAAGAGAGATCCGTGAATGACAAAATAAGATAATGTTATACAATCGGGGCTACATATTGATTCAAATGTATACATAGTAAACATGTATTGAGAAATAAAAATTAACAAAAGATGGGTAAATTATACTTTGCTCTTCAAATATCTTGAATTTTTGCACGTTGCCCCTTGAACGTTTTCTTCTAACACTTTACCCCTTGAACTTAGTGTTTTCCTCACACCACACCCCCTTGGAGGTGGTAAAGTGTACAAAAATATTAAGTTCGGGGGTAAAATGTGACAAAAATGTCTAGTGAATAAAGTGCAAAAATTCGCATAGTGTAGGGGTTTCGTGTGATTAACCCAAAAGAGATTATGTGGAGAAGATTTCATGGAGAGGTATAAAATATTTGGGACCTGGGCGATGAGGTGAAATGGTGAGATCGGAAGATTAAAATTTGTGGTTTTTCGGATAAATCTTTGATCCTCATTCTCATATGGAATACACAATAGAAGTGAAAAGGGGAAGATTTATGGAATTTCATTTCTTCAATCTTACAAAGAACCTTAAAAATTATAAACAAGTTCAAGTTCTGTCCCCTAAGATTTGGCCTAATTACTGGAGGGTTTCGAATTTCTCTCTCTAAAAATATGCTCTCTTCTCTCTCCTACCTCCTCCTTGTCGTCGACTTTTGATGATGAGGATTGGTTTTCCGGCCGGCTTCTCCGGCTTTTCACATGACAACGATCTCTTCCCGGAAATTTTTTCAACCCCTTCACATGGTACTTCGTCTTCTATGGGGGGACGTCCTCCCTTGTATTTCCATCGCCCAAGGAGTTGCCCTCTCCTTTGGTGGTTAACATGTCCATGGTCCCGCCAAAAGTTGTTATAACTTCTCCAAAGGTTGTCCCTACCCCAGCAGTCCCCCCACGTGGTGACATCGGTGGTCCCCCCTTGGAGGCCAATCCTCAAGCAATTGGTCCTCCTCCCAAAGTATTCTCGCTATATCCTCGACCCTTCCGCCACAAGGGCCCCGGGTACTTTCTTGGATTCTCGGGTAACCCATGAAAAATCTATTTTTATTGGTTCAAGAGCTCAGATTCAACGCATGCGTCCAAGATTCCAACTTTTTCGAAAAACACTAAAGCCCTGGACATAATTCCCGTCCGATTAAGAAAGGAGATTTCTTTTCTATTACGATGGATGAGGACATTTATCATCAACGTCATGTGAAACTACGTAACTCTTTGATAGAGCGATTGTTGCAACCAAAAGGTGCTAAACCGTTTTCATTGGAAGCTCTCAAGTCCAAGTTGATCGAGGTTTGGAAAATTCAGAATAGTTGGCATTTGGTTCCTCTTGGGAAAGGGTATTTCAGCTTACAGTTCACGAATTTGGATGACCGTAATCGTATTTTTGCTAAAGTTTCATGGAACTTGAATCCAGGTATCATTCGTATTACTTGGATTCCAAATTTCAATCCTTATCATATTAATACTTCGGTGACACAAGTTTGGGTACGTATTTATGAATTAAGTATTGAATATTGGCATCATTCTTTGATCACGAAGATTGCTAGTGCGATTGGTACTCCTATCCAAATTGATGGACGTTCGTTGCCTGGTGAGGTGGGGCATTTTGTTCGCGTTTTAGTCGAACTTGATCTAAATAATCCTCTTCAGGAGTTTGTTATGGTGGAACGGGTAGTACACTGTTCTTTTGTCAATTGTCGCATAGTTGGGCACCAGATCAAAAATTGTCGTCAGGTCAAATCTAAAGAGGTACAATAGAAGGATGACATTGGGCGCAAGGAAAAAAGCCCAGTTCGTGGATGTTCCACCGTTCGAGATCGTGTTTCGGCTACTAAGGGGAAGGCGGTTGAATCTGAAACTTGGGTACAAGTAACAGGTCGTCAAGGTCGTGTTAAGGAGGGTGAACCTTCTTCTTCACATATTCATACTAAGAATTCTTTTGATGTTCTGGGTGCTGATTCAGATGATGTGGCATGTGATAATACAAATTTGGAGCACAAATCTGATAATGATAATCGGATTATGGCTTCGGAAGATAATACTAGCAAACACGATTGGCGAGCTATGGTTCCTTATCAACCGCAAGCAACAAATTTGGATGAACATGGACAGGCTAATTTGCAACATGGAATGACAATAGTTTCAAATAACTTTCCTCTTAATGATTATGTCCTTAGCTCCAATGATCCTTCCGAGGGGTTCAAAGCTATGGCCGCTGCTGCCCGGAAACGTTGGTCATATATGGCGGATGAAGACAATCAAGTTGATGCAGACAAATTGGAAGCTTTAAAGACCAAGTTAGGCGACTCTTCAATTGCTCCAATTGTCTTTCACTCAAGTGATTCGTCAGAAGCTATGAACGCTCTGACAATTGTGGCTGGAGGATCCTGGGTCGATATTCCACAGGATACATCAGACCATCAGGAGGATACTCAAGCACATGCAAAAAAAACACATGACAATGTCCTTCGAAAATCCTCTAGAAATAAACGTCCATCATTTCGATTGCGATTTTAAGTTATTTCTGTTGTTTCTTTTATGGGGTACTCTTTTTCTTATCAAAGGTTTTTCCCAATGGGTTTTACTTTGATAGGTTTTAAAAGTTAGCTGCTTGGCTTGTAAGCAGTGCACTACATTTTCTTTTTTAATAATATTTTGCATTTATTCAAAAAGAAGATTTGGCCTAATTACAACCACCAAAAAACCAGCTAACTTCTAAAATTACATTAACTATCTTTATGGTTTGTTTCCATCTTACATTTTGCACCAACCGATAGTTGACCTGACGAAAATTACTGATGTCATAAATAACTTTATATGAAAATCCAATTTTACCCCTACAAAATGTGTTGGAGGGCTATCTGTAGTATTTTATATTTTAGAGGGTTATAATTGTTATAGTTTTTATATTCATTAAATATCATAATTAAACAATATTGTTATTTCATTGGCATATTCAATATATTTTCATAATTTTTAGGGATAATTACAAAAGACCCACTGAGGTTTGGGCTAATTACAAAAAAAACACAGAAATATTTTAAAATTACAAAAAGGCCCCTCAAGTTTGATTAAGTCCTAAATTTAAGGAGTTAACTATAATATTTATAGAAATATCATGGGGTTTTGAAATGTTTGTTGTTTATGAAGGGAGAAAATGTAAGATGAAATCAAACCTGGAGGGATTTTTTGTAATTTTTAAACATCTCTGAGTTTTTTTGTAATTAGCCTAAGTGTCAGGAGTATTTTTGTAATTATCCCTAATTTTTATTTTACATTAATATAAATATTAGTAATTTGAGCAAACTTAATGTTAAGCTTTAGAGTCTTAAATGACATAAATTAAATAAATTTAAATATGAATGAAATGCATCCCCTCTCTTTCCTCAATATGTGGTCACCAGCCCCTCTTCTCTCTCCCTCCCCGCCAATATAGCTCTATCTTCCCCCAATCCAACGCCAGCTAGAGCATATATATACACATCCATGTATACAAAAACAACCCATGAGATTTGACCTAATTACAGAAAGACCCAACTAACTTCTCAAGTATAGTTCACAAGTTCTGTTAATTTAGTAACACTTCCATCAGCCATAGTTTTTTTTTTTTGGGTCATTTTAGAAGTTAACCGAATTTATTTGTAATCAAACCAAACCACAGGGATGGTTTTTGTAATCACCCCTATAAATATTTCTCGATACGCCAATTTAAATTGCATGTCGAATTCCACATGTTTGTAGATACCTGTCTCAAGTTCGTCCTGATGTTCAAACCAGAAGACGATCCACACAACGCACGAAACGTGAGGAGAAGCGTTTCTTGCATACCAGGTCCAGAAAATGAAATAAGAGAAAATAGCTTGAAAACATCGTCTTCAGTTTCCAAAAGTGAAATCTGGTCCTTAGAAGCTTCAGGAGAAGTTGTAGACATCGCTAGGTGCATGATAGTTTTCGCCACATGTTCACGCAATTTGACCGATGATAAAGTGTGACAAAACAGAAGTTCAAATAAAGGGATTTTAGCCCCTTGTTTAATCAATTGAAGGCCATTTTGTGGTACACCTGAGAGGTTTTGTAAAGCTTTAACAGCCATTGCCTTGACTTCAATATCACTTTGCTTGAGCATCTGAAGAAGTGGTCTTAGTGCCCCATCTTTAGAAAGACATAGTTTGTTATGATCAGTTAGCTCAACATTGGCTAAGGTTTCAGCCATGGTTATTTGCATGGGTACAGGTCCTGTACAATTAAGTCAACAAAATGATGTCTTAGTTTAAAGCCAGCAAAATCATCAGAATTACATCCCGTCAGGGAAGAGCAGGAGGGGTCAACTTCATAATTCTTTTAAAGGGATAATTACAAAAACTACCCTTGAGGTTTATCCTAATTACAAAAAAACTCAGTTATCTTCAAAATTACAAATATTTCCTTGATATTTGTTTCTTTTTACAAAATGCACTCTCATGGCGTGGGTATTTGTAACACCCAATGGGGCATTCGAAATCTTGAAATATTAGCTGGAGTTTTTTGTAATAAGGGTAAACCTTAAGGGTAGTTTTTGTAATTATCCTTTTTTTTTTTAACAAATTAATATAAATATAATTATTGAGTTTTAAAGTCTTGTCCCCTAAAAAAATTGAAAAAACCACTTTATTTACTACTTTCAAGAAAAAAATAAATGGAATGTGTAATGGCACATAATTTGGAGCAATTTATCATCTTGCATTGTTCTTAAGATGATCAATGCTACGTGTAATGTATATATATATTTCGAACTTAGATGGAACGGTGATGTCAGCAGATAACTTATTGAACTACTGAGAGCTGTCATTATTATTAAGGTCAATTCTAAAATCTACCGGTGAAGTTCAGTTTAAAATTACAAATACCCCCTGAGGTTTATTTCTAAAAATTGCACTTTTTGAAAGTGGTATATTTGTAAAACAAACATAAACTTCAAGGGCACATCCGCACATGTAGTACCTCAAGGCGGTTTTGTAATTTTCAAAGATTATTGAATTTCTTTTTTAGTTAGGTTAAACCTTAACGGCAGTTTTTGTAATTTATTCTTTGTTACATTTAGCTTTTCGTAGTCGACACAAGGTGCGATCTTGCTTCCCATTGGCTTATTCCTTTTGCACGCTTCCGATCGAGCACTTTAAGACATGGCATGGAAGTATTACTTGTTTAGGTAATATTCTTGACTTCGTACAAACGGATTCTTTTCGATTGTCTTGACTTGATCGCTTTTCCCGGTGACTTGAGTCTGCTCCAATGATTGAGGACTCATCCGTCACTTCAACTTGACTTGACTTCTTGAGTTAACTTGATCGACACTTCACACAATTGTATCCGGTGATACTCCTTCATCGAGTTCTTGACTTCTCCTCCTTGTCATACTCAAATGCTTCCGCAAGTCTTCATCTCACGCCTTGATTGACTTCTTGTATATCCAGGCATAGCCGACTTAACTCACTCGTAACCCTATATATTACAATGCAAATTACAAGAAAAATGGGGTGCCAACTTTCTAGTCTAAGTTTTACATGGCATTCATCAAAATCTAAACAATAAATTTCCCAACAATTTCCCCCTTTTTGATGATGCCAAAACTTAAAACATACATACACAAAGTAAATAGCAAAGATACATACGTCTAATGTACAAACAGAGAATGTATGCGCAGAATTAATCTTTTTATTGATCATAACATTCTTGTCTTTTACACAGCTGTTTACAAAGCGTATTAGAGCAAACATGGTATTCTATATCTATGCAAAAATATAGAAGTTCGAGATTCTTATTCAATGTACAGAAAACTTATATACATATGCATTTACAATAGTAAAATACATGAAGGGGTGGACAACAACACTTCATCGCCTTCGCTGTCTCCTTCTTTCCTCTTCAGCTCTGTCATCTTCTGGTCTCTTTCTCTTCTTTTCTTCTACAGCTGCTTTCTTTTTCTCATAGGCTCTTCTGGCAGCTTCGTCTTTTCTCTTTCTTTCTTGTCTTTCTTCCCACAACTGAGTTTGTCTTTTATTTTCTTCTTCAATCCTCTTGACATAGTCAACATTCTTCCTTGCCACTTCCCTGTTGGCTACTTCGTCTTACCCAACCCAATAGATCCCTCATTTCTTTCTTGGATCTATATATTCGATATTTTTGGGTAGAGGTCTAGGTCTAAAACCTCTTTCTCCACTACTTCTTCCTCTTCCTCTGGGTGTGTATTGTCTTTGGGGCCTTCTTCTTTCCGGTGGAGAGTGACCCGGTAGAGTGGTCACAGAGAGTGATTGCTAGAGTCTCGTCGCTGTCGCCTTCTTCACACGACTTGAGGCCTTTTTCCCAATACAAGTCCCAGGCTTGGGCTATGGACATGCCTTCGAAGTATCCTTCTGATTCGAGCGTTTTGAATTCATCGACTGATCTAGGCTCGGTTCCGACGTCTGAAATGGCATCAGTGTCTCTTCCTGCTGGAATGCCTCCGTATTGTTTCAATATGTCCATCACACGTGCATCCATTTTTCCTTCAACATCCTTCATCCCTGCTTCTACTATTTTCCTTTTCTCAGACATCGGCACATCAGAGTGTTGGAGCGCGAGTCACCGGAGTTTGCTTATGATGTCAGCTGTGACAAGTCCTTGTTGAGGGGTTCTAGCAACCATTAAGGTCATATCCTTCGAACCTTCCCCCTCAACGGATTTTCCCTTTTCTTTCCTCTGTTCTTCAGCTGTTTTCTCCTTCACAGCTGCGTCCTTCTTCTCAGCTGCGGACTCTTTCAACGTCTTTAGGTATTCCTCTTCCCCCTTTTTGGCATCATCAAAGGAGAGAGGAACCCCTGGAAACATGCCAACAAGCATGAAATCGAGGCGGCTGATAGCTGAGTTCTGCTTGGATTCAGCTGCGGAGTATGCTGCTCGAAATTCTGAGCGAGTGGCTTTTGATTCGGCTGTCACCAACTTCATTTCAGCCATAAGAAGGCTGAATTTTTCATTCATATTCTCCTCTACGCGCAGAAGTTCTTTTCGATGAAATTCACGCAGCAGTTCCATTTCCGTGGTATGAGAGGCATGCATCCTATCAATATTTTCTTGCATCCTCTTCTTCATGTCAGCATTATCAGCGCTCCAGATCAACATTTTATTGTACAATGCTTTGAAGTATCGAACTTGTTCCACCCGCATTGTCTCAGCTTCTTTATTGCACCATTCCCGGATCCTCGACTATGATTCCACGCAGACGGTAGTAAGATTAGCATATCAGTTATCCAGCCGCATATCCAATGAGGCCTGGTGCCTTTCCATCTTCTCGATCTCTGCAAAGATTGCGTTGAAGACCTCTCGAACCTCAACTGTCACCTCTGTCTCAGCTGGCGGCCAAGCATCATCAAAATCAAAGTTTGCTGGGACGATGGTATCTGTTGGAATGACTGGATCAGGTTTATGGAAACGTTGTTGATCTCTAGCCGATTCTTCATCAAGATCGAGCAAATTCAGTGAAAAGGGGAACGTTTGTTCAAATGCATCATCACGGACATATGGAATGTGTTCAACGGTGACTCATGGCCGTGATGAGCCCGGTTGAGTCGATCTGCTGCAGCCTTCGGGAGCCTCGCGCATGACCGTGTTTTTAGCTGGGGTCTCTGTTGGTATTGACCCAGCTGGCTGGGCCTCAGCTGTCTCAACAGCTTCTTCGGTCTCAGCTGGTTTTTCCATTTGAGTTGACTGTTCCTCGGCCGTATCAGTAGCATCATCGGAAGATGATGAGACTTGAAGGGGTGGCTCATCATCAAAATTGAAAGTTTGACGAGTAGCCTTGAGATCCGACTTACTCGTACTTGGGCCGAACATCCTCAATTGAGTCTTTTGGATTTGCAACGGGGATGACTCGGCCATCTTCATCTTGATCCCGAGAAAAGTTATTTCGGGGTTGTCTTGGGAATCATGAAGGGCACTTATCTCCTTCTCGGATGCATCGATGATAACAGGGAGGGGATGTTCTGCGCTTCGGCCTCTTTACCCCGGGAAGTCTCAACCTCCCGTAGGCCTTTAGTACCTCCTGCAGTTTCAACTGCAGCAAGGCCTTGGACATTCCCTTCGATAGACTCAGCTGTCTTAGGGTCTTCTACGGTGACATCCACAGGAGTCTCAACTCCGTGGATTGTACTTTCATTGCCTAGAGTGTTAACTCCCAGGGCAGATCCATCCTGTGCCTCGACTGCATCGGCGGCGTCTTGATCTCATGAGCGATTGGCACTTCACCGAGACAGTCTCGGCTGTCCGAGCTTCGTCAATGATAACTCTTTGTGTTTACATGTTTTTTTCCTTCTCCACTTCGCCTCCGAGATTCTTTATGGAGTCATCTGCAGGCAACCTCCGACATAGCCGCTGCGGTGGAGAGAGTTTCCCCCACTCGGCACACCACCGGTGAGTGACTTGATTGGGGTCACTTTTCTCCAAACTCCCGATCAAGCTTCTGTGAGTGTTCAAATTGGGGCAAAGTGCTAAGACACCTTCAATAGGGGTTGGCTCGACTTGGGTCCCCAAGTTCCCGGCTTCATTGCCAAGTCCCCTAGATCAATTCTCTCCGAGTGAGTCAAGTGGTTGCGGCAATAACGATGGCAATTTGGTGCACCACTCCCATGGATCGATTTCACCGAGATTTGGAAGATTCTCCTGGTCCTTCCATCACCGTTTGCTCATGCAAAGATCCTGGATTCCCGCATGGCTTGCTGCGTTTCTAGCTCTTCTCGCAGCAGCGGAAGAAGGTCCGATCTTCATCTCTTCCCGAGAGAACATCGAGGTGGGGATGAGTATGCTCGGTGGTTCCGGTGAAGGGGACGATGTTAGCCTTCTCACGAGCTTGACCTCTTTCGCCAACTTTTCCTTCTCATTCTCTTTGAAGATATTCAAGATATCTATGCAGTTCTCTTCATCCAGTGCCTGGACCACTGTGGTCAATCCGAGAAAATTCATCATTTCTTCCTCTTCTTCAATAAATTCAGGTCTTTGGAACGTTCCTTGAGCGACTCAACTTCCACTTCCTCCATTCTCGCAGAGGCGATTTTGGATGTCTAGATATGGTGGAGATAGCATGACCAAATCATCGTCATCATCTTCCTGCAGTACCTCTTTCTCAGGAATGGAGGGTAGCTGAGCTTGCTGCTCTTCACCCTCAGCAACGTCTGTCGCAGCCGGAGACACAACCCATGCCGACAGGAGACTTAGCCGCCTCTCGGTTACTTGCTCTCAATTGTCATCCACACTGGGGTCTTCGACTTGCCTCTGCTGATCGGCTTCAGCAGACTTGGCGGTTTCATCAATGATCTCTTTAGACTCTAGTTGTCCAAATTGTTTGATGATCTGTTCCACCGAGTGGCGTGACTTAGCTTTTTTTCAAGCTCAACGCTTGAAGATTCTTCTTCTTCTTTTTTTGGTTTTCACCGAGAGGAACATCCGGTTCTACTTCCTCCAGCGGTTCGATAGTAAAGGCACATGGGGTTGCCTTAGAGGCAGCCGCTTTCTCGTCTTGCGATCTCTTTCTTCTTCATTCCTGGAGAGGGTACTAAGGATTCCTTCTCTATTGCGGCTGCGGGGCAGTGGGCTTGTTTTTTTTCCACCGGGGCAGCTTTCTTCTTGGGAGGAGAGACAATACCTTTGTTTCCTCAGGGTCACCGATTCCCCTCACTCGTATCCGCTCTCTTGGCATAAGCTCTCTTCTGAGCTCCGGAGAGATTTGATCGGAACATCTTCTTGTTGACATGGAACGCCTTTCCATGTCGGAGTAGAACACCCTTCACCTCCATCAACCGACCAATAACAAGGCCATACCCCAAGGACCCTCCGAATGATCCATCGTCTGAAGGACTTATTTCAACATTCTCGCAGTATCTTTGTCAGAGCGACTCTCCGGTTTACTTTCTTCTCCTCCATGATCGCGGCCATCACGATCGACTTGGTTTTGGACAGCTGATTAAAACTTCCAAATTTTATGTCTACACACTTGGCAACAATGTTCAACAGCTTATGATAATCTTCCTTCAAAGCTTCTTATCACCGTAGACAACCTTCGCAAAGACGAGGTTTGGCCACTTCCTTCCATGCGCAAAGACCAAGTTTACATCAGCCTCCAATATCTCCGGCACTCTTTCCGACGGCAGCAAACAATGCTCCGCTAGATCCTCAACAATGATCGTAAATTCCTTTCCATGAACAGAGGACTTGATGCCCTCGTCGTGAACCTCATCGTTCACGTAGAACTGGGCGACCTCTTCCACATATGTCATCTGAAACTCCATTGTGAGAAAGGGTTTCAGTCAAGATTTCTCCACTTTCTCAGCTATCTTCTTCACAAGGGTTTCATCGGACCCCTGTTTAATCATCCCTTCAAAATCCACGGTTGAACCAGTGTGGATTTGCTTTCCCAACTAGCGAAATCATAGGTGGTTGCCATCTTTGAGTTTTACCGAACGAAACCTTAGAAATTTTCCTTAAAGATTGATAGGGTTTTGAGAGAAAAATACTGTCTTTGCTTTTGGAGAGATGAACAGTTTGAGTAATGTGAGAGAGAAAACGGACGAAATGGTATACGTATGGGTTATGAAAGGACGTGCATATGGTTTTTGAAATTTGATCAAGATCAACGACTCAGATTTAGCACGCCGATTAACATTTAATTGCTCGCATTTAATGCGGCAACATTTATATCCAATCATATGCTTTGTTGTGCGACTTTTGGATCACTGTCATTATTATCTTTGGCGTCATCCTTAAAACATTCCCGCTTATTAAAAACGACTGCGTTTTTGTCACTTAGCTCATAAATGACTCAGCTTACTTCTTAGCTGATTCAATTCTTCTTCTCTCTTTTCACATAGGTACTCAGCTGTCAGCTAACTCGATGCAACTGATTTTCCGATACGGCTGATTCACTTAGCTGATTCACGAGCTCAGCTCTATTTTCATCTTTTCTGTTTCATCTCTTCTCCTTGAGTCTTCTGGGTGTTAACTTAGCTCAATTAACCGTAGCTCATGCTTGAGTTCTTCAAATCTTGATTCACATAATGGCTTTGTGAATATGTCGACCAACCTTTATCAGTTGAGATGTATTCCAAAGTGATGTCCTTCTTTTCAACATGGTCTCTTATGAAATGATATCTGACATCAATGTGCTTTGTTCTAGAATGCAGCACAGGATTTTGAGTGATTGCAATAGCACTTGTGTTATCACACATAATTGGAATCTCTTTTTCTTCAACATCATAGTCTCTTAGCTGTTGTCTCATCCATAAGACTTGGGCTAACAACAATGCTTGCCATTGGTATGTACTCGGCCAATTGTGGATGTGGCTATTGAATTTTGCTTCTTGCTAAACCAGAAAAACCAATATATTTCCAAGCATTTGACATGTACCAAGTACTCTTCCTGTCCACTCTACATCCAAGATAGTCGAGTCCGAGGAACCAATAAGCTTGAATCCACCTTCCTTTGGATACCATAAGCCGACTTCCCGCATCCTTCAAATATGTCGATTCTCTTAGTCATCATATGGCTTTCTCGTGGTGCATTGAAATCTTGCACATACACCTACAACATAGGTGATGTCGGGCCGCTTCTTTGTTAAATAGAGAAATGATCCAATAAGTGCTCAGATCTTGTTTGATCCACAGGCTTGCCATCCGCATCCATATCCATCTTGATCGATGTATTCATTGGTATTTTCACGAGAAGATTTCTCTTCCATACCAAATTTCTTCATTAAATCTCCGGTATACTTTGTTTGACTTATAAAGGTTCCATCCTTCACCGTTTAACTTGAAGTCCTGAAAGAATGTCAACTCTCCCCATCATGCTCATTTCAAATTTGCCTTGCATGAGGTTTGAGAACTTATCACACAGCTCTTTGTTTGTGGATCCAAAAATAATGTCATCCACATATATTTGGACAAGCGTACTCTCTCCATCTTGAATTCTCAAGAGTGTTCTCATCCACTTTGCCTTTGGTGAATCCATTATCTGTTAGAAATTGAGATAATGTATCATACCATGCTCTTGGTGCCTGTTTCAATCCATATAGAGCTTTCTTGAGCTTGTACACCTTATCTCCAAGAGTCTTCTCGCTCAAATCCTGGAGGTTGTTCAACATAGACTTCTTCTTCCAACAATCCATTCAAAAATGCACTTTTTACATCCATTTGGTATACAAATGAAGTTCTTGTGTGCAACATAGGCAAGAAACATCCTTATTGCTTCTAATCTTGCAACAGAGCAAATGTTTCATCAAAATCTATACCTTCCTCTTGGCAATACCCTTTGGCTATCAAACTTGCTTTGTTTCTTACCCACGTAACCTTCTTCATTCATCTTGTTTCTAAAAACCCATTTTGTGCCAATAACATTTTGATGGGTTGGTCTTTGCACCAGTTCCCATACTTTGTTCATTTTAAATTGATTCAGCTGTACTTGCATGGCCTGAATCCAATGTGTGTCATCCAATGCTTGGGACACATCTTTTGGCTCTATTTGGGAAATAAAACAAGTGAACATTGTTTCTTGTTGAGCTCTTGATCCGGTTCTTACACCATCTCTTACATCTCCAATGACTAGCTCGGTGGATGGTCTCTTAGCCATCTCACATCAAAGTTGGAGTAAGTTAGCTGGTTGATCGTCTTGCAAACACTGTGTTATCTTGAGCAACTCTCTCATCATCACTTAGCTGCAGATTTTCCAGCTGTCTTTGAGATTCAACTATCTCATCTTCACTTTGATTAATTACTCCAGCTTCAGCTTCAACATAAGGACTTTTCTGCATAGTTGGCTGATCCAGCTTACCAGCTAACTCCTCAATGTCTTCTCCATTTATGTTAGGTTCATAAAAAACTACATGGATAGACTCTTCTGTGACCATTGTCCTTTTGTTCAGCACTCTATAGGCTTTGCTTTCAAATTGAGTATCCCAAGAAGATACCTTCATCGCCTTTAGCATCAAAAGCCTTTAGATTATCCTTGCCATTGTTGTGGATGAAGCATTTACATCCAAATATTCTAAAATATGCAACATTTGGCTTTTTCCCTGTCCAGATTTCATAGGGAGTCTTTGTCAGCTGTCTATTTATCATGCATCTATTTTGAGTATAGCATGCAGTATTGATGGCTTCAGCCCAAACTTTTGGGTAACCCTGCTTCAACTAACATGGTCCTTGCTGCTTCCTTGAGAGTTCTATTCCTTCTTTCTCGCAAATCCATTCTCACGGAGTCCTTGTTTGCAGATAATTCATGAGCAATACCATTTTCAACACAATCTTGAGTTATTATTCCATTGACAAACTCGGTTCCTCTCTATCGATCTTATCTTTATAATGGTTTGACTCTTCTCATTTTGAACTCTCTTCATCGCTTGAGGTAATTTACGCAAGGGTTCCTTCTTTTTACACATGAAGATTGTCCATGTATATCTTGAATAATCATCCACCACTACTAGAGTGTATTTCTTTCCACTTATGCTAGTTGGCTCAACTGGGCCAAATAGGTCCATATGCAACAGATGCAATATCCTTATTGAAGATGGACTTGACTTCTCATTTGAATGATTATTTGATCTCGCTTCCCCCGGCATGCATCGCAAACACTTTCGTTCTTGTATACTTGAGTCCGCAATCCTTCTACAAGACTACTCCTTGCAAGCTTGTTAATTGTCTTGAAATTCGGGTGACTCATCTTCTTGTGCCACAGCCAACTTGATTACGCTGTACTCTTTGCTAACAAACAAGTGCTTGGTGTAGCAGTCGACCAATATACCACATACATGTTCTTTTGTCTGGATCCTTGCAACACTACTTCATTTGATTCAGTGTCTTTGATTTGGCACACTCCCATATTGAATCCAACATTATAGCCCTTGTCACAGAGTTGACTGATGCTTAGTAAGTTGAAATTGAGGCCTTCAACATATGCAACATCTGTGATTTCTAATCCATTTTTCTTGATGGATCCAATGCCTCTTATTTCCCCTGGAGCTTCATTTCCTCCAAATATGACTTTTGCGCCTCTAATTTCCTTGAACTTTGACAGATTTTTCTTGTTTCCTGTCATGTGTCTGGAACAGCCACTATCCATGTACCAGGTTCCTTGGCACTCAGCTGTTCCTTGAACCTGCAATCAAAGAAATTAGTTTTTAGGTACCCATACTTGCCTGGGTCCTGAGGGGTTAGTACTGTAAGATGAACCAACCAACCTATAGCCAAATGATTTGACTCTAAGAAGTTGCCATCTATCTGTGCCATAATCATAATTCACTTTGGCAAATTGCTTGGGGTTTTTAGGTTCATACAACCTGTCTCTTTGTCTCGTATGCCTGTGTGTGTGTTTTAGCAATTGCCTTCTTTGGGTAATAGTGATATCTCTGAGTGTAGTGCTTGGGTGCATATGTGTGCTGACGATTGCTTTGTTGCCTTTGGAATGACCTTTGCTGAATTCTAGGTATTTGCCATTTTGGCATGTATTCCATATGTCTTGGTTGATATTTCACATTATTCCAATCACTTGACTTGGGTAATTTCTACCATTCCCATCATTTGTGTTCTTTTGATAGAACTTCTGGGGATTTTGGTAGCTCTGTTTCTTCTTCACAGTAGTTCTGTTTGGAGTTTGCTTTGAGGAACTCTGTGGATTTCATCTCACCGCCTCTCAAAGATACTCAATCGATCGTTTTCTTTTTTCTTTATATCCAAGGCCAGTTTGTTTGTGATTTGTAATGAGTTTGTGTGCAATATTTGGTGTCTTGGATTTTTGAGATGCTTCGTTACTTGAAGATCCTTTTCCAAGATCACTCTTGGAGTTTGACTATGCACAAAGGAATTCAATCCTATGCCCGTCTAGTCTCCACATTCTTTTTGGCTCATGATAAGATCATCCAATGATTTAGATGCCTTTGTGAATGAAGCAATCACATTTTTGAGATCATTTTCTCTCTTTTCTATAGCAGCTATCTCTGCTGTTAGTTTAGTATTTTCAGCCTTGACTCTTTGTTCTCATCGGCTATGTGACTTAGAGTACTCGGCTCCTTAGTCACCGTGAGTTTTGCTTTTGAAATGGGTGTTTTCCTCATTTAATAGTGAGTGAGAGGATTTGATGTGCTCAAAGTCTTTCATCATTTTGCCTAATGAATCGTAAAGATCAGTGGGTGATGAAGTGTGTGTGTCACAATCACTATCACTAGAATCTGAATGAGATGAGTTAGAATGTATCTCATCTTCTTGATCAGGTTGATCTTGTTCTTTAGCCGTTAGACAAATCATAGCTTCTTCTTCAGAATCACTTGAGTAGTCAGCTTCACTACTCTCTGAGTCTGCTGTGTCCTTTGACTTAGCTGTTTCAGCAGCCAACATTGCTCTTTTCTTTTCTTGCCTTCTTTCTCTGAAGACTTTTCTTTCTTCTTCATTTCTGTATTTACTGACTACAGGATATGGACAGTCAATAGCAAAATGTCCTGGTTGTCTGCAATTCCAACACAAGTTTTCAACTTTTTGATCAACTCTCTCATTTCTTGGGTTGTCAGCTCTTTTATATTCGACCTTTTGATACTCAGCTCTCTTTGGTGGCCTATATTCCCTTGACTTGGAGGGAGCTGAATGTCTTCTGGAGGATTCACCTTTGTTTCTTTTGTAGTTCTTGTTGAAGAACTTGTTGAATCTTTTAACCATCAAGGCAACTTCCTCTTGGTCAATGACTTCTTTGGTTTCAGCTCTCTTTCCTTCCTTGACTATGAGTGCAGCTGTTTTGGGTACAACTATCTCCTCTTGATCCTTTCTTCTCAGCTCAAACTCATAAGCTTTGAGGTCTGAGAATAGTTCATGATTGGATGTTTTTGATAGGTCCATCGAGTGCCTTAGAGCCATGGTCTTCATTTCCCACTCAGCTGGGAGGCTCCTTAGTATCTTCATACACATCTCCTTCTGTGTCTATTCTTTCCCAAGTGCTAAGAGCTCATTTGTAATTTTAGTGAATCTAGCATCCAACTGGTCCATTGTTTCACCTGCAAGCATTTTAAAGTTTTCAAATTTTTGAACAACATTCCACTTGATAATTTATAAGTACTAAACCAGCACTAAACTCTTGCTGAATCAAATTTAAGGGTGTTAAGTCTTCCAAAAAAACAAAACCACAGATTGAGTTAATTTAGAGCCAACAACTTGAGTTATTCCATCAACAAATTAGTTAAGTCATTTGAGAGATTAACTCTACTTGAGTGGCTAAATTGATTGTCCATCAAGGACACAAACTGTAGTATCAACTTTGTATATTTAAAAGGACTAAATCGAAAATTTGGTAAGGTTTATTCAACCCCCTTCTAAACCTTACACTTACACCCCTTGGGACCTACAAGTGGTATCGGAGCGGTTGGTTCATTGAACCCTCCGCACCGTTCTTGAACTAGATCTCCAAACTTTTCAAAGTCTGCTTTAGTACTTAAACTTTCTAAACTCTTTTTATCATTAAAAGTTATTATCATGGAAGCAAATTTGACACGCATCCCTATGTTCACAATTGAAGAATTTGATGATTTGAAAATTCGTATGCGAGCTCATCTATCGGATTACATGATGAGATGTGGATAGTAATAGAAGATGGGCCACTGCAAATCTTAAAGGTGAACACAAATGTAAGAAGAGTCGGTGAAGGAGAAGAGGATGTTGCTCCCGCACCGGTCATGGTTGAAAAACCAAGAACTGAATGGACAAATGATGACAGAAAAAGATATAACCTGGACAATGTAGCCAAGGACATCCTTTACAAAACCTTGGACAAAGCCATGTTCAATAAAGTCAAATCATGCAAAACGGATAAAGAAATGCGGGACAAGTGACATTAATTTGTGAAGGCTCGGAGCAAATCAAAGAAAACAAATTATCGGTGGCGGTACAAAATTTGAGAACTTCAAAATGATCTCGGGAGAAAACCTGGATCAACTGGATGCTCGGTTCACGAAATCACAAATGAGTATGCGTGCACTTGGAAAGGAATATACACGAAAGAAATGTGTATGAAGATCCTAAAAAGTCTTCCAACTGAATGGGAAATGAAGGTCATGGCACCGAGACATTCCATGGACCTATCAAAGACATCCAACCATGAATTATTCTCGGACCTCAAAGCCTACGAGTTTGAGCCGAGAAGAAAAGACCAGAAGAGACAAATGTACCCAAAATAGCTGCTCTAATTGTTAAAGATGGGAAGAGAGCCGAGGTCAAAGAAGTCATTGATCCGGAAGAAATAGCCCTGATGGTCAAAAGGGCAATGATGGCTGCAGAGATCGCTATTGAAATGACCAAGTCAAGAGAGACAGTTGATTCGAGAGCAAGTGAAGCCGACTACTCAAGTGACTCTAAAGAAGAAGCTCGACGATCCGCTTGATGGCCAAGGAACAAGATCAACCCGATCAAGAAGATGAGGTACACTCTAACTCATCAAACTCGGACTCTAGTGATAGTGATCGTGACACACACACTTCATCACCTCTTGATCTTTATGATTCATTAGGAAAAATGATGAAAGATTTTGAATACATTAAATCCTCACACACACTATTAAATGAGGAAAACAACTACTCAAGAGTCAAACTCAAAGTGACTAAGGAGCCGAGTACTCTAAGTCAAATAACGATGAGAATGAAAGTTTAAAGGCTGAAAATGCTAAATTAATAAAGAGAAATTGCTGCTATAGAAAAGAGGGAGAATGACCTCAAGAATGTTATTGCCTCATTCACTAAGGCATCTAAATCATTGGATGATCTTATTTTGAGTCAAAGAGAATGTGGAGACAAGACAGACCTAGGATTTAATTCCTCCGTGCTATGTCAAACCTCAAAAGTAATTTTGGAAAAAGGATCTTCAAGCCATGAAGAGTCCGAAAAATCCAAAACTCTAAATGTTGCATACACATTCACTCCAAAACACAATAACAAGCAAACCGGCCTTGGTTATAAAGGAAAAGGAAAACAAATGACCGAGTTGAGTGCGCCGATAGGGGCAAATGAGAAGAGATTCAAATGAGTTCTCAAAGAAACTCCGAATGTAAAATACTCAGTAAAGAAGAAGGAGAGCTACCAAAAACCCCAGAAAATCTATAAGAGAAATACATATGATGGGAATGGTAGAAAATATCCAAGCCAAGCTGATTGGAATAATGTGAACTATCGATAGACTTGGAATATAAGCCCAAATGGCAAAGGCCTAGAACTCAAAGAAAGGCCATTCCAAAAGTACAAGAGCTTTCATCGGACACATATGCACCTAGGGCACTACACTCAAAGACACCACAATTACCCAAGGAAGGCAATTGCTAAAACACATATGCGGGGCATACAGACAAAAGAGACAATTTGTATGAACCTAGAATCCCCAAGTAATTTGCCAGGATTAATTATGATTATGGCACGATAGATGGCAACCCCTTAGAGTCAAATCATTTGGCTATAGGTTGGTTGGATCATCTTACAATTCTAACCTCTCGGGACCCGCAAGAATGGGTACCTAAAACTTAATTTCCTTGATTGCGGTTCAAGGAATGTGAGTGCCAAGGAACCTGGTACGATAGTGGTCATTCCGGACATATGACAGAAATAAGAAAAATCATCAAAATTCAAGGAAGTTAAAGGAGCAAAAGTCATATTTGGAGGAAATGAAGCTCCTGGTGAAATAAGAGGCATTGGATCCATCAAGAGGAATGGATTAGAAATCACAGATGTTGCATATGTTGAAGGACTCAACTTCAACTTATCGAGCATCACCAACTCGTGACAAGGGTTACAATGTTGGATTCAACATGGGTGTATGCCAAATCAAGGATACTTGAATCGAATGAAGTTGTCTTTGCGCAAGGATGTAGACAAGAATATGTATGTTGTGGATTGGTCAACGCAACACCCAAAGACTGTCTACTAGCAAAGAGCACAGTTGAATCAAGTTGGTTGTGGCACAAAAAGCCGAGTCACCTAAATTTCAAAACGATTAACAAACTTGCAAGAAGTAGTCTTGTGGACGGACTTCCGACTCGATATACAAGAAGGAGAGTATATGTGACACATGTCGAAGGGAAAACAAATCAAGTCATCATTCAAAGAAAAGACATGCCAATCTTCAACAAGAATATTGCATCCGCCTATGGATCTATTTGGCCCAAAGGGAACCAAACGTAAGTGGAAAGAAATACACCTTGGTGGTAGTAGATGACTACTCAAGATATACATGGACAATATTCATGTGTAAGAAGAAAGAAACTCTACAAAAACTACCACACGGTGATGAAGAGGATTCAAAACGAGAAGAGCCAAACCATTATCAAAATAAGATCGAGAGAGGAACCGAGTTTGTCAATGGAATAATAACTTCGATTTATCTTGAAAATGGTATTGGTCATGAACTATCGGCAAGAGGACTCCACCGCAGAATGGAGTTGCGAAAGAAGGAACAAAACACTCAAAGAAGCGGCAAGGACCATGTTAGGCGAAGTAGGGTTACCAAAAAGATTTTGGGCTGAAGCAATCAACACACTTGCTACACTCAAAACAGATGTATGATAAACAGACGGTGACAAAGACTCCTATGAGATTTGGAAAGAAAACCAAATGTTGCATATTTCGAATATTTGGATGTAAATGCTTCATCCACAACAATGGAAAAGACAATCTAAAGGCTTTTGATGCTAAAGCTAATGAAGGTATCTTCTTAGGATACTCAAATTTGAAAGCAAAGCCTACAGAGTACTCAACAAAAGAACTATGGTTGCGAAAGAATCCATTCATGTGGTATTCGATGGGCTAAATGTAAATGGAGAAGACATTGAAGAGTCACCGATAAGTGAATCATCCAACCATACGAAGAGTCCCTATCTTTGGTCGGCCGAATTATCAATTCGAGAAGAAGATGAGATAGCCGAATCTCAAAAACAATTTGGAAAATTTGCAAATAAGTGATTACGAGAGAGTCGACCCAAAGAACACAAAAGTAAGTCGATCAATCCAGGCTAACTTACTCCAACCTGATGTAAGATGGCCGAGAGACCATCCACGAGAACTTGTCATTGGAGATATAAGAGAAGGTGTCAAAACAAGATCGAGAACTCAACAAGAAGCCATGTTCACATGCTTCATCTCGCAAATAGAGCCCAAAGACGTGTCACAAGCATTGGGCGACACACATTGGATTCAAGCTATGCAAGAAGAGTCAATCGGTTTGAAAGAAATAAAGTATGGGAATTAGTGCAAAGACCCATACATCAAAATGTTATTGGCACCAAATGGGTGTTCGAAATAAGATGAACGAGGAAGGTTACTGTGGTAAGAAACAAAGCAAGACTAGTAGCCAAAGGATATTGCCAAGAAGAAGGGATAGATTTTGATGAAACATTTGCCCTGTAGCAAGATTGGAAGCTATAAGGATGTTTCTTGCCTATGCAACTCACAAGGATTTCATTGTATATCGATGGATGTAAAAAGTGCATTCCTAAATGGTTTATTGGAAGAAGAAGTGTATGTTGAACAACCTCCGAGGATTTGAGCGGAAACTCTTGGAGATAAGGTATACAAACTCAAGAAAGCTCTATATGGATTGAAACAGGCACCCAGAGCATGGTATGATACTTTGTCACAATTCCTAACCGAAAATGGATTCACAAAAGGAAAAGTAGATAGAACACTTTTCGAATTCAAGACAAAAAGAGTATCTTTGCTTGTTCAAATATATGTGGATGACATCATTTTTGGATCCACAAACAAAGAGTCTGTGTGAAAAGTTTTCAAACCTCATGCAAAGTAAATTTGAAATGAGCATGATGGGAGAGTGAAACAAACAAGGATGGAACCTTCATAAGTCAAACAAAATACACCGAGATTTAATGAAGAAGTTTGGTATGGAGGAGAAGTCTTCGAAAAATACCAATGAATACATCAAGAAAATGGACATGGATGAAGATGGCAAGCCTGTAGATCAAACAAGATACGTGCAGCACTTATTGGATCATTGCTCTATCTCACAAAGAAGCAAGCCGGACATCACCTTTGCTGTAGGTGTATGTGCAAGATTTCAATCTGCTCCAAAAGAGAGCCATATGACAAAGACTAAGAGAATATTGAGATACTTGAAAGGAAGCCAAGAAGTAGGCTATGGTATCCAAAGGAAGGTGGATTCAAGCTAATTGGCTATTCGATTCTCGACTATGCCGGATGCAGAGTGGACAGAAGAGCACTTCGTGCACATATCAAATGCTAGGAAACAGTGATTTCATGGTTTAGCAAGAAGCAAAATTCAATAGCCACCTCCACAATGAAGCGAATACATAGGCTGGCAAAATTGTTGCCCAAGTCCTATGGATGAGACAAAGAAGCTGAGAGACTATGAAGTTGAGGAAAAGAAATTCCAATCATGTGTGATAATACAAGTGCAATTGCCATTACTCAAAATCCTGTGTTGCACTCAAGAACAAAGCATATCGATGTCGATATCACTTCATAAGAGATCATGTTGAAAGGAAGGACATCATCTTGGAATATATCTCAACCGATAAACAATTGGTGACATCTTCACAAAACCATTATGTGAGTCAAGATTTGAAGAACTCAAACATGAGTTGGGGTTAATTGAACGAGCTGACACTCGGAAGAATCAAAGAAAAGAAATGGAACAAAAGGAGGTGAAAAAGAGCGGAACACGAAATCAGCTCGATGAATCACCTGATCGAAAGACAACTACACCGAGTCGGTGATAGTTTGAGTCACCAAGAGAATCGTGGGAAGTAGAGTTAAATCGGCTAAAGGATAAGCCGAGTCACTTATGAGCAAAGTGACAAAAACGCAAATGTTTTGACAAAGCGGGAATGTTTTAAGGAATACGTCGGCATAATGATGATGTGTGAGACATAAAGCCGCACACCAAGCTTATGATTGGATATAAATGCTTGACGCATTAAATACGAGACATTAAATGCTAAATAGGCGTGCAAAATCTAAGTCGTTGATTTCGATCACATTTCAAAAACCACCCGCACGTCCTTTCATAAACCATACTTAAACCATTTCCGTCCGTTTCTCTCTCACACTACCAAAACTGTTCATCTCTATCTCTCAAAAGCAAAGGCAAAAATTCTCTCGAAACCCTATCTATCTTCAAATCAATCTCTTAGTTTTTCTTTGATAAAATCCTGAAAAATGGCACCAACCTACGACTTTGTCAAATTAGGGAAGCAAATCCACACCGGTCTCATCGGATTTCGACGGAATGGTGAAACAGGGGCTCGACGACACCCTAGTGAAGAAAATCGCTGAAAATTGGAAACGTCCGGTGAAACCATTTCGGCGTTAGAATATCCGATGACCTATGTGGAGGAGGTCGCATAGATTCTGCGTGAATGCTTTGAGATTCACGATGAAGGAATAAAATCATCTTCACGGAAAGCGTATGACTATCTCTCGCCAAGATTTGGTGACCCCGCCACTACCAATCAAGGGAGCCTCGAGAAATCAACGAAGTTGATGTAAACTTAGCGATGCTTGGAAAGAAATAGCCAAGCCCGACTATGCTTGATAAAATAGTGTACACAACAAACAAGAGATCGAAGGAGGATTATCACAAGTCATTGGGACATAGTTGCCAAATGTATTGACATCAAATTTGGCGACTTTGACCAATCACGAAAGCAAAGCTGATTGTAATGGATGCAATCATCGCAGAAAAGAAAATAAATCCGAAATTTGAGTTTGTCTACACAGAGATTCTCGCCCGAACGTAGGGAACAAATCCTTCAAGGAAGATGGCACATTTGGAGGATCCCTAGGATATGGCCTAGTGATTGGCCGGTGATGGAGGTGAAAGGAGTCCCTCTTAGACATGGGAAGGCATTCCATGTTAACAAGAGGATGTTCGAGCAAACCTCTCTCGCGCACTGAGAGAGCCTACGCCAAGAGAGTCGACACGAGTGAGGGGGAATCAAGTGACCACCAAGATACGATTGTTTCCTCTCCACCCGAAGAAAGCGCCCCTCGCACTAAGAAGATCACGCTTCCCGCAAAGAAAGAAAGTCAAACATGCTCCCCGCCCGCAGCTGAGTCACTGCCCTGCAGCCGTGTCTCCCGCCCGCAAATAGAGCGGTCGAGAAGGACTCACAAATACCTTCTCCGATCGTCAAAAGGAGGAGAATCGACAAGACAAGACGGCCGACTCCTCGAAAAAGACACCAAGACCTGCCCCGCCACCCAAGACTCGGATGACACTATTTCGAACCGAAATTCCTCCGTACAAACTAGGAGACGAAGACGACTTATCAAGCACTCATTTGGAGAAACCAAATTGAGTCGCCCACTCACCGAGCAGATCACGGAGACTATTGGAGAAGTAGAGTCTTGGATGTAATTGATGAAACAACTAAGTCTCTTTGGCGATCACAGAGGCAACCGGAAGACACAAACGTAGTCCACACAACAAACACAAGAAGAAGCCGATAAAGCGGATAGTGATGTGATGATCCTATCTCCACCTTACCCGCACATCCAAAATCGTCTGCGTGAGTGGAGGAAATGGAAGTTGAGTAAATCAAGGGAACAGTTCCAACGGCCGAGTTTATAGAAGAAGAAGAGGAATTGTTAAACTTCCTTGACTAACCATCGTGCTCCAAAGATCGATGAAGACAATCGCATGCACATCCCGCAGATCTTCAAGGACAAGGAGAAAGAAAAGCAAGCGAGAGGAAGGCGAGGCACGTGAGAAGGCCAAAGATCCGCCTATCTCCCGCACCACGTAACACACACATCCTCTCCTTGATGTCTTCTCGACAGTGATGAGGATCCTGGAGAATGCTTTGCCGCCCGCGAAGAGTTGCAAATGCAAAGAAGCATTGCACGAATCCGAAATCCTTCACGAGCAAAGACGATGGAGGGACCAGGAGAGTCCTCCGAACACACGAAATTGATCCAATGGGAGTGGTTCAAAAATCGCCATCATTGTTGTTGCCACCACTTCCCCACTCACTCGGAAGAAGGCAATAAGGGACATGGTGATGAAACCGGGATAGTGGGGACCCCAAATCGAGCCAACCCCTATTGAAGGTGTTTTACCACCTACCCCAACGGCTGAACATTCAATCGAAACAGCAGAGCTTGGAGACGAGTGACCCCATTCCAAGTCACTCACCGTGGTGCGCCACCGAGGGGAAACTCCCTCAATCGCGGCAAGGTCGGAGGATGCTGCAGATGACTCCACAACGAATCAAGGAGGCGAAGTAGATAAAATACAAACACAAAAAGAACAACAAGTTGCCATCAACGAAGCTCGGGGCATAGCTGAGATCGTCTCACCGAGGTGCCAAATCGCTTCCGGAAAATTAATGACGCTGCGATGCGGTCGAGGCACGAGGAAGGAATGTACCAGGGAGTTAACACTGGCGATGAAAGTGCAATCCATGGGGTTGAGACTCCAATGGATGCCACCGAAAGACCCTAAGACAGTGACACATCGAAAGGAAAGACCAAGGCCTCATTGCATTAGAGACTCACGGAGGTAATGAAGGCCACGGGAGGTTGAGACTTCCCGGTAAAGAAGTCAAGTAGAGAACATCCCTCCCGCTATCATCGACCCATCTCGAGAAGGAGATAAGCGCACTTCATGATTCCCAGGATAATCCCGATGTAACCTTTCTCGGGATCGGGAAGGCGAAGAAGAAGTTGAGTCATCCCCGTGACAGATCCAAAAGACTCAACATGCGGATGTTCCAAGCATGAGCAAGTCTGATCCCAAGACTACTCGTCAAACATTTAATTTTGATGATGAGCCACCAATGGAAATCTCATCATCGTCCGATGACACTTCGATAAGGCCGAGGACCAGTCTACTCAATTGGAAAAATCGGCTAAGACCAACGAAGCCGTTGAGACAAATGAGTGAGGCTCGTCGGGTCCACTTCACAACAAAATCCAAACAACTGAGTCCACTGTGCGGGCTCCTCAAGCTGCAGCAGGTCGATTCCAAAAGAACTTCACGCGCACCGCTCATCATCGAACAAATCCCGGTTGGCGGTGATGAATCCTTTATAGAATCTTTTCCTTTTTCCCCGGAGGTACCCGACCTCCATGAAGAGTCGAAAAACGAAACGAACGCACGCGCTACCACGACCACCCCGTTTTTCCATCAGGCACCATTGTTCCAAACTGATTATTATTTTGACGCCGCATGGCCATCACCGCAACGGAAGAATCAAAGTCAGCAAGTGTTCAAGGCATTATTCGCGAGATTGAACGGATGGAGAGGCATCAGCCTCTATGGACATGCGATCGACAACGAGAGATGCCAATCTCACTGCGATTTAAGAGGCATAACAGATCGGATCGAGGGAATGGTGGCAACAAAGAAGAAACAATGCGTGTGGAACAAGTTAGATACTTCAGGACATTGTTCAACAAGTCTGGCTTTGTATGGAGAGTCTGAAAATGCTTTGATGCAAAAACGGTTTAGAGAACATATTGAGCACATGCATGAAGCTCACATTGCCGAGATAAAGGCTGCTGCGTGAGCAAAACAAGAGTGATCTACAACGTTTGGAAGAAACCATGAATACAAAATTCAGCCTTCTCATGGTGAGATGAAGCCGATTTCAAATAGAGTCCAACGCTACTCGATCCGAATTTCATCTTGCATACTCTGCAGCGGACTCGAGACAAAACTCAACTATCAAGAGCTCAACTTCCTTCGCTTGCAAGTCTGTTTCCGGGCGTTCCTCTCTCCTTTGATGATGCCAAAAAGGGGAAGAGGAATACCTAAAGCGAAGGAGGAAGCATTTGCGAAGGGAAAATCACCGAGGAAGTGTTGAAACAAAAGAAAGAAAGCTTGTTGAGGGGAAGGATCGACGATGTGACCTTGATGATTGCACAAACCCCCAACAAGGTCTTGTCACACGGTGACATTATCGGAAACTCCCCGTGACTCGCCACTCCAACACTCTGCTATATCTATGGGTTGAAAAGAGAAAAACAATTGAAGTAGGGATGAAGGAAGTGGAAGGAAGAATGGATGCCCCAGGTTATGAACATCTTGAAAGAACATGGAGGCATTCCAAGAGACAGAGACACTTATGCCATTTCGGATGTCGGAGACAGAGCCACGATCAGTTGATGAATTTAAAACGCCGCATCTCAAGGATACTTTTCAAAAATGTCTATGGCTCAAGCTTGGGACTTGTCTTGGGAAAAGGGTCTCACATTATGTGAAGAAGGTGACAGTACGGACTACCAATCGCTCTGCTGGTCACTCCGCCGGTCACTCACCGGAAAGAAAGAAGACCCCAAGTCAATACACGCCCGAGGTAGAGGAAAAAGTAGTGGTGGAGGAAGAGGTTTGACCCAGGCCTCGCGCCTAAAAATATTGAATACGTAGATCCGGAAAGAAAGGAGGGATCTCCTGGGCACGGGCTTGACCAAGTAGCAAATTTGCAAGTGGCTAAAAGCAACGCTGAGTATGCAAAAAGAATAGAAGAAGAAAACAAGAGACAAACTCGGCTATGGGAGGAAAGACAGGAAAGAATAAGAAGAGATGAAGTCACCCGAGAAGGCATATGAAAAGAAAAAGAAGGCAAATTTGATTTGATGAGAAAAAGAGAAGAAGAGAGAAGAAGATCTTGAACAAGATGAAAGAAGGAGACAACGAAGGAGATGAAGTGTTGATGTCCACCCCTTCGTGTATTTTATTATGTAAATACATACAATGTAAGTCTTAATAAAGCTATAAATTCTCTATTTTTTTGTAGACAAATATGTGCTCGATACACCTTGTAAACAAAAAAAAGAACAAGAATGTTATGATCAATAAAAGGATTGATTCTCACGCATACATTTTATGTCAATACACTATCTGTATGTATCTTTGCTATTTGCATTTATGAATGGTTTAAGTTTTGGCATCATCAAAAAGGGGGAAATTGTTAGGAAATTTATTGTTTAGATTTTGATGAATGCCATGTAAAACTTAGAATAGGGAGTTGGCACCCCAATTCTTATTGTAAAATGCATTGTAATAAATAGAGCGGCCAGCCGAGTTAAGTCGCCTACGCCCTAACATGCAAGAAGACAACCGAGACTAGAAGGAAGACTCATTGCGAGACAAATTTGAGTATGGCAAAGAAGAGTAGACGGGAACTCTACTAAAGAAGCGGTGAGATGCGGTGAGTAGAGTATCGATCAAGTCAACTCGAGAAAAGCCAAGTCTCAAGTTGAAGTGAAAGAGTCATCCATGATTGGAAGGCGACTCTACTCTAAGTCACCTGGGAAAGCAAAGAAATGCGATCAAGTCGAGATAATCAGAAAAGATCCGTTGCACGGAAATCAAGAGAATTACTTAAACAAGTAATATCTTCATACCACCTTTCTAGGAGTGCTCGGTCGAGGAAGCGTGCAAAAGGAATGAACCAATGGGAAGCACTACACCGTGTCGAACTCGAAAAGGTGAAAGGACAATTCATACGAGGAAATGGCAATTCCAAGGATCGCAACAAGACAAGCCAACGATCGCAAGTGACTTTCAAAAATAAGCTTATCTCTTCAACGGGCAAATTTTTGAAAGATCACTATAAAAGGCCGAGGAGTTTAATTGAAGACAAGAGAGACACAAGTGACACAAGAGATAGACTCAACCAAAAACGTTCAAGCAATTATTAGAAAATCAAATATTCTCAATCCTCAAGCCTACACTACGAAGAACATCAATCCAACACTCACCGTGAAGGAAAGATAACTTCAATCAGTTGAAGAGGAAAATACTAAAAACAAGGGGTCTACATTCCACGAAGGATTGTAGGAAGGTTCAAGGTCGAACCAAGTCTTAAGCTTTTGGAGGGCTTCGTGATCAAATCCAAAGAGCTTGAGCAAGTGAGTTGTAGTAGCAAGGCAAACTGCCTGTGAAGAAGCCGAGTCGTCACGAGAAGCCGGTGAGTGATCAAGGCGTCTCCCGGTGAGTCCCAAAGGATCAAGTCGCCTATGTGATCAAGACTTGTATTTGGACTGTTACCACTTTGTATATCGATCATTACCTAGTGGATTCCTCCAGGAGTTGGAGAAAAGAGGAGTAGAAGAATTACCCCATCTTCGAACCTCTATAAAAATTTCATTGTGTCATTTACATTTCAAAGACTTTAATTCTGCATTTTTAATCGCTTATATCTGTGATAAATTTGCTATCCACTTGATAATTTATAAGTACTAAACCAATCACTAAACTCTTGTGAATCAAATTTAAGGGTGTTAAGTCTTCCAAAAAACAAAACCACAGATTGAGTTAATTTAGAGCCAACAATGAGTTATTCCATCAACAACTCGATTGAGTCATGAGAGATTAACTCTTGAGTGGCTAAATTGATTTTGCCCATCAAGGACACGTGTGTAGTATTAACTTTGTATATTTAAAAGGACTAAATCGAAAATTTGGTAAGGTTAATTCAACCCCCCTTCTAAACCTTACACTTACACCCCTTGGGACCTACACATTGTCACTAGAAATTGAGACAATGTATCATACCACGCTCTTGGTGCCTGTTTCAATCCACACAATGCTTTCTTGAGCTTGTAGACCTTATCTCCAATAGTTTTCTGCTCAAAACCTGGAGGTTGTTCAACATAGACTTCTTCCTCTAACATTCCATTTAGAAGTGCACTCTTCACATCCATTTGATATACAAAGGTGAAGTTCTTGTGTGCAAAGAAAGCAAGAAACATCCTTATTGCTTCCAATCGCAAATGAGCAAAGGTTTCAAAAAATCTATACCCTCTTCTTGGCAATACCCTTTGGCTACCAATCTTGCTTTGTTTCTTATAACAGATCCTTCCTCATTCATCTTATTTCTGAAAACCCATTTTGTACCAATAACATTTTGGTGGGTTGGCCTTTGAACTAATTCCCATACTTTGTTTCTTTCAAACCGATTGACTCTTCTTGCATGGCCTGAATCCAATGTGTGTCATCCAATGCTTGAGACACATCTTTAGGCTCTATCTGGGAAATGAAATAAGTAAACATAGCTTCATGTTGTGCTCTGGATCTGGTTCTTATGTCATCTCTAACATCTCCAATGACTAACTCGGTGGATGGTCTCTCGGCCATCTCACATCGAGGTTGGAGTAAGTCTGTTGGATTCACCGTCTCAGACTAAGTTGTCTTGAATGTGCTCTTTCATCTTCATTCAGCTATAGACCTTCCAGCTATCTTTGAGAATCAGCTATCTTATCTTAATCTGGGTTGAGTGCTCTTACTTCAGCTTCCACATAAGGACTCTTCTGCATAGTTGGTTGATTCAGCTTATCAGCCAACTCTTCAATGTCTTCTCCATTCACATTAGGTTCATCAAAAACCACATGGATAGACTCTTCTGTAACCATAGTCCTTTTGTTCAGTACTCTATAGGCTTTACTTTCAGCTGAGTATTCCAAAAAGATACCTGCATTAGCTTTAGCATCAAAAGCCTTCAAATTGTCTTTGCCATTGTTATGGATGAAGCATTTACATTCAAATATCTTGAAGTATCCAACATTTGGCTTCCTCCTTGTCCAAATTTCATAAAGAGTCTTGGTCAATTTCTGTTAATCATGCATCTACTTTGAGTATAGCATGTTGTATTTATGGCTTCAGCCCAAAATCTCTTAGGCAATCTAGCTTCAGCTAACATTGTCCTTGCAGCTTCCTTGAGGGTTCTATTCCTTCTTTCACCGCTCCATTCTCACGCGTGGAGTCCTTGCGGTGACAACTCATGAGCAATACCATTTTAAACACAATCTTTGAGTTATTATCCCATTCACAAACTCGGTTCCCTGTCGATCTTATTTTTATAATGGTTTGACTCTTCTCATTTTGATCTCTTTTAATCAGCTGAAGTAACTTTTGCAAAGTTTCCTTCTATTTACACATGAAAATTGTCCATGTATATCTTGAATAATCATCCACCACCACTGAGGTGTATTTCTTTCCACTGATGCTAGCTAGCTCAACTGGACCAAATAAATCCATATGCAACAGATGTGATATCCTTGTTGAAGAAGGACTTGGCTTATCCTTGAATGATGATTTGATTTGCTTTCCCATCTGGCATGCATTACATACACTTTCTTTCTTGTATATTCAGTCTGGCAATCTTTCTTATTTTTGGTTTAATAAAAAATCCATCTCTTTGCGATTATCTAGATAGAATTAAGCTATTATATTTACAGTACTTAGTATAAAATTCGATATCAATCCCTGTGGAGATGATAACCCCATCACCTCCTAACTACAGGTTTGTAAGGTCTCCCACAGCCTCCTCCAACCCGGTTGTGGTGTGTGTAGTTTCACCTTCACCGCACAGGTGATTCATGATCGATAGGTCACCGCACACAAGAGACTCAACTTGTTGTTCCCTTTGAATGATCGGCCGATCGGTTGTCTCAACAACTTTCTTAGGGGTTAGCTCACTAAGTTGCCCTCTTCATCTCCATTCTTAGCTTCATTTCCGGTGTCCTGGTAGGTCCTTCGAGTGCGCTTGTGAGGTTGAAGCATCAACGGTCCTCACCATTTCTAGGATGTCAGGGGTAGGAGAGAGTTGCATGGATGATGACTCTCTAGGGCCCCATTGCAACGATTGCTCATGCAACTCCTTAGACTCTTTCATGGCTTGCTTGACTTCAGCCTTCTCAACTAGATCAGCAGCCTCCAGTTCTTCTACATCACCGTCACTGTTGTTGGCTGGCTGTAAGGCACTTTTAGACGCTTCTGTGAAAGCACAAGTGTGAGGCTTCTTGGACTCCTCAACCGCCTTGGCTTTCTCTATTGCCTTAATTTTTTCATCCTCCTTTCTCTCAAAAAGAATGTTAGTGCCGCAGTCTTCGTCCAGCGTAATGCGAACACCAACATTTCCCAAAAATTCTAGGAGGTATTCTTCCTCCTCAATAAAATCCGGGCTTTGGAATTGAGATCTGGCCAAACTCAGCTTCCAGGCTCTCCAAATATGTAGCCTCTCTTGAATGTCCGGGTAAGTAAAAGATAACATAATTAGATCATCATCATCCTCCCCGCCGCAAAGGCTCTTGGCAAGACTTTGCCTTCCTCAGCTTCAATTGCATCTGTCTGAGGATATTTTACAGCTAGCTCTTCATTCTTGTTGCCAGCTTGGTCTGAGAGAGCTGATTGAACGACCTAAACTTCATATCTACGCATTTTGCTATCACATCCATCAACTTGTGGTAATCTTCCTTAATCAGCTTCTTCAAAGCAGAAAAGTTTTGCTTTCCAGTTATTTCCTTCAGCCCACCGTTAGGAAGATAACATTGTTCAGCTAGGTCCGCAACAGTCAACTTGAATGCCTTGATGTTGACCGATGAGCAGATCTCATCATCTTGAACCTCAGCATTCACGTAAATCATAGCTACCTCCTCAAGGTAGGTGTGAGAGAACTCCATGGATATAAATTTCTTGAGACCTGACTTCTCAAGTTTTTCAGCAATCTTCTTTGCCAAAAACTTATCCACTCCCTGCTTGACAAGGCCTTCAAAATCCACAGTCGCGCCGGTGTGGATCCTCTTAGTGAGCTTTGTACAGTTGTATGAGAGTGCCATTTCAGTCTTGAACTTGAGATTGGAACAAAGAGAAAACTAGGGTTTGAACTTTTCTTTGCAGAGAGAAAATTGAGTATTCTTCGAGAGCAAGAGTGTATGTGTGAGGAGAGAGAAAATTTAATTTCTCTTTATATGGGATGTGAAAGGATAGTTTTTTGGAATTCAAAAAGTTTAAAATTGGATCAACGATTGAGATCACATTTGAAAACCGCATTAATTTCCCCGCATTAAATACAGCAGCATTTATATCCAATCATGGGTACACTATCGCAGGCTTTAGTCTGACATCACTTATTACGCTGACGTCAAGCCTAAAAGCATTCCCGCTTGTAGAAAATGACTCCGTTTTGTCACTTAGCTCATAAATAACCCAGCTTTCTTCATTTATTACTTGACTCTGCTTCTCTCTTGATTTAATAATCACTCAGCTGTGCAGCTAACTCGATATAGCTGACTAGCCACATAAGCTATTTCACTTTGCTGAAATGTGAAACTCTTCTGATATGCATTTCTCTCTTCTGCAACGCTGCTGAATGAGTCTTCTGAGCTTCCTAACACAGCTCAATCAATCCAAGATCATTCTTAAGCTCTTCAAACCTTGATTCACATAATGGCTTTGTGAATATATCAGCTAACTACTTATCAGTTGATATGTATTCCAATGTGATGTCCTTCTTTTCAACATGATCTCTTATAAAGTGATACATGACATCAATGTGCTTGGTTCTTGAATGCACATCGGATTACGAGTAATTGCGGTGGCACTTGTGTTATCACACATTATTAGAATCTCTCTTTCTTCAATATCATAATCTCTCATTTGTTGCCTCATCCATAAGACTTGGGCACAATAGTCGCCGCAACAATATACTCGCTTGATTGTGGATGTAACTATTGAATTTTGTGTCTTCTTTGAACTAAGAAACCAACCTCTTCCAAGCATTTGGCCACAGTACGATGTACTTTTCTCATTCAACTTTACATCCAAAGATAGAATCTAAGTATCCAACTAGCTTGAATTCTCCTTCCTTTGCATACCATAAGCCAACTTCTTGGCATCCCTTCAAATACCTTAGGATTCTCTTGGGTCATATCATATGACTTTACTTTGGAGCAGATTGAAATCTAGCACATACACCTACATCAAAAGTGATGTCTGGTCTGCTGGCTATCAAATAGAGCAAATATCCAATGAGGGCTCTATATCTTGTTTGATCAATAGCTTTGCCTTCTGCATCCCTATCCATTTTGACTAATGTATTCATGGGAATCTTCACATATGACTTTTCTTCCATACCAAATTTCTTCATCAAATCTCTGGTATATTTGGTTTGACTTAGGAAGGTTTCATCCTTCATTTGCTTGACTTGAAGATCTAAGAAGAAATTCAGCTCTCTCATCATGCTCATCTCAAACTTCCCTTGCATAAGGTTTGAGAATTTGTCACATAGTTCTTTGTTTGTGGATCCAAAGATAATGTCATCCACATATATTTAACAAGCAGTATGCTTTCCCCGTCTTTAATTCTGAAGAGTGTGTTATCAACATTGACTTTGGTGAATCCATTGTCTATAAGGAACTGAGACAATGTGTCATACCATGCTCTTGGTGCTTGCTTCAAACCATATAATGATTTCTTCTTTGTAGACTTTATCTCCAATAGTTTTACGCTTAAAACCTGGAGGTTGTTCCACATAGACTTGTTCTTCCAAAAGTCCATTAAAAAAATGCTCTCTTCAAATTCATTTGATAGACTGTGAAGTTCTTGTGTATTGCATATGCAAGAAACATCCTAATTGCCTCCAATCTGGCAACGGGGGCAAAGTTTTCATCAAAATTTGTACATTTTTCTTGGCAATACCCTTTGGCTACCAATCTTGCATTGTTTCTCACTACACATCCTTCTTCATTCATCTTGTTTCTGAATACCCACTTAGTACCAATAACATTCTGGTGGGTAGGCATTTGAACCAATTCCCAAACTTTGGCTCTTTCAAATTGACTCAGCTCCTCCTACATGGCTAGAATCCAATATATGTCATCCAAAGCTTGTGACACATCTTTAGGCTCAGTCTGGGAAATGAAACAAGTGAACATAGCTTCGTGTTGAGTTCTAGATCTGGTTCTTACTCCATCTCTAACATCTACAAAACAAGCTCTGGAGGACGGTCTCTCAGCCACTGGTTGGAGTAAGTCTGTTGGATTCAATCTTCTTATAGCCAGTGTTGTAAAAATCGGGCTAGGTGCCCACTTAGGCAAGCTAGGAGGCCTAGGCGGCAAGAAATCGGGCCTAGACGCCTGTCTAGGCAGCAATTAAATCGGGCCTAGGCGCCCCTCTAGGCGGGCTAAGAGACATAGGTAGAAACATTCGGCCAAAAATGGTAAAAATTAAAAAACATAAAAAAAAAAAAAAAACAATACTATTTCTAGGCGATGGGCCACTGCCTGACACGCGCCTAGCGATTTTTGTAACCTTGCTTGCAGCTAAGTTGTCTTAAAATGCTTCCTCTTGAATATAGCAAGCAATATTAATGGCTTCAGCCTAAAATCTCTTGGGCAATCCAGCTTCAGCTAACATGGTCCTTGCAGCTTCCTTGAGAGTTATGTTCCTTCTTTCAGCTACTCTATTATGCTGCGGAGTTCTTGCAGCTGACAACTCATGAGCAATACCATTATGTATGCAATACTGAGTTATAATCCCATTGACAAACTCAATTCCTTGGTCAGACCTTATCTTGATAATGGTTTGACTCTTCTCATTTTGAACTCTTCTCATCAGCTGAGGTAGTTTCAGCAAGGTTTCCTTCTTTATACTCATAAAGATTGTCCATGTGTATCTTGAATAATCATCCACCACCACTGTGGTGTATATCTTTCCACTGATGCTAGCTGGTTCAACAGGACCAAATAAATCCATATGCAATAGGTGCATATCCTGGTTGAACAAGGGTTTGGCTTGTCCTTAAAATAAGACTTTATTTGCTTTCCCATCCGGCATGCATCATAAATGCTTTCTTTCTTGATTATTGAGCCTGGCAATCCTTCCACGAGATGACTCCTTGAAAGCTTGTTGATTGTCTTGAAATTCAGGTGACTCAACTTTTTGTGTCACATCCAACTTGGTTCGGTTGTGCTCTTTGCTAGCAAACATGTACTTGGTGTAGCAGTTGACCGATCCACTACATACATGTTTTTTTGTCTTGATCCTGATGGCACAACTTCATTTGATTCAACATTCTTGATCTGTCATACTCCCATGTTGAATCCCACATTGTAGCCCTTATCACAGACTTGGCTGATGCTTACCAGATTGAAATTCAGCCCTTCAACATAGGCTACATTTGTGATTTCCAATCCATTTTTCTTTATGGATCTGATTCCTTTGATCTCCCCTAGAGCTTGATTTCCTCCGAACTTGACTTTTGCTCCTTTTGCTTCCTTTAAATTTGATAAGTTCTTTTTATTCCCTGTCATATGTCTGGAACAGCCACTATCCATGTACCGGGTTTCAAGGAAAATCAGTTTTAAGTACCCAAACCTGTCTAGGTCCTGAGGGGTTAGCACTATAAGGTGATCCAACCAACATATAGCCACCTATCAGTTCCATAATCATAGTGAATATTTGCAAATTGCTTGGAAGATTTAGGCTTATACAGCTGTCTCTTTTGTCTGTATACCTGTGGGTGTGCTTGTACATTTGCTTTCTTAGGAACTTAAGGAAACTTCTGTGCATTATGGGCATAGTGCTTAGGTGGATATGTGTGCTGATAATGGTTCCTTTAGTGTGAGGTCTTTGCCACTTCGGCTTGTGTCCCATAGGACTTGGCTAATATCTCATTTGATTAGTGTAATCAGCTTGGCTAGGATAATTTCTACCATTCCCATCATATGGCTTTCTTTGTTGAAACCTCTGAAGCTTTTGGTAGTTCTGTTTTGATTTCACAGAATACTTTCTATTTGGAGTCTGCTGATGGACTATTATGAATTTTGTTTCAGATGTCCTGTCAGCGCACTCTACTGGCTTCTTGCATTTGCCTTTATATCCCAGGCCAGCATGGGTGTGATTGTGTTTGTGAGTGGGTGTGGGTGCAACATATGGTGCTTTGGACTTTTGGACTCCCCCATTACTTGAGGATCCTTTTTCCATAACCACTCTTGGAGGTTGAGCATACACAAAGGAATTAAATCCTATGCCTGTTTATTCTCCACTTTCCTTTTGTATCATTATCAATTCATCCAATCATTTAGATGCCTTGGTAAATGATGCAATCACATTTTTAAAATCTTTTTCCCTCTTTTCTATTTCAGCTAAGTCTGCTTTGATCTTAGCAATCTTAGCCTTCAGCTCAGTGTTCTCAGTAGCTATTTGACTTAGAGTACTTAGCTCCTTAGTCAGCTGTGAGTTTTGACTTTTGAGATGGTTGTTTTCCCTATTCAAAAGTGTGTGTGAGGTTTTTACGTGCTCATAAAGATCTGTGGGTGATGAAGTGTTTGTGTCACTATCACTATCATCAGAATTAAAATGAGATGAGTCAGAATGTACCTCATCTTCATGTTCTTTGGCCATGAGGCATATCAAAGCCTTTTCTTCGGTGACTAAGGAGTAGTCTGCCTCATTGTTGTCTGACTCAGCTGGATCTTTGCACTTGGTTGTGTCAGTTTCAACAGCCAACAGTATTTTCTTCTTTTCTTGTCTCATATCTCTGAACACTTTTCTTTCCTCCTCATTTCAATACTTGTTGACTGGTGGATAGGGACATTCAACAGCAAAGTGTCCTAGTTGTCTGTAATTCCAACACAGGTTCTCAGCTTTCTGGAAGTCAGCTCTATCATCTCTTTGATTATCAACTCTTTGATGGCCAGCTCTCATTGGTGGTCTATCTTCTTTGGTCTTGGAAGGTGCTGAACGTCTCTTGGATGATTCACCCTTGTTCCTTTTGTAGTTCTTATTGAAGAACTTGTTGAATCTCTTTACCATAAATGCAATCTCCTCTTGGTCAGTGGCTTCCTTGGATTCAGCTCTCTTGGATTCTCCAACCATGAGTGCAGTTGTCTTGGGTACAACTGTCTCTTCTTGCTCTTTTCTTTGGACCTCGAATTCATATGCTTTCAAATCTGAGAATAGCTCATGGTTGGATATTCTTGTAAGTCCATGGAATGTCTCAAGGCCATCACCTTCATTTCCCACTCAACTGGGAACGACCTCAGTATCTTGATACACATTTCTTTCAGAGTGTAATCTTTGCCTAGAGCTAAGAGCTCATTAGTTATATCCGTGAACCTGGTATCTAGTTGATCTAGGGTTTCACCTGCAAACATTTTAAAGTTTTCAAATTTCTGTACAACAACATTTAATTTATTTTCTTTAATTTGATCAGATCAATCACAAATTAAAGTCAGTTTTTCCCAAATTTCTTTAGTCGTTCTGCAAGATTTTACTTTGTTGAACATGGCTTTATCGAGGATTTTATAAAAAATGTCCTTGGCATCATTATCCAAGTTGTATCTCTTTTTCGATCCTCATTTTTCCACTCACACAAGACTTCTCGACCATGGCTGGTCTTGGTGTAGCAGGTACAGATGGGACAACAACAGCAGTAGTAGCACGTGCAGCAGGAGCTGCAACAGCCTCTCCCTTCGATTCTGGGTGCAAAGAAGAAACCTCGGGAGCAGAGCCCTAATAACTTGTGTTCACTTTCATTATTTGCAATGGCCCATCATAAAAAACGAACCACATTTCATCATGTAGAGCGGAAAGATGTGTCTGCATGTGTATCTTCCAATCATCAAATTCCTCGACAATAAACATATGAATGCTAGTTAGATTTGCTTCCATGATAATAACTTGTTTTGCAAGAAAAGCTTTAAAACTGCAAGTGTTGTGTTCTTTGAAAAAGAATGAGATCTTGTTCAGTAACAAGTGCGGAAGGCTCAATGAACCAACTGCTCTGATACCACTTGTAGGTCCCAAGGGGTGATATTGTAAAGTCTAGAAGGGGGTGGGGTTGAATAGACTTTACCAACTTTTGATTGAGTCCTTTTAAAGTCAGAGTTTAGTCACAAGTCGATTGGGTCCTTGGTCGACAGCTTAGTTTACCTTCACAGCAGAGTTAGCCACTCAACAGACTCGACTGAGCTGTTGATAAGATAACTCAGCTGATTCAGTTAACTCTTTAGAAATTCAGTAGAATTGGTTTTTATAGCGGAAGACTTTCACCCTTAGTTTGAAATATGTTTTTAAACACTTGTTTTAAGCTTAGTTATTATCAGTTGACTTAGGTAAATATAACAAACAACAGATTTAAATATGCAAGAATGTAAAGTATTGAATGTAAATGACACAGAGCAATTTTTATAGTGGTTCGAAGATGAGGTAATTCTTCTAATCCACTATTCTCCAACCCCTGGAGGAATCTACTAATGTAATGGTGACTAGTGGAGGACGCAGGATTCGGGACTTGGGGGGCGAAACCTATTTTGAAGACCTATAGAATGAATTTTTCTTCAAAATTTGTGGGGGGGGCAAATGTAAATTTTCATTAGTATAGATATAATTTTAAAATAAATAACAAGTAGAAAAATTAAATTTTGAAAAAATTGGGGGGTAGTGGCCCCCACTTGCCCTCCTAGTTCCACCACTGATGTTGACTTTGTTACAAAATGGTGACAGTCCAAGCTAGGCCTTGATCAAACAGCTGGCTTTGCTTCTGGAACTCAGCTTCTTTACAGAACAGTTGTCTTTCTACTTCAGCTCCTTTAGACTCTTGGATTTGTTCACACAATCCTCCAACAAATCAAAAGCTTCTGGTTCAAACTAGAACCTTACTACACCTCCTTCAACCTTGGAGTGTAGACCCCTTGTTCTTTGAAACAAGTTTTCCTCTTCAACAGTTTGAAGTTGTCTTTATTTCACAAAGTGTTTTGGATTGATTTCTTTCGAGTTTTAGGCTTGAGGATAGTATTGAATGCTTGAGAGATTTTTGCTTTTGTTTGCTCAGATAACTTGTGCCTGTGTTATTGCTCGTTACCTTCTCTCAGAGTATTCGTCAGCCTTTTATAGTGCTTGCTTGAAAAATATATCCATTAAAGAGATAGATGTATTTTTCGAACTACACTTTGAGGTCGTTGGCTTGTCTTATCTTGTAGCTTTGATGTGGACTGATCCTTGAATTTACTGCTCTGGAGCCTTTCCTTAAACTGCAGGTTTTCAGGGACATCCTATTGGTTCCTTGGTTTTTTCACTCTTTCAGCAAAACAACTTTAAGGATGGCAGTCTGACACATACCTACTTCCAGCAAACATTTGACTTTGCTTTGACAACGGATCTCTTCAGCTTTCTTTGATTCTTTCTGTTGCATAACCCATTTGACAGTCAACTCCACTTATCTTGGAGTGACTCAATTGTCGATCACCGATCGGGACAATTTTTTTGTCACTTGACCGAGACTTTACTTCACTTTTAGATCAGCCACCACACGGTGATTATTCATCTTGGTCTCCAAATCGACTCTGCATTTCTTCAACTTGGTCGCTTCCACTCGAAATTATAGAACCCTATCTATTACAAGTTGATTTACAATAGAATTGGGGTGCCAACTTTCTAATCTAAGTTTTATATGGTATCATCAAAATCTATTACATAAATTTTCTAACACACAGGATCAACACTTAGTGTCGTCGAGTGTTGGCTCTAGATCCAATTGAAAGAATTGTAGCACGTAGATATCCCAAAAGTTTCATAGAGTATAGATATGATTGCAGATGTAATCTATTGGGGAATTTAATTGTATAGATCTTGATGATGCATGTAAAACTTACATTAGAAAGTTGTCACCCCATTTTCTATTGTAATTCAACTGTGTAATAGATAAGATTTATAAGCTTAGTATTGAAGCAGCCAAGTTGAAGGCCACAGAAGTTGACTAAAGGACGCAGTGAACAATCAGCTGAGTTGCAGCGGAGTATCAAAGAAGAGATTCAGTCAAGTACCAAAAAGTTGTGTTTGTCAGCAGACTAACAGCTGAGTCATTCCCAGATGTTTGGAGAAGACTTATAAAGGGGTAAAGCAGCAAAACGACTTGAAGAAGGCTGAAGAAGTCCATTGGAATGAAAAGTCAATATGTTACCCAAAATAGAAAGGGGACAGACTGCAACCTTAAAGTTGTTTTTTGAAAGAAAGAGTGCAAGGGGCGGGGAACCAATGAGATGTTCGCAGAACACCTGTAAAGTTTCAGGCAACCTGCAAGGCATTAAATTAAAAATGGGTCAACACCATTTGTTGCACAATAAGACAAGCCAACAATCAAGAAATGAAGTTTGAAAAATGTCTATCTCTTCAACGAACACCTTTTCAAACTGTCACTATAAAAGGCTGAAGAACATATGAGAGAGGGTATGAATGACACAAGTAAAAATCTGAGCAAAGCAAAGCAAGCAAAAACACTCTCAAGCAATACGTTCTAATTCCTCAAAGCCTACATTTGAAGTGTATTTATCCAACACACACTGTGAAGAAAGAAAAGATTCAACAAGTTGAAGAGGAAAAATTGTTTTAAAGAATAAAGTGGTCTGCACATTTAAGAAGTGAAGGAAGTTCAATGAGGTTCAAGTTTGAACCAGCTTTAAATCCATTGGAGGGATTCGTGATCATTTCCAAGGGTTTGAATGAGCTGAAGTAATGAGACAGTCGCCTTGCGAAGAAGCTGAGTCCCAGGAGTAGAGCGAACTGTGTGATCAAGGCATACTTGGATTGTTGTATCCATCTCGTAACAATTGTTGCATTAGTGGATTACCTCCAGGAGTTGGAGAAGAGTGGAGTGGAGGTATTACCCCATCCTTGAACCACTATAAATTGCCTTGTGTCTATTTACTTTCAGCACTTTTAATTATGCATATTTATATTTTGCTGATATACATTTGTTTAACTAAACTAATAATAACTTAATCAAAACAAGTGTTGTAAAATCCTATTTAACAAAAAGGGTGTAAGACTTTCGCTATTAAAAACCAAGTAAGCTGAATATTTAAAGAGCTCACTTCACTCTCTCTATCAACAACTCGCCGAGTCATTGAGTGGTTAACTCTCCCGTTGAGGTTGAACTAAGATTTCTCAAAGGACTAAGTCCTACTTGTGTATAAACTCGATTTAAGGATCAAAAACGAAAAATTGGTTAAGTCTATTCAACCCCCTTCTAGACTTAACACTCACATCCTTGGGACCTATAAGTGATATCGGAGGCGGTTGGTTCAAAGAACCTTCCGCACTTGTTAGTGAACTAGATCTCTATCTTTTCAAAGATCAACAATTGATCGTTTTAAACTTTCTTTCAAAAGTTATTATCATGGAAGCAAATCTATCTCGCAATCCCATGTTCACTATTGAAGAGTTTGATGATTCAAAAATTTGTATGCGCTCATCTCTTAGCATCAAGACGATGAAATATGATTTGTCATAGAAGATGGACTCATACAAATCACAAAAGTGAATACAGCTGCAAGGGTTGCTGCTAAAAGACCTGCTTATGTTGAAAAACCTAGAAGCGAATGGTCCAATGAAGATTGAAAGAGATATAACTTGGACAATGTGGCCAAGGATATTTTGTATAAAACGTTTGACAAAGCTATGTCTAATAAAGTCAAATCTTGCAGGAATGCTCGTGAGATATGGGAAAACTTGACTCTAATCTGCGAAGGATTAGAGCAGATTAAAGAGAATAAGCTAACTGTTGCTGTATAAAAATTTGAAAATTTCAAAATGCTTGTAGGTGAAACTCTAGATCACCGGATGCCGTTCTTCACTGAGATTACAAATGAGCTTTCAGCTCTGGGAAAAGAATATACACAGAAGGAAATGTGTATGAAAATTCTAAGGTCGCGCCCAGCTGAGTGGGAAATGAAGGTGATGGCCCTCAGGTATTCAATGGACTTGACAAGAACCTCCAACCATGAGTTATTCTCAGACCTAAAAGCCTATGAATTTGAGCTCAGAAGAAAGGATCAAGAAGAGATAGTTGTAACCAAGACAGTTGCTCTATTGGTTGGAGAATCAAAGAAAGTTTAATCCAAAGACATCATTGATCAAAAGGAAATAGCCCTAATGGTTAAAATATTTAACAAATTCTTTAATAAGAACTACAAAAGGAACTAGGGTGAAACCTCCAGAAGACACTCAACACCTTCCAAGAACAAGGAAGATAGAACCCCAAAGAGAGCTGACAATCAGAAAGCTGAATATCAGAAAGTTGAGAACCTGTGCTGGAACTGTAGATAGCCAGGAAAACAGCCAGCTCAAAAGCCAGTATATATAATCCTCACACACACTCATAAATGTGGAAAACATCCAGCTCAAAAGCCAAAACTCACGGCTGACTGGATAGTTGAGTATTCTTAGTCACATAGCTGATGAGAATAAAGAGCTTAAGGCTGGGATAGCAAAAGTTAAAGCAGATTTAGCTGAAAGAGAAAAGAGGGAAAAAGAGTTGAAAAATGTGATTGCGTCACTCAGCAAGTTATCCAAAACATTGGATGAATTGATGATGATACAAAAGAAGATTGGAGATAGACCAGTCATAGGATTTAGTTGCCACTCTTGAGTTCGGTAACGAGGCTGCCAAAAAAGGCGTTCAAAGCCTCTACAATGGTTTCATCAGAGAAGTGAAATATCCGAGGTGGGTAATACTCAAACTCCAAGAGGGACTTTGGAAAAATGATCCTCAAGCAATGGGGGAATCCAAAAGCCAAAAACACCATATGTTTCACTCGCATACAATCACAAGCACACACATGTTGGCCTAAGTTACAAAGGCAAGGGTAAAAAGACAGCTGAGTTTGTTGAAAGGATAGCTGAAATGAAATTCAGAATAGTCTATCAGCAGACTCCAAACAGAAAATGTTCTGTGAAATCAAAGCAGAACTACCAAAGGCCCCACAGGTTTCAAGAAAGAAAACCATATGAAGGGAATGGTAGAAACTATCCTACTCAGGTTGATTGGAACCATCAAATGAAATATCAGCCAAGTCCTACGGGATACTAGCCCAAGTAACAAAGACCTCAGACTTAATATAGGTCATTCCCAAGGCAAAGGAATCAATATCAGCGCACTTATGCACCCAAGCACAATGCCTATAACACACAAAAATTTCCATATTATCCAAAGAAAGCAAATGCACCAGCACGCACACTCACAGGCATACAGACAAAAGAGACAGATGTATGCGCCTAAAGCTCCTAAGCAATTTGATAAGATTCATTATGATTATGGAACTGAAAGCTGGAAACCTCTTAGAGTCGATCTTTTGGCTATAGGTTGGTTGGATCACCTTATAGTGCTAACCCCTCAGGACCCAGACAGGTTTGGTTACCTAAAACTTGAATTCCTTAATTACAGGTTCAGGGAACAGCTGAGTGCTAAGGAACCTGGTACATGGATAGTGGTTGTTCCAGACATATGATTAGGAATAAGAAGAATTTATCCAACTTCAAGGAGTCAAAACGAGCAAAAGTCATATTTGGAGGAAATGAAGCTCCAGTGGAAATCAGAGGCATTGGATCCATAAAGGAAAATGGATTGGAAATCACAAATGTAACATATGTTGAAGGGCTAAATTTCAATCATGTGAGTATCAACCAACTCTGCGATAAAGGTTACAATGTAGGATTCAACATGGGTGTTTTCCAAATCAAGGATGATGAATCAAATGAAGTTGTGCTATCGGAACAAGAAATAAAAATATGTATGTAGTGGATTGGTCTCTTTGCTATACCAAGTACATGCCTATTAGCAAGAAGCATAGCCGAGTCAAGTTGGCGGTGGCACAAGAAGTCGAGTCACCCGAATTTCAAGACAATCAACAAGCTTGCAAGGAGTCGTCTTGTGGAAGGATTGCCAGACTCGGATACAAGAAGGAGAGCATCCGTGATGCATGCCGAGAAAAGGAAAGCAAATCAAATCTTCATTCAAAGATAAGCCAAGTCCTTCTTCAACAAGGATCTTGCATTTATTGCATATGGATTTATTTGGTCATGTTGAACCAAAGCAAGTATAAGTGGAAAGAAATACACCTTAGTGGTGGTGGATTATTATTTAAGATACACATGGACGATCTTTATGTGTAAAAAGAAGGAAACTTTGCAAAAGCTTCCACAACTTATGAAGAAAGTTCAAAATGAGAATGTATCAAACCATTATCAAGATAATGTCCGATGCATTTAACCGACTGCGTTTGTCAATGGGATTATAACTCGAATGCACGAGAGAAATGGTATTGCTCATGAGTTATCGATTGTAAAAACTCCACAAACAGAATGGAGTAGGCCGAAAGAAGAAAAGAACTCTCAAAGAAGTTGAAGGACCATGTTAGTTTGGAAGTGGATTGCCTAAGAGGTTTTGGGCTGAAGCCATTAACACTGCATGTTACACTCAAAATAGGTGTATGATAAATAGGCAGCTGTCCACCCCCTATGAAATTTGGACAGGAATAAAGCCTAATGTGGGATATTTTCATATCTTTTGATGCAAGTGTTTTATTCATAAAAATGGCAAGGATAACTTGAAAGCTTTTGATTCTAAAGCTGATGAATGTATCTTTTTGGGATACTCAGCTGAGAGTAAAGCTTTTATAGTGTTGAATAAGAGGACTATGGTCACAGAAGAGTCTATCCATGTGGTTTTTGATGATCCTAATGTAAAGTGAGAAGACATTGATGAGTTAGCTGAAAAGATGAATCAGCCAACTATTCAGAAGAGTCCCTATGCTGAAGCAGATATCAGAAGACTTGACCCTGATGAGGATGAGATAGTTGAATCTCAAAGACAGTTGGAAGTCTTGCAGCTAAATGATGAAGATCAAGAAGAAGTTGTTCAAGCCAACTTAGTTGCAAGAAGACTCAATCCTGCAGACTTACTCCAACCATATGTGAGATGGCTGAGAGACCATCCACCTGAGTTATTCATTGGAGATGTTAGAGAAGGAGTAAGAACCAGATCCATGACTCAACATGAAGCCATGTTAACTTGTTTTATTTCTCAAATTGAGCTAAAGGATGTGTCACAAGCATTGGATGACACTCATTGGATTCTAGCTATACGGAAGAGAGTCGAATCAATTTGAAAGGAATAAAGTTTGGGAATTGGTTCAAATGCCTACCCACCAAAATGTTATTGGTACTAAGTGGGTATTCGGAAACAAGATGAATGAGGAAGGATCTGCTGTGAGAAACAAAGCAAGACTGGTAGCCAAAGGGTATTGCCAAGAAGAAAGAATAGGTTTTGACGAAACCTTTGCACCTATTGCTAGGTTGGAAGCAATAAGGATGTTTCTTGCTTATGCAGCACACAAAAACTTCACAGTCTATCAAATGGAGGTGAAGAGTGCATTTTTTAGTAGACTTTTGGAAGAAGAAATCTATATGGAATAAATAACCTCCAGGTTTTGGGCAGAAAACTATTAAAGATAAAGTCTACAAGCTCAAGGAAGCATTGTATGGTTTGACGCAAGCACCAAGAGCATGGTATCATACATTGTCTCAATTTCTTATAGATAATGGATTCACCAAAGGCAAAGTTGACAGAACACTCTTAAGAATTCAAGATGGAGAGAGTGTACTGCTTGTTCAAATTTATGTGGATGATATCATCTTTGGATCCACAAACAAAGAGCTATGTGAAAATTCTCAAACCTTATGCTAAGGGAAGTTTGAGATGAGCATGATGGGAGAGCTGACTTTCTTCCTATGTCTTCAAGTCAAGCAAATAAAGGATGGAACCTTCATAAGTCAAACCAAATATACCAAAGATTTGATGAAGAAATTTGGTATGGAAGAGAAGTCATTTGTGAAGATTCCTATGAATACTTCTATAAAGATAGATACAGATGCAGAAGGAAAATTAGCAGATCAAATAAGATATAAAGCACTTATTGGATCATTGCTCTACTTGACTGCAAGAAGACCAGACATCATTTTTTGTTGTAGGTGTATCTGTAAGATTTCAGTCTGCTCCAAAGGAAAGTCATATGACTGCAGCTGAGAGAATCCTGAGATATTTGAAGGGAAGCCAAGAAGTTGGCTTATAGTATCCACAAGAAGGTGGATTTAAGCTGATTGGATACTCAGACTCAGACTATGTTGGATGTACAGTTGACACGAAGAGTACATATGGTACTTGTCAAATGCTTGGAAATAGATTAGTTTCTTGGTTCAACAAGAAACAAAAATTTCAATAGCTACATCCACATCGTGGCCGAGTACATCGCTATATGGAAGTCGTTTGCGCCCAAGTTTTGTGGATGAGATAACAACGAGGATTATGACATAGAAGAAAAAGATATTCTAATTATGTGTGATAACACAAGTGCCATTGCAATTACTCAAAATCGATGTTGCACTCAAGAACCAAGCACATTGATGTCGGATATCATTTTATAAGAGATCATGTTGAAAAGAAAGACATCACATTGGAATACATATCAACCGAGAAGCATTTGGTTGATATATTCACAAAGTCCTTATGTGAATCAAGATGAAGAACTTGAGAATGAGCTTGGATTGATTGAGTTGTGCTAAGATGCCCGGAAGACTCATTCAAAGAGTAAAAGATGGGAAAATTGTATATCATAAGAGTTTCACTCATTCACCAAGTGAAACAGATTTTATAATTGTTCAAAGATATTGAGTTAGTTGGACAACCAAGTATTATTTAGTCGAATCGAAGGAAGAGATAAGCAGAGTCAAGTCATAAATGAAGATAGCTGAAATGTTTATGAGCTAAGTGACAAAACGAGGTCGTTTGCAATTAAGCGGGAATATTTTCCACTTGACCTCAGCATCATTAAATGCTGTCAGTAAAAGCTGCGATGGTTAACATATGATTGGATATAAATGTTGTTTCATTTAATGCATGTAACTAGTGCCTTTTGAAAGATTTGATCTCAGCCGTTGATCAACTTTCAAACCTTTGAAATTCTAAAACTGTTTCTTCAAGTCACATATATAGAGAGAGAGAAATTTCATTTTTTCTCTCTTCAATTACACTTTCAGACTTCCAAACTCTCAAAATATTCTCTCTGCAAACAAAACCCTAGTCTTCATTGAAACACTCAGAAAAATTTGAAATGGCCCCCAAACACGCTGCTCTTGATTTTGGAAAGCTCACTGAGAAGATCCACACGGGTGCATTGGTCGATTTTGAAGGCCTTTTCAAACAGTTTGTGGACAAGGCAGTGGCTGAGAAGATTGCTCGTCATCTTGAGAAATTTAGGCTCAAGAGATTTCTCACGCTAGAGATGACTCAAACCTTCCAAGAGGAGGTTGTTATGTTCTACGCTAACGTTTCTGTTCATGGCGATGGGATCCATTCTTCTGTAAAATGGAAAGGAAATTAAGTTGGCTACGGCTGACTTTGAGAAGCACCTACACCTTTCCTCCAAATGGACTCAAGAAACTAGTTGGAAAAGAGTTTGATTTGGTGAAGACATGGAAGAAAATTGCCAAGCCAGAATTAGCTGGGAAAGTGAACTACTTTGCGCTGAAGAAAGCAATTAAAGATGACTACCACAAGTTGATGGATGTGGTGGCCAAGTGCGTGGACATGAAGTTTGGGTCATTCAATCAGATGTCCAGGACTAAGCTGATTGTCATGGCTGCAATATGGAGGAGGTGGAGGTGAACTGGAGCGCGTTCATCATTGAGAAGTTGTGCCAAAATGTCCACAAAGTGAAGGTGGTTGATGGGGAGCTTGTGCATTCCCTGGGTTATGGCCTAATCTTAGGCTATTTGATGGAGAAGAAAGGTGTACCGCTTCATACGGGAAAGCCTTTCCATGCAAACAAAAGGATGTTCAAGGCCAACTCAAAACCGCCGAATAGAGCTCATCTTAAGACTACCGCCACATCCGAGGGGAAATTGATCAACATGTCCCATAGACACACGCTGCCTCCGTTCAGTCCCTCCCTAAACATGATGATGTCATTCCCAAAGTGACAAAGAAGAGAAGGACAGTTGTGCCTCGTAAGCCACCGGTAAGAAGCAAAAAGACCAGTCGCAGAGAGTTAGCCATTGTGGTCAAGAACCCGAGCGGGGAGGAGGAAGAAGTCCCCACGAGAGGCGCTCCAGTGAGAGCAATAGTCAAGTTGGGACCAGCCCAACTTTGAGCCTATCGGGCTTTTGCCAAAAATTTCGGTTGCCTGGTCGAGCCGCCCAATTTTGGTCAAAGTCGCAAAATTATCTCGGCCCACCACCCATACATATATTTTATATAGAAAAATTTGGGCCAGCCAAAAAGTCGAACTAGCCCGACCAAGCCACTCGGTCGGGACAATTAGGCCCGACTTTTTCGCCTAAAAAATAAAGCCCATCCCGACCAAACCTCGGAGTCGGTGGCCGGCCCATGGGCCAGGCTTGATTTTGCCAGCTCTAGCTCCAGGAGATGACTTGTTAAGTTTGAAGTCTAGGCCTCAGTTAATTTGATATAACTAATTTCTCAAGGGGTCAAAACATAAATATATATATATATTATATACTTAGTAGATGATAAGGAATGGCAAACCTACCTAAAGCATGCCACCAGCTGCTTAATTCTCCACCATGCAACTTAAAGGCCAGCAAGCGAAAGAAGAAGCTAGACGCGTCAATTAATAAGAGGGACGAGTGGAGTAATAGCAAATTAAGAATTGGAGGCTTCTCAATATTTCGAAATAACCGACCAATGGGCAAAGTTACCAAAATCTTGTGACAGAGCATTAAGCCTGAAATTTGGAAGTTAAGTGAAAGGAAAAATAGAAATAAAGAAGGAAAAAAACAGTACATGAGTGAAGAAACAAAAACGAGGAAGAATCAGGAGTTCTAATGTTGAAATTTGTTTGGAAACGAAGAGGATTCGATGCTGGAAGTTAACCCGAAACATGTTGCGTCAAGCTGCAAAAATTACACTTAAGCTTGGAAGTGAGTGGTCTTCTTACCCTTTTTCTTGCTTTCTATAACCCCAAAACTTGAGTAAATTTACATTGTTTTCATATATTGAATGATCTTGCGATATATGACAACTGTTGCAGTGAATCCTTTGAATCAATATTTTCTTGAATCATCAAAACAATAGCCCATATATGTCCATTTTCAGTGTCGTTCACCAAAGGTTATGTCCTCTGTTCTCTACTGCTGCGTCACAGCATTCATTCAACATGTCTTGAGCTTTATCTATTTAACACAATGCCCATTTGGCGTCTCGTGCAACAAAGTAAATTTATCTTCAAATGATTTGCTTCCTAAATTGTGCTCTGCATCAAAATGTATTTAAAAGGGATATTATTTGTTGGGGATAAAACTATTTGATTTATTCATTGCATTTTAAGTACACCTTTCATTACTGAAACGACTTTAATGCTTATGTAGAACAAATTTCATGACATTGCTTAATTAATGATTCAATTGAATGTAAAATAAATTCTATTACTTAGCGTGATTTATAAGAATCAAGCTAAACTTACTAACTTATCCAAATTGATAGTCTCACTGTATTTAAATTTTATATATACATAACCAAATAAATTGTTGTTGTATACTAGTTAAAATGTCTTGATTGGTAAGTGATGGGCCCTAATGTGGTGTGGATAGGGCTGAGTTCGGCTGGTCAGGCAAGAGCCTGCGGTCTTAAAAGGTTCTACGCTATCCACAATCAAATCCCACCGCCTAAGGACGGAGTGTTCCAATGGTAGAAGTGGGTCGTAGGATCGGTATATTCCGGAATATGACTTCTCCGGGTTTTGCGAGCCCCAGTGTGGAGAGTCGTGCCGTAGTGTGGTGCAATAAGGGGCAAGGCTTTACGCCAACGCAATAAAGGAGCGATAAGGGAGAACGGGGGTCACTTACCGTTAATGAACGGTCCCTCCGTGAATGTGATATTTGAAATAATTGTGATATAGATTGATTGAGTGATTGATTGAGTGATTGATGTTTCTAAATTAAAATGATGGTACTTGTAAAGAATAATTGAACTTCTCTTAATAATAAACTTTCTAAAAAGCCACACATGCACACGCGCACCCACTCACTGAGGTTTCTTTTTCCTCACGTTATTTTTCTATTAAAACATATTACAGGGAATAAATTGGGCGATGGTGAATTAGTTGAGAGCATTCCCGGATCTGACTAGCTAGTGCCAATAACAGGAGAAATTTGCTAGTTGTCTTGACGACATCCCTATCTATAAATGACGTATTTTGGCCAGAGCAATGATTGTAATTGTAGTTTCTCTTATAGAGATTTCATAGACCTTTCTTATGATTATATTAAGATATAATTTAGCTTGTAATAAGTATATGAATACTCTGTTCTTTTGGACTCGGAAATGGATTTTGGTTATTATAGTTTTGTAAGTTAGGGCGTGACAGTAGTGGTATCAGAGCTTGAGTGTGAAAAGATCTACACTCGAGCTGACCCAGGATGTGATCTTCAATCTGTAGTTGGGTTACCACGGTTGTATAATGAACTTAGGTGTCTGTGTGTAGCAGATGGAGAAGTAGGTACTCACCATCTTGGTATTTTAATTGGTTAATATGAGTATTGTCTATCTTTGGGTTGTTAAGCAAGAAAAACTCATCTTCTATACTAAAGAACATCTGGATTTACATATTTTATCTTAATAATATCACTTCCTTGAGCTTTAATTCATCTTTAAGAATATAACATCATATCATTGTTTGGGATCATTAGAAACTTGTTCAGAAACTAAGGTTATAGTATCATCTCGTAAGCTTGTAATATATGTTATAAGCATTTTGGAGCCAAATGAATTTCATTCAAATTACTTTGCAAGCTTTCACTTTTGTTCAGAGCTTGTTTGTTCGGTGCATGGCTTTCATTTGCGATAAAACTATTTATAATGAAACCTGAATCGTCTTCATATTGTAACTTGTTTTGTGTCTTTATTGGTTGAATGGTTCATTACTGATGCTTTATATATATATATATATATATATATATCTACATATCTTGGATTTTTCCTCCTTTATCTCGTGTCACTTTCTTCCTCCATATTCTTTCCCTACAGATGCAGTTTTGCTCTGCATCCATTGTTTCAAGCCACTTAATGAGTTTAGTGGATATTAATTAATCTCATCAAGTGATTCACGATTTTAATTTTTTCTAGGCACCATAATATCTATCTTAAGAAGAATATCATCTTTTTTTGTATTATCTCAAGAGTGACAGTGTCTATTGTATCGCCGAGATCTCAATGGGCTTCTCTTTTTCTGTTGGGAGATATTGCTTATTGGAGCAACATCTTGATCATGCATCAGAATTTTTCCACTGGATTGTGTAGATTTCCCAATATTGGTGCCGATTTATCATGTAATCACCTCTGTAGATTCATGATTGTAGTTTTCTTGAATTTACGTGAATTTTAAATTTTATTCCCCTACTTTTGGCATCAACATTTGCTTCTGAAATTGTTGGTCGTTCAATCTGCTTGATATTTGTCTTCTAAATGTTAAGTTATTTTAAGCACATCTATCCTTGAAGAAGTCCAATTCATTTTAGAGTCTTTTGTTAATCTCTTGGATATTGTCATCCTTGTCTGCGTTAGTTCTTTTTATCAAATTTGCATCTAACTTCTGGCTAACCTCACTTTAAATTTCATCTCATCCTTCGAGTAATTTGTTGTTTTGAAATCTTTCTTGTAACTTGGTATTTGATATATTAATTTTCTTCCACTCTTTTCTTGTGGATAACCTTAATAAAAGAGTGTAGCGCCTTTCTTTCTTGTCGAAATTTGTATTTCTTTTATCCTCATTAATCCTATAATTGTTGACGTGGCGTGTAAGTGTTCTGAGGCTTATCAGCATATCCTAGCTACTTTACAAACACTATATTTTGGTCTAGGGGATGAAATTCCAGGAGTTGTAATAAGACCTAATAACTAGTTAGTTCAACTAGTGCAACACAATCAAGAAGTAGAAGACGATCCTGAAGAAGAGCCTGAAGAGAATCCCGGAAGAAATGGGGATCGAGGAGGGATAGATGAAATTGATGATGATATACTTAGTAATGTGACTAACTAATAAGTCCTTAGCAGGATAGGACTTATAAATTTTGTATACGAAATCGGTTTGGGTGATATATGTACGTAGTAGATGTTACTTGATATAAATAGTACTAGAGTTACTGACAACTAGTAACATGATATGAGAATATGATCTATTGTACATATTATTATTACCATAAATGTAATTGTAAAATTTTGTGTATAAAATGATGATTATTTGTGGCTATTTGATTTTAGTTAAATGTTATGTTTTACATTTTGTCGACTAATATTATTTATTTTAATATTATGGACAACTTATAGACTTCATAAGAAAAACCTTGATTGAACCATCGAGAGGAACCTCAATGCCATTGCGAGCAGCTTCCCACACCAGAAGCACATCAAGCACAACCACCCACCGCTGGAGACAACTTAATGACACACGCCTAGCAATAATACATGGTTGTTTATGCAGCAACAAGTAAATCAACTCCAATAGCAAGACACTCGATAAAAAGTACTGGTCGCACACAACAAAATGCTAGGGTGATTTTTAGGATTTAGCCATCCCGAGTTTCTAGGGGAGCCGGATGACATCAGAGACAAGCGTTGGTTAGAGAAAATAAAGAGCATATCCTCAGTTAGAGTATACGGAAGAGCAAGAGGCTACTTTGGCCGTCTTTTCCCTAGAAGTTGTCACCCGTTATTGGTTGCAAATATGAAGAATCAAGTTGTTGAATACATCTCTTGTATTCAAGTATCTAACTTGCCAATGATGAAAGTCAACATCAACGACCTTCCGAACTTCTACAACCTTTGCATATACAAGGATGAAAATGAAAGTATATAACTATAGATTTCGTCACAAATTTGCCTCGAACTAGAAATAGTCATGATGTTGTTTGGGTGATAGTTAATAGGTTTATCAAATAAACACATATTCTATCTATTAGGGAGACGGATAGCTTCCATAAATATCTCAAAAATACCTCAATGAGGTTGTGAGATGACAGGGTATACCTACTAATATTATCTCTAATAGATATCTAAGATTTGTATCGCGATTTTGAAAAAGCCTGCATGAAGCTTTGGGAACCAAGGTAGCTTTAGTATTGCCGCACATTCTCAAACTGACGGACAATTTGAGAGGATCATCCAAATACTTGAAGATATGTAGGGAGCATGTGTGTTAAACTTTAGAGAAAACTGGGATTCTCATTTGTCCTTAGCAGAATTTGCATACTATAACAATTATCAAACAATAATCGGAATGGCCCCTTATGAAGCTCTATACAGACGGAAGTGTAGGTTACTCGTTCATTGGGAAATTTATGACAGATGGACTCCTAAGAAGAAATGCAATACGTCATCGTCACTCTAAAATGTCAATCTAGTGCAAGATGCTATCGACAAGGATTGAATAATCTGAGATCAAAACTGCACGGCTCAAAGTCGCCAGAAAAACTAAGTAGATCAAAGGAGAAAAGATTTAGAATTTGCAATCGAAGACGAAGTATTTCTGAGATTCTCTCCCCAAAAGGATATACGATTCATTCCAAGAGAGACGGGAAATGAAGCACCCAATACGTGGGCATTTTTAAAGTACTTGAAAGAATAGGAACTATAACGTATCATTCGGAACTTCCGTTAAAACTTGCAGGAATGCATAACATCTTTCACATTTCAAGGCTGAAGAAATATCATCTGGATTTGGAGCGCATAATCCAGGACAACACTCCTCAAGTAATGGAAAATTTGACATACGAGGAGAAACTGTTGCGAATTATAGATCGTCAGGTTCGAGAATTGAGAAAGAAAAATATTCTCGGATAAAGTAGTGTGGTAAAATCACGATAAACTAGAAGAAGCCACTAGAAAAACAGAAGAAGATATGCGAAATCACTATCAAGAACTATTTCAAGAATAGAATATGGAGACCAAATTCTTTTAAGGAGGGAAGGATGTAGGACCCCGAAATTTCGACTATTAATAATATATCAAATTTTGTAAATGGATTCCTTTTGTGTGGTATTTTTCTATAATATTTAAGTTTTGAGTCATCCCAAATTTTATTGTGGAATATAATATATATATATATATATGTGTGTGTGTGTGTGTGTGTGTGTTAAGAATAATTTGTTTGTTAGTTTATTGAAATTGTTAATTTGATAATTTGATATAACTAATTTGTTTGTTAGTTTATTGAAATTGTTAAAGTTCGAAGTCTAAGCCTCAGTTAATTTGATATAACTAATTTCTAAAGGGGTCAAAACATAAATATATATATATATATTATATACTTAGTAGATGATAAGTAATGGCAAACCTACCTAAAGCATGCCACCAGCTGCTTAATTCTCCACCATGCAACTTGAAGGCCAGCAAGCGAAAGAAGAAGCTAGACACGTCAATTAATAAGAGGGACGAGTGGAGTAATAGCAAATTAGGAAATGGGGGCTTCTCAATATTTCGAAATAACCGACCAATGGGCAAAGTTACCAAAATCTTGTGACAGAGCATTAAGCCTGAAATTTGGAAGTTAAGTGAAAGGAAAAATAGAAATAAAGAAGGAAAAAAACAGTACATGAGTGAAGAAACAAAAACGAGGAAGAATCAGGAGTTCTAATGTTGAAATTTGTTTGGAAACGAAGAGGATTCGATGCTGGAAGTTAACCCGAAACATGTTGCGTCAAGCTGCAAAAATTACACTTAAGCTTGGAAGTGAGTGGTCTTCTGACCCTTTTTCTTGCTTTCTATAACCCCAAAACTTGAGTAAATTTACATTGTTTTCATATATTGAATGCTCTTGCGATATATGACAATTGTTGCAGTGAATCCTTTGAATCAATCTTTTCTTGAATCATCAAAACAATAGCCCATATATGTCCATTTTCAGAGTCGTTCACCAAAGGTTATGTCCTCTGTTCTCTACTGCTGCGTCACAGCATTCATTCAACATGTCTTGAGCTTTATCTATTTAACACAATGCCCATTTGGCGTCTCATGCAACAAAGTAAATTTATCTTCAAATGATTTGCTTCCTAAATTGTGCTCTGCATCAAAATGTATTTAAAAGGGATATTACTTGTTGGGGATAAAACTATTTGATTTATTCATTGCATTTTAAGTACACTTTTCATTACTGAAACGACTTTAATGCTTATGTAGAACGAATTTCATAACATTGCTTAATTAATGATTCAATTGAATCTAAAATAAATTCTATTACTTAGCGTGATTTATAAGAATCAAGCTAAACTTACTAACTTATCCAAATTGATAGTCTCACTGTATTTAAATTTTATATCTACATAACCAAATAAATTGTTGGTGTATACTAGTTAAAATGTCTTGATTGGTAAGTGATGGGCCCTAATGTGGTGTGGATAGCTGAGTTCGGCTGGTCAGGCAAGGGCCTGCGGTCTTAAAAGGTTCTACGCTATCCACAACCAATTCCCACCGCCTAAGGACGGAGTGTTCCAATGGTAGAAGTGGGTCATAGGATCGGTATATTCGGGAATATGACTTCTCCGGGCTTCGCGAGCCCCAGTGTGGAGAGTCGTGCCATAGTGTGGTGCAATAAGGGGCAAGGCTTTTACGCCAACGCAATAAAGGAGCGATAAGGGAGAACGGGGGTCACTTACCGTTAATGAACGGTCCCTCCGTTAAGTGATTGATTGAGTGATTGTTGTTTCTAAATTAAAATGATGGTACTTGTAAAGAATAATTGAACTTCTCTTAATAATAAACTTTCTAAAAAGCCACACATGCACACGCGCACCCACTCACTGAGGTTTCTTTTTCCTCACGTTATTTTTCTATTAAAACATATTACAGGGAATAAATCGGGCGATGGTGAATCAGTTGAGAGCATTCCCGTATCGGACTAGCTAGTGCCAATAACAGGAGAAATTTGCTAGTTGTCTTGACGACATCCCTATCTATAAATGATGTATTTTGGCCAGAGCAATTATTGTAATTGTAGTTTCTCTTATAGGAATTTCATAGACCTTTCTTATGATTATATTAAGATATAATTTAGCTTGTACTAAGTATATGAATACTCCGTTCTTTCGGACTCGGAAATGGATTTTGGTTATTATAGTTTTGCAAGTTAGGGCGTGACAAGTCCCCTTGGAAGATGATACCGCGGAGGAAGTTGCACGCTATAAGGTTGATATTAGTCCAACTGATTTCCAGGCTCCAGATGACATGAGAGTTGTTCCTTTTGGTTTTGATTTTGAATCCCTCCTTCCTGAGGATTCATCTCCTGAGGCAGCTGACTTTAGAAAAGCCTTCTGAGCTATTTGCAAAGAAATGAAGGCTATGGAACGTGGATTTGTTGATCCCAACCAAAGGATAGACAACCATGATGTTATGATTTCAGGAGATATCAGAGGAGTTGTATTGAGGATCAAGAAATGGACTATACAGACAAAAGCTCTTCGCAGGGAGCAAGTTTGCTACTTCAGGTCACTTTTCTCCAAACTTATGATCTGGTGTGGTGAACAAGCTCGATTTCAGTAGAGACAATGGGACAACATTGACAGGATGGAACGGAGTCACATGACTGACATGAAGTTCCTAAAGCTACAATTCAAAAAGGACATGCAGAATATGGAAAGCACTCTGCAAGGGAAAATGTTAGATATGAAGGCAGAGTTGCATGCCCTCCTATTCGAGCAAAGGATAGCACACTCCATCACTCATGACAAATTGGACTCTCTTCTCCAGCAGACTCCGTCTTTCTCTCTCTCTACTAGTGATGATGCCAAAAAGGGGGAAGGTAATAAGAGGAAGAAATAGCAAAGAAGAACCTTATGAAAATTATCCTCAAAAGTCAAATAGGCTCATCTACCAGCTCTCTCCATTCTCAATTGCCGCAAGAATTGTTAGCGAGGAAAACGCTGACTTAGCATTCAAGAAAAATAAAGCTGAAATAGAAGAGTTTGAGAAAAGACAGCATGGCAGGATTGAGACACTGAAAGCCAAGTTCGGTGGTCATCCAGTAGGAAAGCTCCAGGAATCAACTGAAGAATCCACTCACCCAGTTGACTTAGTGGAAAGGTCTCTTAAAGAGTATGAAATTCTCAAGTTTGAAAGATACTTTGAGGAGATAGATCTGAAAGATGCATGGGATTTGTACTGGGAAAAAGGTCTAGAAGTTCTGAATTTAGCCACGAAGCGTGATTCAATCTTCAAAGAGTCGGCAGACTTGAGGCTCGGCCGGTCAAACTCCCAGGGGAGATGACCATGCTAGGTAAAGAAGACGAGACGCTAGGTCTGGTGGAAGAGGCAGAGGTTATCCACCAAGAAGACATAAAAATGTTATATACGTAGATCCTCAAAAAGGATCGGTTATGCTGATGGGCTTGAGAGAACTCGAGAATAGAGAGATTGCTCATCACAATGAAGAGCTTGCACGCAAATATAAAGAAGACAATGTGAGGCAAGCCAAAGAGTATGAGGAAAGAATGAGAAAGGAGGAGAAGCTAAAGTGAAACTATGAAAGAAGAAAGAGGAAGGAAGGTTAGGAGAAGAAGAGGAAGGATGATGAAGATCGCCGCAAGTGAGAAGAAGATGAAAAAAGAAGGAAGAAGCGAAAAGAGAGAAGATGAAGACAGCTGCGAAAAATTTTATTGTATTTTTACACTCTTGTAAATACACAAAAATACTGTAAGTACATGTAAAGTGCAGAATGATATTCAATAAAATGATACATTCTTACACTCATTCTATTTTAGCACTTTTTATGTTGTATTTTAATTTTATGTTTTGGCATCATCATAATGGGGGAAATTGTTGGGAAATTTAATTTTATAGATTTTGATGATGAATGTAAAACTTAGATTAGAAAGTTGGCACCCTATTTTCTGTTGCAATGCAACTATGTAATATATAGGATCTATAAGTTTGAGTATCAAATCAACCAAGTTAAAGATCGCAGAGTTGGTCAAGGACGCAATGATGAATCGAGTTGCGGAGTATCGTAGAAGAGATTCATCAAGTACCAAAAAGTTGTATCCGCGACGACAAATTTGAGTCATTCCCGATGTTTGGAGAAGACTTATAAAGGGGTAAAGCGAGAAAAGGACTTGATCAAAGCTAAAGAAGTCCGTTAGAATGAAAAGTCAAGATGTTACCCAAAATGGAAAGGGACAGATCGCAACCTTAAAGCATCTTCTTGAAGGAGTACATGAGGCCGGAACCAATGAGATGTTCATAGAACACCTGCACAGTTTCAGGCAACATGCAGGGCATTAAATTAAGGTTGGGTCAACATCATTTGCTGCACTACAAGACAAGCTAACGATCAAGAAGTGAAGTTTAAAAAATGTCTATCTCTTCAATCAACACTTTTTTCAAACTGTCACTATAAAAGGATGAAAACATATGAGAGAGGGTATGAATGACACAAGTAAAAATCCGAACAAAGCAAAGCAAGCAAAAACACTCTCAAGCAATATGTTCTAATTCCTCAAAGCCTACATTCAAAGTGTATCTGTCCAACACATACTGTGATGGAAGAAAAGCTTCAACAAGTTGAAGAGAAAAAGTTGTTTTAAAGAACAAAGGGGTCTGCACATCCAAAAAGTGAAAGAAGTGCAGTGAGGTTCAAGTTAGCACCAACTTTAAATCCGTTGGAGGGCTTTGTGATCAATTCCAAGGATTTTAAGGAGCTGAAGCAGTGAGACAGTCGTCTTGCGAATAAACTAAGTCCCAGGAGTAGAGCCAAATGTGTGATCAAGGCTTACTTGGACTATTGTATCCATCTTCTAACAGATGTTTCATTAGTGGATTACCTCCAGGAGTTGGAGAATATTAGAGTAGACGAATTACCTCATCCTCGAACCACTATAAATTGCCTTGTGTCTATTTACTTTCAGCACTTTAAATTATGCATATTTATATTCTGCTGATAGACATTTGCTACTCAACTGATAATAACTTAATCAAAACAAGTGTTGTAAAACCTATTTAACAAAAAGAGTGTAAGACTTCCGCTATTAAAAACCAAGTAAGCTGAATTTTTAAAGAGCTCACTTCACTCAGCTGAGTTACTCTATAAACAGCTCAGTCGAGTCTGTTGAGTGCTAAACTCTCCTGTTGAGATTGAACTAAGTTGTCTCAAAAGAATTAATCTGCTACTTGTGTGTAAACTGTGAAAGATCAAAAACAAAAAATTGGTTAAGTCTATTCAACCCCCCTCCTTCTAGACTTAACACTCACACCCCTTGAGACCTACACAATCACATTCGCAATCACATGCAGCGGAATAAACTAAAAAGGATCAAGGCACAAGATGTAAAAATTTATCTACAAGCAAACTAGGTTGTAGATATACCAATATGGTGAAACTTTTCACTAGTAAAACTCTTTGATTCCGTACACAATGAATACTAAAATTAACTAGTAGAAAATCAACAAAAACTCCTATCTAAAGTAGATCTGGTCTTTTCATTAAAACTCATCCAAGAATAGATATGTATAGACTTCTTATCACAATACTAAAAGACTATGGATGAAAACAATCTAACAAACACAACAGCAGACTGAATGTTGTCATTAGATGTAGTCACATCGGAGATTGCATTCAGTACAGTGAAGTTCCTTGTGCTTGAATGAATCTAAACTCTATCAACTCTCTTGTGTCTCTATCATATTTCTTGTCTATTGAATGAGCATGTCCTCCTCTCTTTTATAGGTGTCCAAGACCTTCCCAAAAATCCTAATTAACATGGAAAGAAGATATATACAAATATATGACAATTATATCACTTATGTTAGAAAACAAGATAAATATCAACGAGTCCTAATATATCTATACCATATCAATATAAAATTTTTCCTAATCTATTTACAACCTAATCTTACTATAAGTCTAGAAAGACGAAACAAATCAAAACCCAATCTTTTATTTTCGAACATTATTAGGCGTGTAAAAACTTACACCCTAATAGTGAATATCGTATTAACTTACGAGATGAGATTAGACGAGCATATCTAAGAGAGGAGCGTTATCAACCAAACATGTAAATGTATCTATCTTCAAAATTTGGCGTTCAAAATCGTAGTTTTCAAAAAAATGATTTGACAAGTTTCATTGGCTAGAGTATTCACCCACTACAAATAAAGCTTATTGTTTTTATTGTTTTCTTTTCTTAAGTGAAGTTATTATGCATAATACTTCATCTTTAGATAAAGAATGGATTGGTAATTGGGAGAGGATAAGTCAAGGAAATAAATGTAATGTAAATTTCTTACTTATGTCAGTTCTGCAGCTTCATCACCTCATACTATGTGTACTAGAACCAAAGAAAATTTGATGAGGCCCTCAAGACATGTTCACAAAGTTATACATGCCCAAACAAAAATTAAAAAAAAAAAAGAAAAAATCATTTGCGCTTGACGACTTCAATCATGGGCGGGTGTTTGAGAGTGCAGCATTGGGCTTCAACCTAGTGCAAGTAAACAAGAATCCCATATATGTGTCGGGGGAGTATACAATTTTGGTCCCATAACTTTGGACCGGTCGTAATTTAGTCTTGTTAAGTATTTTTTTCACAATTACACCCTGTAATTATGAGACACTCTTAATTTAAGGACCAACGTTGCCGAAAAATCTATTTCTCATCGGAAAATACCATGTGCAATGCACATGACCAATTTAGCCACATTTTAATATAATTTCAAACATGAAAATGAAGATAATAAAAAAAAAGACAAATAATCAACACCCACATGGATTCAATTATAGAATTTTATTTCTTGTAATTTCTTTTTATATGAATTAATATTTGATTCCTTATGTACTTATTGGGTAGGATAAAATATACAACTTTTTTCTTTAATAGATGTGTTTTTCCTCTATTAAAGATACAAAATAGTTTATTAGATATTAAAGAATGTGGTTGGGAAAAATTTCTTGAAGAAGTGAAGGATTTTTGCCCTTCAAAAAGTATTGATGTTCCGAACTTGGATGGTTCGTATAAGATTGGTGGTCTCATGTGCAAACTAGAGTTGAACTTGATTACCATTTTAATGTCTTTAATGAAGTGAAGATTTCATTCTGATGGAGTTAAGTATAAGATTTTAATGATATATATGCAGAACTCCTTTCTCTCATTGTGGCTTTAGATCTTAAAAATTCCTATGGGTCATTCAACGGTGATGATATTTGCAATCTTGCAAAGAAATTCTATACTGAAGATTTCACATATCAAGATATCATTTCATTGGAGTATGAGTTGATTCATTACAAGCATGATGTGGTTCAAAATTTTCAAGTTTCTACTGAGTTACACCATCAGCTAAATGGGAGTGGAAGGTCAATGGTTTATGTTATGTTGACTAGATTAATTCATCTTGTACTGGCGCTACTTGTTTCTACTGCTATAATTGAAAGAGCATATTCAACAATAAATTAAATATGTGAAGACGACACTTCATAACAAAATAGGGGACGACTTTCTTGAAGATTATTTGATATATGCTCCATATTGAACGAGAGTTTGTTAACAATATAGATGTAGATTCTATCATTGATTAATTTATGCTTTAAAGTTTTGTCGGGCACAACTTCATTGAATATTCAAAAATATTTATTATAGGTAGTTAAATTTTTACTTCTTAGCCTACCATACTATTAATTCATGGATTCGCCACTTTGAGTAGGTTTGAAATGAGATTATATGATGCATGAAAAAATATGAAATATTAGCACACACTATGCAATAATTAACTCTACCCAATTCTTCTTTGATTTTCTTAAATCAAAAGAACCTCCAAAATATATGTACATTTTTCTCAAGAATGATATTTTGATGTAGAATCGTACAGGTTGAAATTGCAATTTGATATTTAATCAATCTAATGAAGTGATAGCTGGGAAAAATTTGCTCATGAAGAAATTTTGCCTCATAAAAACATAAAGCTCATGTATATATTGTTGAAACTTCATATACATCGTCCAAATACCATGTCATGCAGCTAAAATCAAGAGGAGTGTCTCGTAAAGAAGCTGCTAAACAATAATAACATTTTTTTTAAATTCACGAACCAACAACAAGAAAACAAAAAGCTGATGAAGAGAAACATTTATAAAACTTGGTCGGACCTCAAGGCCAAAGCCCTGCGAGGGTGTTCGGCTAAACTTATTTAAAAGATCTTATAAGTTTCTACATTATATGTTTTGAGAGCTTATAAGATGTTGGATTTTTTTTTAAAAATAAATCATAAAAGTACTTGGATAAAATAAGATGATGGAGCGTCTAAAGATGTTAATAATGTCAATTTTATAATTGAAATAGTGAAATTTAAAGGAGGTTGTTAAAATAAGATCTTATAAAAATAAGTTGGGATCTCCCAACTTATTTAAAAACAGCTTATATGCTCGTAACGTCTTATTTTGTGAGCTAATAAGATTTTTTTTTAAATTACCAAATACTTTTATATAATTATTTATAAGCTCTCAAACATCTTATAAGATGTTTTGAAGAGTTTATAAGGTCAGTCAAACGCCCTCTAACTCCACCACAAGAGTTAATTCAAGAGTGGATGTTTGGATTGTATCATTCCACACCCCTTGACAAGTCGGACGTCTCTCACTATGGACCTTATCAAGCATCAGGTACACTGGCGGAGCCCTGTAGTGTGGTACATTTGTACCCCCAATTTGAAAAAATAAAAAGTCGTCTAAAAGAATATGTTTCCTTTCTCGTGATTTAAAAACAAATTCGTTCGGTGTTGGATGTAGATGTTGTAGCACTGGAACAAACAATACACTCACACAGCAGAATGAAAATAACACGAGTATTTTTAACATGATTAGAATCCTCAATCTTAATACACGATGCCATGCCCATAGAAGAAACAATCCACTATTAGAAAACAAACAGTTATTACAAATACAGCTGGTTATACGAAATTCAAGGACACCCTATTTAAATTACTACCAATACTTGTATTCAACTAATTTTAAGTGTTTCTTCCAAAAGAACTCAACACTGTTGGGATCCCTCCAACTTCAAATGTCTTTGAAAGGTTGAGTCTATCCACGCCATAGATCTTCACCTTCTTCACCGAAGAATGTATGCATCTAATAGTATGTGGAAGAAAATCACAAAGCTCAAATTTCTCGTGTGTTTTTCTTCAAGGGATAACTCTCTTTTAAGTAGCACACTCAACCAAAATTACGTTCCTGTAATCGAGGAATATGATAGGCTACAAAAACAAAAGTCAACTGAACAAGATTCTTTCCATGTAGATAAGATATCTTTCAAACAAGGAAATTAATCAATCATAAGAAAATACAATTTCTAAAACTGAATCAATTATCTTAAGTCAAGATAAGATTTCCAGCAACCTGCAATGTATAGAAAACTTGCCAAACAAACATGCACCAAATCTGGGATGTAATATGTCCAGATATCGTTCAAGCAGTATTGCATCGCTGGTTTACAACACTACAAACTTGTATTGTGCACACATTATAAACAGAACAAAATTTCCAACTAACTAACAACAACATAATCTTTTAGTAAAAAAGTAGTAATAGTAACAGTAATAATAATAGAAAACTATAATATAATCTTTCTGAATATGCACTCTATTCTTGGCCTAACTTTGCTCAACAGGTGCTCATTCTATGGATTTTGGCCCTAATTTCTTTTCTCATGTACATATTTAGCATTTTTTGCTCAACAGAAAACTCTTCAACTAATTATTCAAATTTGGGATAATATTAGAATTAGTACCCCAAGTTTACCTACTTTTTGTTTTAGTACCTCATGTTCCCAATCAAAAATGGTCATTGACGTTACACATTTTGATCACTTTTGTACTGGCCGTTAGTGAAATGGGTAATGTCAATGATCATTGTTGATGAGATGGGAACATGGGGTACCAAAAGCAAAAAGTAGGTAAACTTGGGGTACCAATTTTGAAATTATCCCTTCAAATTTCATACTAGCAACTCGTATGAATAATGTTTCTTTAAATTTGATAATCTTTTCCACAAATTTCAAGTAAAAGTTCTCCTGATTCTTTTTTTCTATACTACACTACAAAACCTTATTCAAGAATGGAGGTTTTAACCGTAAGTTTAAGTACTAATCCACAATTGTTTGTCGATCCGATGTGAAATCGTATTAGAACTCTACTTTCCTAGGACTTATAGGCTGCAATATCTTCTTTCTGATCAAGGAAACTTACTTGCAAAGAAGCATACAAGAGTGATATTGATTCGGCTCAACTCCAAAAAAGGGCTTATTTGAATGCAACATATATGTGGAGCTGAGCCAAATGCAATATCACGCCGTGTCTACTTCTCAGAACTTCTTCTTTTTATTATTATTTTTTTCAGCGGAGAAATGCTTCTGTGGATGATGAAAAAATGTTATTATCCCCTCATTATATATAGGAAGAAAGGTTATATTTTTTTTGGCACTGAAACTTGTGGTTAGTGTTAGCTGACAAAAAGACCCTAGTTCCAAGATTATGACAGGGCAGCGTAGTTAATTAATTAGAATATTGAACAAATATTATTATCAAGGTATGAAGATCAAAGAATCCATATGATGTTATTTTGATTGTTTACAGAGACTATTAAATTGAGAGAGAAAATAGATTCTGGAGAATTTGGAAATGAAGGATCAAACTTTATTAATCCTTAAGTATTTTGATACAACTGATATATGTCTATTTATACTAATAGTTTGAACAATATTCAGATAACTACTTAACTAACTAATTAACTAACATTTACAACAAAATTATTTGTCATAGGTTGCTGCCTTGTTATTGTGAGTTGAATCTTGACACCCCCTGCAAATAGTGTGTGGATATTGATCATGCTTAACTTGGTGATAAAATGTTGAAATGGATATGGAGGTAAAGGTTTTATCAAGATATCTACAGATTGATGTAGAGAAGCAATATGTATAAGTTTAATTAATCCTTCTTGAATTTTCTCCCTTACAAAGTAACAATCTAGTTGAATGTGTTTTGTTCGTTCATGGCGACACAGATTATGGGGCTATGCAGTATGTCGACTTGTTGTCTGTATATATCACTTCAGGTTTAGGATGAGAGGTATTTATGCCATGAAGTAGGTACACAAGCCATTAGATCTCATAAGTGATTGAGGCAATTGCTCAGTTGAGCTCCTACTTACTGTGGGTTGCTTTTTGGCCTTCCAAGAGATTAATGAGTCCCCTAAGTAAACTTCAAATCCACTGATGCTCTTTCTAGTTTATGTACAACGAGCCCAATAAGCATCACTAAATCCCTTGAGCTATAATGGAGAAATTGTTGAGTAGAATAAACTTTTCCAGGATTAGATTTTATATATCTTAAAACTATGTGTGTTGCTGCCAAATGGTTTGTAGAAGGTTTAGACATGTATTGACTCAAGTAGTGTATGTTGCTGAAAAGATTGCGCCTAGTGATGGTGAGATATAACAGCCTCCCAACGTGTCTTCTAAAAACTGAAGGATCAGATAATAGACTGGCAGTTGTTTTTGATGAATAACATTTAGGATCCATAGGTGTTTAGCATGGCTTGCATCCTAGATATCCTACTTTGGTTAAGAGGTCAAGTGCACACTTTCTTTGGCAAAGAGAAATTCCTTTACTACTTCTAGCAACCTCAATCCCCAAGATATATTTAAGTTCTCCAAGTCTTTGATGGTGAAAGTTTCATCCAAATGTGACTTTATGTCCTAAATATCTTTGATGTTGTCTCCAGCAAGTATGATGTCATCTACATACACACACAACACAAGCATGGAATTAGATCTAGATTTATTAAACAGAGAGCTATCAGACCCGGATTTAGTGAAACCATATGTGAGCAACCAAGAAGTGAGCTTTTGGAACCATTGTCTTGAGGATTGTTTTAGGAAATGCATACAAGAAATCCACTGATTAGTGACGGACAAAATCCGTCGCTAATAATGATGGATCAACGATAGATTAGGAACGAAACAAAACCAAGAAAATATATAAATAGTACAAATGAAAATGAGCGGCGGACATTAACGACAGAAGGAATCCGTCGCTAATTACGACGGATCAACGACTAAATAGAATCTATCGCTAAATAATTAACATATTCAATTTAGCGACAGATAGACTCCATCGCTAAACTATTAATGAATTTTAATTTGAGAGCTCGGTAAAAAAAATTGCAGCGGATAAATTCGTTGCTAAATAATTAACATATTTGATTTAGCGACGGATAGAATCTGTCGCTAAACTATAAATGGTTTTAATTTGAAAAACTAGGAAAAAAATTGTGACGGATAAAATCCATCATTAAATAATTAGCTTATTGAATTTAGCGACGGATATACTCTGTCGCTAAACTATAAATAAATTTTTAACTTGAAAAACTGTGAAAAAATATTTGCGGCGGATTCAAATAATTAACATATTCAAATTAGGGATGGATAAAATCCGTCGCTAAACTCTAAATGAATTTTAATTTGAAAAACTGGGAAAAACAGTTTGCGATGGATTAAATCCATCGCTGAATAATTAACATATTCAATTTAGCGACGGATAAAATCCGTAGCTAAACTATAAATGAATTTTAATTTAAAAAACTGGGAAAAGCAACTTGCGACGGATTAATCCATTGCTATTTCTGATAGTTTTATATTTATTTTATATTTTAACTTTAGCAACGGGTTAATTCGTCGCTATTTCTAATAGTTTTATATTTATTATATATTTTATAATTAGAGGGCAAATAGGAATCTTTGTTTCTCCAAGATGACTTGAGTTGTACAAACTCGAGTATGTTTTTCTTTGTTGGTCCACAAAAGTTGGATGGGTCACAACATTTTATCCGAGATGACCAGAGTTGAACGAACTTGAGTCTATATATCCTAAATAGCGAGCCTCACCATTGAAGGTAAATTAAATAACCAACAATACCATTACCGAAACAAAACCTCTTAAAGAAGCCATTATATGTGTTGAGTATCTTTCTATTTTGCAATGATACACAAAATAGTTATTGGTTGAACCAATCAATTGTGTGTTATATAGAAAAGTTGAAAGATTGATATTAATGGCAATTGCAGAGGACGGCAATGTATCTAACTTCCTTGCATGTAGTTAAGTTGTTTATAATTAAGTTAATGGTAGCAAAACTAATTCATTAATGAATAACCATGAAGGCTTAATGTAGTTATTTGCCTTCTCCAAGATAATGTACAAGAATGGTTCATTGTTAAGTTTTTTTTAAGCAATGGTATAGAGCCATAAGTACATATTAAGGGGACTAGATTTTTTCTTTTTCTTTTTTAAAATAATAGATACAAAGTTTGTTCCAAAAACCTACTATACTTTTTAATTTCTAGAGACATGGAAATGGTCATTTGATCCTCTCAATTTACATTCCTACTAAAACATTATACTTGATCATTGAGTCGTGGGCAGGAGATTTTGTAGGTCCTCTTATGGTAGCATTTGGCTACCAGTGGTAATGTTTCATCACCTAGTTCCAATTTGTGTCTCATTCCACATACACAGCGAATGCCATCTAAGTTGTGGTTGGCACTATTAAGATGGTTTTATATCATGTGATTGGTGTTTTATTTTGTTATTTTTTACATTATCTATCACATCAATAGTACCTAGAGTTTTTATTATTCTTGTACATATTCAATGCCCTCAAATTCGATATTTATAATAATAATAAATTAAAAAAAATAAGGTAGATTCAGTTCAATGTTCTAGAAAATGGTATGCAACTAGATTTGATATTTTTCTTGGTGTCATTACAATATCAAACATTTAATTTTATCATGGTGAAGGCGAAGACAATTCCAACAATTTAAAATATTGGTTCCAACACTGTTCCTAGTTCCAACTTTTTGGAAGTGCATGGCAATACAAAATACGAAATACTAGGATAACTTTTTATCCAAATAATTTCATTATAGGTGTTTCATCTCAGTCGTTGATTAAATTTTAGGCCATTTTACCTTGTCATCCTCAAAATAGTCTCTAACATCTCGAATACTCAACTAGTTTAATATTTACTATTGATTTTCATTAATTGCCAGTAGATGTGCACATGTGCCAATGGCCAAATAGTAAAACGTTCAAATTAAAGGTCCAAAATACTTTTAAAAAAATTAGGATTAAGAATCCAAAAATGCAACATTAACACTATTAATGTGCGTACATGCCAGTAGTTCATTAATATGTAATAGAGTTCTAACAGTTAGACTATTCTATCGAGGAACTGGAATTTTTCAAAGAAGAATCACAAGAATTGAAAGTGGATAAGTGACAAATATGAGAGATCAAAAATTTAATTATTTAAATATGACTTTACTTTGTTCTTCTTGATTTATAAAGTAAACATATATAGGTCAGTTGAAAGAATCTTTAATTATAGGTGTAATTGTTTTTTGAGATAAATTTGAAGATAATAACAATCTTGTAGGAAACCGAAAAGGATTTGTTTTACTGTTGTAGATTTGTTTTCATAAATAGCTTAGAAAAATTGCTTAAAACTCTATGTAACTGAAAAAGTTCATTCAAATTCATAGTATTAAAATACATTTTATTATTGAGAATTTACTATATCATCATAACGTTGAGGGTTGCAAGAGCTTTTCCATTAATTTTGTCACCATGAGCAGGTTTTGATAGATCAAATATGCATTTATTCTACTTTATTGTGTTTCTTTATTTTTCCATTTACTCTACATTTGGAGTGACCAATTTAAGATGACGCCTTAACAAGCAATTAGAGCGCAAATATGAATCTCTACTTCTCCATGATGACTTGGGTCGTCCAAACTTGAGTATGTTTTTTCTTGTTGGTCCAAAGCAGTTGGATGGGTCACAACAATTTCTCCAAGATGACATGAGTCAAATGAACTTGAGTCTATCTGTCCTAAATAGCGAGCCTCACCATTTAAGGTAAAAGAAATAACCAACAATACCATTACCAAAATGAAACCTCTTAGAAAAGCATTATATGTGTTGAGTATCTTGCTATTTTACAATGATACATAAAATATTTATTGTTAGACCAATCAATTGTGTGTTATATAGAAAAGTTGAAAGATTGATACTAATGTCAAATGCATAGGACGGTAATGTATCTAACTTCCTTGCATGTAGTCAAGTTGTTTATAATTTAGTTAATCGTAGCACAAATAATTTATTAATGAACAATTATGAAGGCTTAACATAATCAAATAGCTTGTCCAAGATAAAGTACAAGAATGGTTTCAATGCTAATTATTTTTAAGAAATGGTTTAGAGTCATACATACATATTAAATGGATGAGATTTATGTTTTTCTATTCTGAAAATAATATATACACAGAGGTACTTTTATTCTTTTAATTATTTTTTTTTTGGTGGGGGGGGATAATTTAAAACTTGTTTATTATATGTACATATATAATTTGTAATAATTTTGTAAAATTTGTGAAGGTGACGACCGCTATCATGCCTGTCTAGCTCCGGCTCTAGTTTTGCTAATTAATTATTTTTTGTAACATTAAATGTCTATTCATGAAAAGATGCATTGAGTAATGTGAATGGATAATAATATAATTGTTAGGTTGAAATAACAACCTTTATAAGCATAAAAAATAACTATTGTTAGGTACAATAATAACTACTTTAAAGTCCGTATGTTTTGTAAGTTGTAACTCTATGATAATGGCTAGTGCACATATGAGATATTTTACGCTTAATCAACAATCACTAATCTTTTCATGTACTTCGAGAGAAGTTATCATATACTTCATATTTTATTGTATATTAAATTTTTTTATATCAAGCTTGTCTATAAGACTATAACGTATAAAAATATAACTGATCCACATGTCTTGTAAATGAAGAAAAACTTTCAACAACATAAATTCAAATTGTTTAGGTAAATCAAAATAACAAATCAGCTTTTAACTATCAAAAATGTTGTTAACAAACTTATTGTAGATATACTACTTTATGTATAAATTATCATAGGACAGAGTTAGTTCTCCAAACCTACTAGACTTTTTTACTTCGAGAGATATGCTTATGGAAATGGTTATTCGATCCTCCCAATTATATTTAAGACAAAGTTAGTTCCCCAAATCATACTTGATCATCGAGTCGTAGGCAGGGGATTTTGTAGGTCCTTTTATGGTAGCATCGCGCTTCCAATAGTAACGTTTCATCATCTAGTTCTAATTTGTGTGTCCTTCCACATACAGATCAAAAACCATCTAAGTTGTGGTCCGCACCATCATAATTATGTATGCATTGATCAAATATATATGGCAACAAGCACATATCATTTGTTGCTTTGTTCATTGATACTTGTTCAATGTTTAATTAGTGTAACCTTTATTGTCATAATTTTTAAATTATTAAGAAAATATGAAGCAATTTTGGTGACTTTTCTTCTTTAAGAACCACTTGCATGATACCATGTCATGTGAGTAATATTTTGTTTTGTTACTTTTTTTATTATCTATCACATTATTAGTACCTTATAAAGTTTTTATTACCCGGGTATATATTCAATATCCTTAAATTCTATATTTATAATAATAAGGGGTTAAAAACAATAAGGTAGATTCAGTTCAAAGTTCAAGAAAATGGTATGCAACAAGATTTGATATTTCTATTGGTGTCATTATCATACCAGACATTTAATTTTATCACGGTGAATACGAAGACAAATCCAACAATAGATTTGATATTTTTATTGATGTCATTATCATATCAAACATTTAATTTTATCACAGTGAAGATTAAGACAAATCCAACAATTTAAAGATATTGGTTCCAACATACTGTTCCTAGTTCCAACTTTTGGAAATGCATGGCAATGTAAAATACGAAACACTATTATAACTTCTTATTGAAATAATTATAGGTGTTTCATCTCGGTCGTTGATTAGATTTTATGCCATTTTATCTTGTGATCTTCAAAATAGTCTGTAACATCTCGAATACTCAACTAATTCAATATTTACTATCAAGTTTCATTAATAGCCTATAAATGTGAACATGTGACAAGGGCTAAATAGTAAAACATTCAAATTAAAGGTCCAGCATTACCGCAGCTTTGACTCTGTTGCCTAATAAAAAATTAGGACTAAAAATCCAAAAATGTAATACTATGCATACTTGCCAGTAGTCATTAGTATGTAATAGAGTTTGAACGGTTAGACTATTCTATTGAGGGACCAAATCTATCAAGGAAAAGTAATAATAATTCAAAGTGGATAAGTGACAAATATGAGAGATCAAAAATATAATTATCTAAATATGACTTTACTTTCTTCTTCTTCATTTGTAAAGTAAACATATATAGGTCATATGAAAGAATCTTTAATTATAGGTGTAATTGTTTTTTGAGATAAATTTGAAGATAATAACAAACTTGTGGGAAATTGAAAATGGTTTGTGTTACTATTGTAACTTTGTTTTCATAAATTTATTTGAAATATTGTTATTTTAAAACTGTTTGTAAATGAAATAATTCATTCAAATTCATAGTGTCAGAAAACATGTTATTATTGTGAATTTACTTTACCATCATAATGTTAAGGGGTCGTGAGAGCTTTTCCAATAATTTCGTCACTATGAGCAGGTTTTGATAAATCAAATATGCATTTATTCCCTTTTATTGTGATTTTTATTTTTCTAATTATTGGAATTGTATTTCAACAATTATCATTTCTCATAGTACAATAATATTCGAAAAGATAACTAACTTAAGATATAAATAAATCAAGACAAATAAAGAAGAAAATGTCATTTAAGTTATATTACTATATGTACAAATGTCACATACTTAGAAAAACAAAACAATGCTTCTCTTTTACACGTATCTCTTCTTATTCATCATTTATTGTCGTGGCATTGATGAAAACTGTGAAGTTCGACCATTTATTCAACATTTGGAGTGACAAACTTAAGATGATGCCTTAACAACCAATTAGAGCGCAAATAGGAATTTTTGCTTCTCCAAAATGACTTGGATTGTCCAAACTCGAGTATGTTTTTCCTTGTTGGTCCACAATAGTTGGATGGGTCACAATATTTTCTCCGAGATGACCAGGGTCGAATGAACTTGAGTCAATATATCCTAAATAGTGAGCCTCACCATTGACGGTAAAAGAAATAATAGACCATACCATTACCAAAACGAAACCTAGAGACTCTTAGTTAGTTTGCACACCCTACTGTCAGTAGGACTACAAAAGCCACAGAGAGGTTTCATATATACTTTTTCATGTTAAAATGCATTGTTCAAATCCAATTGATACAAGAACCCATTTTTGGAGTTGCGGCGGCAAATACTAATCTAACAAAGAGTTAATCCGCCACTTTGGAGAAAATATATCAAAGTAATCCAAGCCTTCTTCTTGTGTATACCATTTTGCCACTAAACGTGCTTTATATCTTTCAATTGATCTATCTAACTTGTATTTAACTTTATACACCACTTGCATCCAATACCATGTTTATCTTTAGGTAAATTTGTTAGTAACCATGTGTGTTTTTCTCAAGAGCTTGTAACTCCTTACTAATTGCATCTGTCACTCTTGAGACTGGCTTGCTTGTTTGTAAGTTCTTGGCTCAACAATTTGACTAATTGTTGCTGTGAATTCTATGAGTAGCAGCCAGTTGATTAGTAGACAAGAAATTGGAAAAACAATACTGCTTACCAACCATTGCATTCTGAGTTGACTGATTAGGCTAGAGAGATGCAGGAATGCCACAATCATATACTTGAAGATACCGAGGCAAAGCTCTAGTTCTAGAAGGTTTTTTTACCATAGGAAAGTCTGCTACAGATAGTAGTGGTGTTGTCAGACAACATATGGTCTGTGTCAGTATTTTCAAAATTTTCAGCAGGAAAACTTTGTTCAATATTGGAAATAGGTTGTTCTGATTGCACTTGGATATTATCAAAGATCCATTTAGGCAAATCTATAAACATAAGAGATGAATCTTGACAGTCTATGATACTCATATATTATAAAGGAAAAATAGACTTACAGAAAGTAACATTTCTAGATAAAAGTATACTTTCTTAGTAAGATCAAAAAGCTTATAACCTTTTGTGCCAGTAGAATAACCAAAAAATACACACTTTGAGGCTCTTGGCTCAAATTTTGTTCTGTGAACTGCAAAGGTAGAGGCATATGCAAGACACCAAAAGGACTTACGGCAAGAATAGCCAGGTGGTTTATTGAAAAGCATTTCAAAGGAAGTTTTATTAGACAAAATAGGAGTTGGCACTCTGTTTATGATATGAGACGCTGTCAATATACATTCATCCCAAAAATAAAGGGGGACATTGGAATGGAAAAATAAGGCTCTGGCCACTTGTAAGAGGTGTTGATGCTTCCTTTCAATAACACCATTTTGTTGAGGTGTCTCAACACATGTCGTTTGGTGTAAAATACCATGTTCTTTGTAAAAGTTTGGAACAAAGAACTCAAGACCATTATCAGATCTAAGACATTTAATCTTGAATTTAAATTGAGTAAGCACAGAAGCATAAAAAGTTTGTAAGCGAGTCTTTGTTTCTAATTTAGCTTTCATCGCGAAAATACAAGTGCATCTAGAGAAATCATCCACAATGGTTAGGAAATATTTGAAACCATTATGTGATGTAGTATAAAAGGGACCCCAAATATCACGATGAATCGAATCAAAAATGCCTTGAGAAGAACTGACACTAGAGTAAAAGGGTAGTTTCCTTTGTTTAGCAAAGTGGCAAACATCACAAGAATCAAAGTTTGAACATTTAGTAGACTATAAATGAGGAACTAAATGCAACCTTTTAGCATAAATGTGTCCTAATCTAAAATGCCAAAGATTACAATTTGAAATGGAATTAGCAATAGATGGAATTTTGATAAGGTACAATCATCCTCTCTCTTCAGTATAACCAATCATCTTCAAAGTTTTCGTGTTCTGCAAAATATACTTGGAAGATAAGAAATGTCTGACAAAGAAAAAGGAGAAGACTTAGTAAGATGAGAAATAGATATAAGATTATAAGAAAAGGACGGCACACATAATGCATTATGTAGAACTAAAGAATCGAAAATTTGAATGTCGCCATTTGAGTAGCAATCGTAGTGCTACCATTAGGAAAATGGATTGGGCGAGACACCTTGCACAGGGGATATTAGTGTACAAAGATATGTCATATATCATATGATCTATGGCACCAATGTCTAATATCGGCAAGAAAAAACAAAAATGTGAGTTACCTGAGGAGCCACGTCCAGTGTCTGCAGAATGTACAATTGTAGAGTTGCAGTGAGAAACAGGAACTGTATTTGTAGAACCATTAGAATGAATATTTTTAGCAAAATTCAAGAATTGTCCAACCATTTCTTGTGAAAACAAAGAGTTCTCCCCACGTATATTCTTCTGTAGGGAAGACTGGGAAGCATTAGCACTGGTAGTGGAATTATTGAGATTTCTTGGTCCTTTTGGCCCTTTCCAACCAGGTGGATACCCAATGATTTAGAAGCACTTATATATTGTATGACCTGAATACCCACCGTGAGAACACTTAGGCTTTTTCTTATCTTTGTTATGAAATTTAGGATTAAAACCTTATCTTGTTAACATTCCCATTGAAGCATTTATAGGAGCTACAGTCTCTATCGAATTGGTTAAACCTCGTTATGTTTCTTCTTGTACAAGTAAAGAATACACCTTAGAAAGAGAAGGTAGAGGAGAAATCAACATCAATTGACATCTTATTTGAGAGTAAGGTTCATGAAGCCCCATAAGAAATTTTAATCACAGAATCATTCTGTTGAACATCTATCATTTGAGCAGAAATGTTACAAGAGTATTTTCCACATGAACATTTGATTATTGGCCTGTAATTGATGTATTCATCCCCACAAACCCTAAAGTGATTATAATAAGAAGTGATGGATTGATTGCCTTGTGAAATTGAATTAAGGGACTTATCAACATGGAAGACTCTTGGATCATCATTACGAACATAACGGATTCTTAACTCATCCCATACCTCTTTGGCTGTGGTAAAATACAAGAGACTTTGACGAATATCCTTAGAATTGAGTTTAAAAGCCAAGAAAGAACTAAATTATTAGCTCTTAGCCAACAAGAATACAAAACAGCCGAGGATGGAGAAGGAACCACCAAAGATCCATCAATATAACCAAGCTTGTTCTTCGACTCGAAGCCATTGATAATGCCTTACTCTATGAATTATAATTCTCTCCAGAAAAAGGCTCATAAGCTATAACTGCCCCAGGGTTATCACTAGGGTGGAGGTAGAAGTGAGAACTAAAATCGTCTGCCAGATTTGGAGGTCTTGAACCAGAAAATTCCACGAACCTTGATGCGGAAAGAAGACTGAAACTTGAAACTTCAAGATTCTTGAAGAAGATCTTGAACAGAAGATACAGAGTGATAATCAAGCAACAGATTATCCAAGAAACTGTCAATAGAGAAGTCAATTTCAGGGGAAGAGAGAAAAACTCAAACTGATACCATATTGAATTAAGAGAGAAAACAGATTCTGGAGAATTTAGAAATGAATGATAAAACTTTATTCATCCAAAAGTATTTTGACACAACTGGTATATGTCTATTTAAACTAATAGTTTGAACAATATTTAGATAAATACTTAACTAACTAACTAACAATTACACAGAATAAACTTCACATGTTGCTGCCTTGTTATTGTGAGATGAATCTTGACAAAGACAGGGTACATTTTGCCACATAATTAGTACCATAAAATATAAATTAAGGGTTAATTACAAAACTATCCTCAAGGTTAATTTACTTTAATTGTATAAAATACCGTGCTATCTTTTAAAATTACAAGTACCACATTTGTATTTGTTTATATCTTGCATATGTCGTCCTTTGAGGAGGATGTTTGTTGAGAAAATGCAAACCTAGGAGATGTTTGTAATTATAATGTCAATTAGGTTGTGATAAAATTATCAAGGGTCTTTGGATTCTGAATTATGGGAGAAGGTGAGTGTTTAACCGCAAAAACTATATCAATCTAGAGATGCTTGCAAGAGTACGAAGTCTATTATAGGGCGACAAGTTAACCAAAGTCGTATCTTAAGAAAAACTTAGCTGGCAAATAATTATTATGCATCACAATTAACAAAAAATAAATCTAAACACTCTAATCCAATTTTTGATATTTGAAAATAATTAAACTAATTACTAAAACTCAGATTAAACACGAATGGTGGAACGTCTTGGGTTTTGGAATCATCTACTCAATTCCCAAGTAGAATATTAATCAATTAATCATACAATCAAGCAATCAGACAAATAGATAATAAACTATAAGGCTAAATCCGTTAACTCTCGTATTCATAAATAAAGCATAGAAAAATCGAATTTACCAGATTAATTAACAAGTTAGATTAGAAATTATTGATTCATATCTAACCCCTCAATTGTATTTAGCCCATTAATAATACTATCTCTCGATCTCAATTATTCCCTCAAAATAATCAAAAGTTGGCCAAGCAATTAATTATAAGATAAAGTAATTCAATCAGGAAAGATATAATCAATCAATCAATATTCATGCATGCTTTCTTATTTGATTCAACTTATCTTAACTCTAGAACAAGGATTTCATGGATAGATTCATCAATCCAAAAGAAAATTGAATAGATAAACAAAAGGTGGAGAAGAATTGCACTTGTTCAAGTTACAAGTGATCTCCAAAAGAAAAGTAATAATTCACGTCAATGAGAGAAGGGAGAGAGAAATCCGCATCTTGTATGCCAAGTTGAATAATGAAAATGAAATTCTTGGACTCCCTTTTTATATGCCGTAGGAATTCAAACAACTCGGGAAAGTCAAATTCTAAAGAAAACAAGCTTTGCGTAAAATTCCAACGAACGTGCACAGTGAACGTTCGTTCACTTCTTGCGTTGAGAACGTTAACGTTCACCCCTGAAAGTTCACGTTCCCAAGCCAACGTTTGTTGGCTTCTCTTCTCGAATGATGAAGGATGTTTTTTCTCCATCTTCAAACAATCATTCTCCAAAGTGACCTCTCTCTCGAACGGTCTGCGCTGCCGCTCGTTCTTACATAGCAAAAAATAATGAAAACAACAGCACACAAAAAAATAGACACGATAACAAAAACTAACAAACAAGTGAACAAAAATACTCAACACACAACTAAAAACATGAAAATCACAAGTAAATATTCACACAAAAACATGCAAAACAGTGATATGCCAGATTTGGAGGAGGTTGCGGAGGTAGTTATATGCGCAAACATAGATGTGTTATCACTAGTTCACGTAAAGTTTTGAGCGTAGTGCCAAAGAGATGATCATGAGCGGCGAAAATATCTTTCATACGAGATGCTTGGTTCAGGATAAAGTGTGTAGCATGATCATTGATGGAGGTAGTTATATAAATGTGCCAATATGAAATTGGTGGAGAAGCTAGAGATTCCGACAATTGAGCGTCCACATCTATATACACTGCAATGGTCAATGATTGTGGTTAGGTAATTAATAAACAAGTGTTAGTATCTTTTCACATTGGGGTTATAAGGATGATATTTTGTGTTATGGGGTGCCAGTGGTGGCTTGTCATATTTTGTTGGGTAGACCATGACAGTTTAATATAATAGTTTTACATGATGGTTACACTAATTATTATACTACTGAGCATGAGAGGAAAAAAATCATACTTTCACATCTTACACCTACAGAAATCTATGAAGATCGAGTGAGGGTGAGAGATTGTGAGTCAAAAGAAAAAGAGAGTTCATTTACTGAGCAAATGATTGAAATAAAGGTCGAGAAAAATGAGAGATTGAATGAAAATATAATTATGAAAGAGGTCGAGAGTTTGGCGAAGGGTAGTAGTGAGATTCAAGAGATGGCCAAGAAAAAAGAGAATACAAATTTTGAGTGGGACACAAATAAGGAGAAAAGGACAATAAGGTAAAACAAGAGAGAATATTTGTGCGTATAGAAATATACAAGAGACATTACGCATGAGTGTTTGAATGCTAATATATTTCAGAACGTTTTGTCCAATTCTATTATTTCTCATTTGCAGGAAGTTGGAGAAACAAATAAATGTGCATATTGTTTATCATTTGATCCGGGTGGGCTGATGCGAGAGTTCCATCTTTTGGGGCCCAATATTTGGCTTTGAGGACAAATGCTTTTCAAGAGGAAGGGGAATGATGTAAACCTAGTTATGAAGGATCCGGGCAACACGAAATGCAAGTTATCTCGAGTTATTGAAGACTATATAAATGAGTTCTTGTTTGCCTATCATAGATTACTAATTGGATGCTATTTATTTTGTTTCAAGTCATTTGGGTGCCAAAACATGTTAAAGGCCAAATTAAGCCATTTTATTTCACTCATATAACTATCTCGTTTAATTCATCAACCCAATGATGAATAAAAAATAGATATTATATTGAGTCTAGAGTCGTAGTAATGAGTCGTGTGTCATATAAAAGCATGGATGATCAAACAACGAGAGAATTCTTTCAAAAATGTCCAATCCCATCAGAAATTTTCAGCATTCGCAAGTCTCAGTTCTCCACAAAATTGATATTCAGGTCTTTGAAGTTGCAATGGAAGTTAAGATATAGATCTACAACTCTTATGTAGACTTCAGGAGCTAATTCTCACATTTTGGGACAAACAAACGACTAGCGAGCAGTGGGATTTTCTATAGAAGTGTTTTGATATTTTTGGAGTCTTATTTTGTTTTCTTAGGATAGTGTTTTGATACTTTAGGAGTCTTGTTATGTTTCTTTGTGAGGATCCAACCCTTTTTAATTACTTGAAACTTTTAAATTAATGTTCATGAATAATGTTGCATCGAATATCTAGTTTATATTTTAAATGTACGATTTACCCGCTTTATGCATTTTATTTATTTGAGCATACGGGAACCGATTGCGCCCCTAACTATGGTAGTGGAAATGGATAAACATCACAAGGACATACCATGAATATTTTATGGAGTTTTGGACTTAAATTTTAGGATTGAGATTTTTGTACCGAATAAGTAATTTTCGAAAATTTTTACAGAAGTGCTTATTTATATTTTGGGAATTCTAGATTTAGTTTCTACCTTATATTTTATTACTAACGGCCATCAAGAAAATCGAGTTTTACTAACTCTCGGGTTTTTATTTTTTAAAATAATATAATAGCTTACTTGAGGATTTTTTTTAGAAAATATCTAATTTTGCAAGATATTTTAAAAGAGGGCAAAATGGATTTTTCCACCCTCAATCATTCTTGCATTTTATAAAAAAACCTCAACACCCTCATTACTTCTTCACACCCCATACTTAGACAAAATACTCCATTGTTGAAGATAAGCTACAAGGGTAAAGATTTCTTCATCTTTTTCTTTAATTTTTGTTTTTTTTCATTTAAGTATGATATGGTATTAATCTTATGCTAGAACTAACATTAGAATGTAAATTGATGGTGAATACATGATGTTCAAAAACCTCATTATTATACTTGAATCTTCAGCCTTTTGTTGAAAAAGATATTAGAAATGATTTTTAATATTATTTCATTTTTCTATTATGATTGATCTTATTGAAGAGAAAGAAAATACTTTTATTTTCGGACAGAAATTTAACTCTATATAAAAACGAATTTCTGGATACTTTGAGCTATATTTGAACCCAAACCTTGTTTCTTACTTATAGAACTATGTCTTAGCTTTCATTTGCAACTTGAATCATGTCAATTGAAGTTTTGTAGACCAAGTTATACCCCAAATAGTGAACTGTGCCAGAAATCCGAAAAAAGACGCCAACTCTTCAGTAATATCACCTTTTGACCTATTTTTAGTACGAATTTGGGATTTTCTTGTTAGAAACACATTTGTAGATAATTGTCTTAGCTTTCCAACGGTATACGATTCACCTAAATTGGATGTTTCGTTGAAGAGATATAGCCGAATTACGAAAACTGCTACAACAAAGAATTTTCTGCGAAATTTGGTGTTCTTGGTGTTTTTGGTAAAATATAAAGATTTATGTGTAATTAGTGAAGTGTGTGAAAGAAAAACTTTGAAGATTAGTTTAGTGTGTGTTCTTGGTGTTCTTGGTGAAATTTAAAGAATTTTGTGTTCTTGATGTTCTTGGTGAAACTTAAAGAATTGTGTGTTCTTGGTGAAATTTAAAGAATTGTGTGTTATTGGTGTAGTGTGTGTAAGAAGGATGGAAAAAGTTTAATCCTTGAATTAAGGAAATATGTTGGGATATTTTGCAAATTGATGATTATGATAGTAGGATGATTAAATATGATGATTTTAGACTTTGTTTTTAATTTTAAGTTGTATATGATTTTTGATGATTTAATCTTGATATTAATGACTTAAGAAGAATTTTTAGAAGTTGTATAATTGATTGTTGGAGAAGAACTTAAGAGAGTTGATAAATTTCATCAATTTAGAATTTTTGGTCTCATTATTTCATTATGGGTTAAAATTAGAAGCCTAAAGCCTTAAGGATGATTTTTGATGAAAACTCTTATTTTCTAAAAGTTATTTTGAGGATAATAAGTTGATGAAATATTTAATGCTCAAAATTAGAGAACCGGAAAAATTGAACAGAGCTCGAAAAATGGAGAAATACATCCCGCCGGGTCCGACTATCGTCCACCGGAGGTGGCGGTGCCGGAGCAATTGCGGTTGATTGGAATTGGGATAAGAATGATGAATAATGACCGATTTGACATAAAGTTGATGTGACATGAATAGTAACGTAAATAGTGATGGGATGTGACATGAATAGTGATGTGAATAGTGATGTGATGTGACATAAATAGTGGTGTGATGTGACTTGTACTTGGCACGCAAACCAATGTAATCTTATCGAGTTATTTAACATTAAGTATTAAATCAATAAGTTCGGGTTTAGTGAATAAGATATTTTCGGGATTTTTCGAGATGACATATCATATTTTAAAATAATCAAGAATTTTAATTCGAGATAAGATTTATAGGTTAAGGTTTCGATTAACCGGGATTTCCATCTGAAACGGGTCGTTTGAAGAATTATTTGATTTAGGTGATTAATTAAGGATTAATTGAATTTAAGTGACTTTGACTTTATGTTGACTTTGACTTTAAGTTGACCGTTGACTTTTGACTTTGGTCAACTATCATTTTTTAAAGCTCATTGAAAGGCTACCGAACACCCAATTATGCAATAATTGACTTTAGGAACTTTTAGATTTTACTTAGATCGAGAGAATAAGTTATTTGATGATTATTACATTGTCTTATGTCATTTAAGTTGAAGAATTAACTGTGTAAGGTGCGGCGCAATCGGATACGGACTCATTCAAACAAATACATCACTAGCATTCTATTAAACTTCAAAGGTGGGTAAACTTCGATTTTGTAAGCATGTCGTCTTTGTTATATCTATATTTGTCAACTCTTTATAATTGCTAAAATGTGCCTACGGGCTATTTATAAGTCGCCAACGAATGGGGATGACACTTGATTGTCGAGAAAAGGCCAAGAGCCATATGTAAGTCGCCAACGGGTGGGGATGACCCCTCGGTGTCGAGAAAAGGCGAGAGCCATATGTATGCTGCCAACGGGTGGGGATACCCCTCGGTGTCAGAAAATGATTTTTATTGCATTATGATTATTTGACCTATATAGTGTAACTGCTTACGTTTCCCACTGAGTGACATAACTCACGCCTTCAAATGTTTTTACATTTCAGATAATGATGATGAACCGGAGCCGAGGCGTAGGGGTTTGGCATCGTGGGCGTTGTTCTATATTTCCCAAATATTTAAAATTACCCGTGTGTTTTGAGTAAACAAATTATCGTGATGTAACATGAATTTATTAATGCGTAACTCTTATCAAACCATTATCACCTTTGTTACTCTTAAGTTTATTTAAGAAATTTTTAAGCCCACATTTCCATATTTAAATTATTATTGTTTATGCTTCCGCAAACTATTTATAAATACTCAAGTGTACCACAGTGATGTTCCTAATCGAAATGGGTTCGGGCGTTACAAGTGGTATCGGAGCGGTCTCGTTTAGAGACTAGAAATAATTTTTCTTTAAGAATTTCTTTTCATAAGAACTTAATTACTGAAAAATGGGAATGACGACCACGCTACCAGAACCTACGCTCGTTCCGAGGTATGTTTTAGTAAAATGCTTTGATTATTGCATATTACTCTAAGGAAATTTTATGAAATGAACATGTTCCTCATATAAGAATTATTATGATTTATGAAGAACTTTAGAGGAACTTTACAAGAACTTTATGAGAATTTTATGGAAATAGTACGACAAAATCTTAAAAACTTAGTGATTCTTTTAAGAACTTCACGAATAAAAGAACTTTGAACTTAGATCATTTGATGCTTCATGAACTTAGACTTTTGAACTTAGTCCTCGAAATAAGACTGACAATTAGTTGGCTTTTAGATAGATTGACAAAAAAAAATTATATCTTTGAATAGAAAAAAAATCGGATTTAGTTGTTAGAATTAGGGATGTACTCCCCAGTGAGTCTACGCTAGTTAACAATGAAGAAATAGAAGTAAGTATTCTATCAGGAGAAACTGCTAATACTAAGAAAATTTCGAGAGGTGTGGAACTTACTATTAGTGGTCAACAAATGAAAGTCGATTTTTATGTACTAGAGATGAAAGATTTTGATGTTATATTGGGTATAGATTGGTTAAGTAAGAAATGAGCCACCATTAAATGTTATGATAGAGAAATTGAATTTGAAGAATCAAATGGGAATCGATTTGTCTTTCACGGAGCAAAGACCAACGCTAGAGTTAAGATAGTGTCAGCAATAAAATCTATCAGAATGCTCCGAAAGGGAGATTGCCAAGGATTTTTGATGAACATAATGGGGAAAGAGATAGTGGAAAGAAAGACAACAGATGTAGTAGTTAAAGAATTTTTAGACGTATTCCCTGTTGATTCACCAGGGATTTTCCCAAATTGTCAAGTTGGATTCACCATAGATTTAGTGCCAGGAGCAACACCTAGGCATCTAAGGCACCATACGAATAGCACCTAAGGAATTGCAAGAACTAAATATCCAAATCCTAGAGTTGCTAGGATAAGAAATTTTATCAAACCTAGTGTTTCACCTTAGGGAGCACCAATACTATTCGTGGAAAAGATAGATGAATCTCTTAGAATGTGCATTGACTATCGAGATTTGAATCGGTTAACTATCTAGAACAAATATCATTTGCTTAGGATAGAAGATTTGTTCGATCAATTAAAGGGAGCCATTCTCCAAGATTGACTTGAGATCAGGATACCACCAATTGAGGATCAAGAATTATGATATCCCTAAAACAAATGTTCGGAGACAAGATCTGATCACTTTGAGTTTACCGTTATGCTATTTGGATTATCGAATGCGCCAGCGTGTTTGTGGATTTGATGAACAGGGTGTTTCATCTTTATCTAGATAAGTTGTCATTGTTTTCATAGATGATATTTGTTTTCTCACAAGACAAGAAACAACATGAAGAACACCTCTGCATTGTGTTAGAAACTTTGCGACAAGAGAAACTTTATGCTAAATCCAGCAAGTGTGAGATCTTCACGGATCACAAGAGCTTAAAATACTTCTTCACACAGAAGGAGTTGAATATACGTAAGAGGAGGTGATTAGAATTGGTTAAATATTATGATTGCACCATTCAATATCACCCAGGAAAGGCAAATATTGTGGTAGTTGCGCTCAGTAGAAAGAACAGTAGACAAATTGCAACTTTACTCACACATCAAGAATCTCTATTAAGGGATTTTTCCAATTTAAGGTTGGAAATTTTAAGACCACCTAATCGAAAAACTATGATTACAAAGATTGACAATACAAACCTTACTGCGAGACAACGAATCAAGAATGCTCAGAAAGCTAAAATATTTCTCAATAAGATGAAACAATGTGTACTCGCAGGAAAAATCCAAGGATTTACAATCACACCAGATGAAACGTAGTCTATGATGGAAGACGATGCGTACCTAAGGATGAAGAGTTGAGAAAGAAAATTCTCGATGAAGCCCATAACACACCTTATACAGCTCATCTGAGAGGGACAAAAATATATAGGGACTTGAGAAATATTTTTTGGTGGAGGAATATGAAACGGACAATAGAAAAATTTGTGGAAAGATGTCTCATTTGTCAGCAAGTAAAGGCGAAACACCAAAGTCCATTAGGATTATTAAACCCACTAGATATTCCTGAATGGAAATGGGAACATATTACTATAGATTTAGTGATAGGACTGCCCCGATTAATAAGGAAGAATGAAGTTATTTAGGTTATCATGGACAGACTCACGAAGAGTGTGTATTTTATACCAGTAAAGATGACTTTTAGCATGGATCGTTTCACTCAAATTTACATTGAGAAAATTGTTAGCCCTCGGAGTGCCGATATAAATTGTATCGATCGTGATCCCGATTTACATCAAAATTTTGGGGAAGTCTGCATGCAGCTATGAAGACAAAACTTAAGTTCAGCACTGCGTATCATCCTCTAACAGATGGTCAATCAGAAAGGACAATTCAGACGTTGGAAGACATGCTCAGAACAGTTGTGTTGGATCTTGATGGAAATTGGAAGACTTATCTACCGTTAGTGAAATTTGCTTACAATAAAAGTTGTCAAGCTACTATCCAAATGGCACCATACGAAGCATTGTATGGAAGGAAGTGTCGATCACCAGCTCATTAGGACGAAGTTGGTGAACGCAAAAATTTTGGACCAGAGACTATTGAGAAGAATGTGGGGTTAATTATTAAGATTCGAGATAGAATCAAGACAACACAAGACCAAAAAAAAAAGTTATGCCGACATAAGAAGGAATGATTTATAATTTGAGGTGTTAGAAAAAGTATTTCTCAAAGTAGCACCTTTGAAATGAGTGGTTTGTTTTGGGAAGAAAGCAAAATTGAGACCAAGTTATATTGGACCATTAGAAGTTTTGGATAAGATTGAAGATGTCGCATACTGTCTAGCAATACCTCCAGAGCTTGCAGCAGTACATAACGTGTTTCACATATTTATGCTTAGAAAGTACATATGTTGAGATATCGAGAAGCACCCTAGTACTAGTACGTAGGGCATGGTAGTAGGGAAGAGGCTACTTGGGAGACAGAGGAAGAGATCCTAGCTAAGTATCCAAACAATCCTAACTAAGTAAGTCGAATTTCGAGGACGAAATTTTTTTAAGTAGGGGAGGTTGTGACGACCCAACCCTTTTTAATTACTTGAAACTTTTAAATTAATGTTCATTAATAATGTTGCATCGAATATCTAGTTTATATTTTAAATGTGTGATTTACTCGCTTTATGCATTTTATTTATTTGAGCATACGGGAACCGATTGCGCCCCTAACTACAGTAGTGGAAATGGATAAACATCACAAGGACATACCATGAATATTTTATGGAGTTTTGGACTTAAATTTTAGGATTGAGATTTTTGTACCGAATAAGTGATTTTCGAAAATTTTTACAGAAGTGCTTATTTATATTTTGGGAATTCTAGATTTAGTTTCTACCTTATATTTTATTACTAACGACCATCAAGAAAATCGAGTTTTACTAACTCTCGGGTTTTTATTTTTTTAAATAATATAATAGCTTACTTGAGGATTTTTTTTAGAAAATATCTAATTTTGCAAGATATTTTAAAAGAGGGCAAAATGGATTTTTCCACCCCCAATCATTCTTGCATTTTATAAAAAACCCCCAACACCTTCACTACTTCTTCACACCCCATACTTAGACAAAATACTCCATTGTTGAAGATAAGCTACAAGGGTAAAGATTTCTTCATCTTTTTCTTTAATTTTGTTTTTTTCATTTAAGTATGATATAGTATTAATCTTATGCTAGAACTAACATTAGAATGTAAATTGATGGTGAATACATGATGTTCAAAACCTCATTATTATACTTGAATCTTCAGCCTTTTGTTGAAAAAGATATTAGAAATGATTTTTAATATTATTTCATTTTTCTATTATGATTGATCTTATTGAAGAGAAAGAAAATACCTTTATTTTCGGACAGAAATTTAACCCTATATAAAAACGAATTTCTGGATACTTTGAGCTATATTTGAACCCAAACCTTGTTTCTTACTTATAGAACTATGTCTTAGCTTTCATTTGCAACTTGAATCATGTCAATTGAAGTTTTGTAGACCAAGTTATACCCCAAATAGTGAACTGTGCCAGAAATCCGAAAAAAGACGCCAGCTCTTCCGTAATATCACCTTTTGACCTATTTTTAGTACGAATTTGGGATTTTCTTGTTAGAAACACATTTGTAGATAATTGTCTTAGCTTTCCAACGGTATAAGATTCACCTAAATTGGATGTTTCGTTGAAGAGATATAGCCGAATTACGAAAACTGCTACAACAAAGAATTTTCTGCAAAATTTGGTGTTCTTGGTGTTCTTGGTAAAATATAAAGATTTATGTGTAATTAGTGAAGTGTGTGAAAGAAAAACTTTGAAGATTAGTTTAGTGTGTGTTCTTGGTGTTCTTGGTGAAATTTAAAGAATTTTGTGTTCTTTGATGTTCTTGGTGAAACTTAAAGAATTGTGTGTTCTTGGTGAAATTTAAAGAATCGTGTGTTCTTGGTGTAGTGTGTGTAAGAAGAATGGAAAAAGTTTAATCCTTGAATTAAGGAAATATGTTGGGATATTTTGCAAGTTGATGATTATGATAGTAGGATGATTAAATATGATGATTTTAGACTTTGTTTTTAATTTTAAGTTATATATGATTTTTGATGATTTAATCTTGATATTAATGACTTAAGAAGATTTTTTAGAAGTTGTATAATTGATTGTTGGAGAAGAACTTAAGAGAGTTGATAAATTTCATCAATTTAGAATTTTTGGTCTCATTATTTCATTATGGGTTAAAATTAGAAGCCTAAAGCCTTAAGGATGATTTTTGATGAAAACTCTTATTTTCTAAAAGTGATTTTGAGGATAATAAGTTGATGAAATATTTAGTGCTCAAAATTAGAGAACCGGAAAAATTGAACAGAGCTCGAAAAATGGAGAAATACATCCCGCCGGGTCCGACTATCGTCCACCGGAGGTGGCGGTGCGAGCAATTGCATGCGATTGATTGGAATTGGGATAAGAATGATGAATAATGACTGATTTGACATAAAGTTGATGTGACATGAATAGTAACGTAAATAGTGATGGGATGTGACATGAATAGTGATGTGAATAGTGATGTGATGTGACATAAATAGTGGTGTGATGTGACTTGTACTTGGCACGCAAACCAATGTAATCTTATCGAGTTATTTAACGTTAAGTATTAAATCAACAAGTTCAGGTTTAGTGAATAAGATATTTTCGGGATTTTTCGAGATGACATATCATATTTTAAGATAATCAAGAATTTTAATTCGAGATAAGATTTATACGTTAAGGTTTCGATTAACCGGGATTTCCATCTGAAACGGGTCATTTGAAGAATTATTTGATTTAGGTGATTAATTAAGGATTAATTGAATTTAAGTGACTTTGACTTTATGTTGACTTTGACTTTAAGTTGACTGTTGACTTTTGATTTTGGTCAACTATCATTTTTTAAAGCTCTTTAAAAGGGTACCGAACACCCGATTATGCAATAATTGACTTTAGGAACTTTTAGATTTTACTTAGATCGAGAGAATAAGTTATTTGATGATTATTACATTGTCTTATCATTTAAGTTGAAGAATTAACTGTGTAAGGTGCGGCGCAATCGGATACGGACTCATTCAAACAAATACATCACTAGCATTCTATTAAACTTCAAAGGTGGGTAAACTTCTGATTTTGTAAGCATGTCGTACTGTTATACTATATTTGTCAACTCTTTATAATTGCTAAAATGTGCCTACGAGCTATTTATAAGCTGCCAACGAATGGGGGATGACACTTCGGTGTCAGAAAAGGCCAAGAGCCATATGTAAGCTGCCAACGGGTGGGGGATGACCCCTCGGTGTCAGAAAAGGCCGAGAGCCATATGTATGCTGCCAACGGGTGGGGATACCCCTCGGTGTCAGAAAATGATTTTTATTGCATTATGATTATTTGACCTATATAGTGTAACTGCTTACGTTTCCCACTGAGTGTCATAACTCACGCCTTCAAATGTTTTTACATTTCAGATAATGATGATGAACCGGGAGCTGAGGCGTAGGGGTTTGGCATCGTGGGGCGTTGTTCTATATGTAGGTCCCAAGGGGTGTAAGTGTAAGGTTTAGAAGGGGGTTGAATAAACCTTACCAAATTTTCGATTTAGGCCTTTTAAATCTACTGAGTTCTACACACAGTGTTGTCTCCTTGATGGACGATCGAATTAGTCACTCAAGTAGAGTTAATCTCTCAAAGAACTTTCCGAGTGGTTGTTAATAGAGTAACTCAAATTTGTTGGCTATAAATTGACTCAACCGTGTGGTTTTGTTTTCAAAGGAAGACTTAACACCCTTAAGTTTGATTAAGCAAGTTTTTACTGACTTGATTTAGTACTTATAGATTATCAAATGGATAGCAAATTTATCGTGAGATATAAGCAATTAAAAGTGCGAAATTTAAATCTTTGAAATGTAAATGACACAAGAAAGTTTTTATAGAGGTTCGAAGATGGGGTAATTCTTCTACTCCTCTCTTCTCCAACTCCCGGAGGAATCCACTAAGTAATGATCGGTTTACAAAGTGGTAGCATCCGAGATACAAGTCTTGATCACAACGGCCGACTTGATCCTTTGGGACTCGATGCGAGACGCCTTGATCACTCACCAAGCTTCTCGTACGACTCGGCTTCTTCACAGGGCAGGCGTGCGCTTGCTACTACAGACTCACTTGCTTAAGCACTTTGGATTTGATCACGAAGCCCTCCAAGAGCTTAAGACTTGGTTCACGCTTGAACCTTTCTACAATCCTTCCCGGGAATGTAGACCCGCTTGTTTTCGATATTTTCCTCTTCAACTAATTGAAGTTCTCTTTCCTTCACGGGTAAGTGTTGGATTGATGTACTTGAGATGTAGGCTTGAGGATTGAGAATGTTTCGATTTTGATAAGCTTGTATATCTTCACGTGTGTGTCATTCATTTTTTTTTTTTCTCAAACAAATTCCTCGGCCTTTTATAGTGAACTTTCAAAAATTTGCCCGTTGAAGAGATAGGCTCATTTTTGAAAGTCACTTTGCGTCGTTGGTTTGCGCTTCTTGGAATTGCCATTTCCTCGTATGAATTGTTTTATCACCTTTTCGAGTTCGACACGGTGTAGTGCTTCCCATTGTTCATTCCTTTTGCACGCTTCGGGACCGAGCACTCCAAGAAAGGTGGTATGGAGATATTACTTGTTTAAGTAAGTCTCTTGATTTACGTACGGTTCTTTTACTGATTATCTCGACTTGATCGCATTTCCTTGCTTTCCCAGGTGACTTAGAGTCGACTTCCAATCATGAATGACTCTTCATCACTTGACTTGAGACTTAGCTTCTCTTGAGTTGACTTGATGATGTTCCACTCACCGCATCTCACCGCTTCTTGATCGAGTTCTGTCATGCTCTTCTTTGTTGTACTCGGTGTCTCTCTCAAAGAGTTTTCCTTCAAGCCTTGATTGTCTTCTTGCATGTTGGGCGTAGGCGACTTAACTCGACTTGCCACTCTAATTGTTACAATACATTTCTGACAAAGAATTGGGGAGCCAACTTTCTATTCTAAGTTTTACATGGCATTCATCAAAATCTAAACAATAAAATTCCTAACAATTTCCCCCTTTTTGATGATGCCAAAACTTAAATCATACAAAGATGCAAATAACAAAGATACATACTGAGATAGTGTATTGACATAGAATGTATGCGCGCTCAATCAATCTTTTTATTGATCATATCATTCTTGTACTTAACACAATCAAGTTTACAAGGTGTATCGAGTATGTAATTGTCTTCACAAAAAATAGAAAATTTGTAGCTTTATTACGAAAGACTTACATTGTATGTATTTACATATAAAATACACGAAGGGTTGACAAAGAACACTTCATCTCCTTATTGTCTCTCTCTTCTTTCATCTTGATCGAGATCTTCTTCTCTTCTTCTCTTCTTCTTCTCGTCGTCACCGCCTTCTTTTTCTTCTCATATGCCTTCCTGGCACTTCATCTTTCCTTGTTCTTTCCTGTCTCTCCCGCCATAGCCGAGTTTGTCTTTTGTTTTCTTCTTTCTATTCTCTTTACATACTCGGCGTTGGTTTTAGCCACTCACTCGCAAGTTCGCCACTTGGTCAAGCCCAAGAGATCCCTCCTTTCTTTCCCCGGATCTACGTATTCAATATTCTTGGGCGGAGGCCTGGGTCCAAGCTTCTTCCTCCACTGCCGCTTCTTCCTCTACCTGGGGCGTATCTTTGTCTTTGGGGCCTTCTTTCTTTCCAAAGTGAGTGCCAGCGGAGTGACCAGAGTCGATCGGTTGTCTGTGTCATGTCGGCCTTTCTTCACATAATGTGAGACCCTTTTCCCGATCAGTCCCAAGCTTGAGCCATGGACATATTTGCAAAATATCCTTCGATTCGAGCGTTTTGAATTCGTCAACGATCTTGGCTCTGTCCCGACATCCGAAATGGCATACGTGTCTCTCCCAGCAACCGAATGCCTCCGTGTTCTTTCAAGATGTTCATCACCCTGGCATCCATTCTTCCTTCCACCTCCTTCATCCCTCGCTTCAATTGCTTTTCTCTTCTCGGCCATAGATACAAAGAGTGTTGGAGTGGCGAGTCACTGGGAGTTTGCTTTGCTTATAATGTCACCGTGGATACAGACCTTGTTGGGGGTTTGTGCAATCATCAAGGTCATATCTTGTGATCCTTCCCCTCAATGATTTTCCTTTCTTGATTTCAAAATTTCCTCGGTGATTTTCCCTTCTCAAATTTCCTTGTCATTGCTCCTTTCTTTTCGGCTTGATTTTCTTTGCTTTAAGGTATTCCTCTTCCCCTTTTTGGCATCATCAAAGGATAGAGGAACCCCAGAAACATCTTTGGCAAGCATGAAGTCGAGTCTTCGATGGTTGAATTTTGCTTCAAGTCTGCTTGCGTTGTATCTTTCCGCACGAAATTGAACCGAGTAGCGTTGGATTCTCACAAATCGCTTCATCTCACCATGAGAAGGCTGAATTTTCTTGTCATGTGTTCTTCCAAACGCCGTATATCATTTGCATTACGCTCACGCAGCGACTTGATCTCGGCGGTGTGCGCTTCATGCATATGTTCAATGTGTTCCTCGGCCTTTTCGCATCAACATTTTCGACTCTCCACACCAAAGACTTGTTGAATAAGGTTAAAGTATCTCACTGTTCCACACGCATTGATTCTTCTTTGTTGCCACCATTCCCTTGTCCCCGACCGTGATGCCTCTCAAATCACCGTAGTGGTTGGCATCTCTTGTCCGGCGCATGTCCAAAGAGGCTGATGCCTTTCCATTCGTTCAACTTCAAAAGAGTGCCTTGAACACTTCTCGAACTTCAAATGATTCTTCATTGCGGTGATGGCCATACAAATGACGTCGAAATCAAAATCGGCCGAACAATGGTGCCCGAGTGAAAAACAGGAGGTGGTCCGTGATAGCGTGCTTGCTCATTTTCGACTCTTCGTGGAGTTACGTATCTCCGGTGAGAAAGGAAAAGATTCCACAAAGGATTCATCACCGCCAACCGGGATTTGTTCGATGATAAGCGGTGTGCGTGAAGTTCTTTTGGGAATCGATCCACCAGATCTTGAGGAGCCGGAGCGGTGGTCTCCTGGTTGGTGGGTTTTGGTTGTGAAGTAGACCCGCTTACTGGCGAGCCTCACTGCCTTAACACCGTTGGTCTCACTGATTTTTCCATTTCAAGAGACTTGTCCTCGGCCTTATCAAGCGAGCGTCATCGGACGATGATGAGATTTCTAGTGGTGGCTCATCATCAAAGTTAAACGTTTGACGAGTAGTCTTGGGATCGACTTGCTCGTGCCTGGAACATCCGCGCACTGAAGTCTTTTGGATTTGTCATGGGGGTTGACTCGGCTTCTTCTTCGCCCCGATCCCGAGAAAAGTGACATCGGGGTTGTCCTGGGAATCATGAAGTGCGCCGATCTCCTTCTCGGATGGGTCGATGATTGCGGGAGGGATGTTCTCTACTTGACCTCTTTACCCCGGAAGTCTCAACCTCCCGTGGGCCTTCATTTCCTCCGGCCTCTCTCTGCTGCGAGGCATAGTCCTCCCTTTCGGCGAGTGTCGGTGTCTTAGGGTCTTCTCTGATGGCATCCATTGGAGTTTCAACCCCATGGATTGCACTTTCATCGCCAGTGTTAACTCCCGTACATTCCTTCCGCCTCGATCGCATCGGCGACTTCATTAGCCTTCGTAGGCGGTTGGCACCTCGGTGAGACAGTCTCAATCGCCGAGCTTCGTTGATGGCAACTTGATGTTCTTCTAGTGATTGTAATTTCTCTTCTTCGCCTCCTTGCTTCTTTGTCGAGTCATCTGCGGATCCTCCGACCTTTGCTGCGGTGGAGGAGTTTCCCCCTCGGGCGCACCACCGAGTGACTTGGAGTGGGGTCACTCGTCTCGGACTCTCACATGTTGCAATTGATGGTTCAAATTGGGGCGGTGGTAGCACACCTTCAATAGGGGTTGGCTCGATTGGGGTCCCCATTGTCCCGGTTTCATCGCCATTTCCCTTATCGCCTTCTTCCGAGTGAGTGGGGAAGTGGTAGCGAAAATATCGGTGGCTTTTTTTCAACCACTCCCCATGGGATCGATTTCACTATGTTTTGGAGGACTCTCCTGGTCCCTCCATTAGTCTTTGCTCGTGAAGGATTCTTGATTCATGCAATGCTTGCTGCCGTGCATCCGCAGCTTCTTCGTAGCGTGACATTCTCCAGTTCCTCGTCACTTTCGAGAGAAGACATCAAGGAGAGGATGGAAGTGTTACGTGGTGCGGAGAGATAGGGCGGATACTTGCCTTCTCACGTGCTTCGGCTTCTTCACTTGCTTTGCTCTCTCTCCCTGTCCTTGTAGATTTGCGGGATGTCTAGCGATTGTCCTCATCAAGTCTTTGGGAGCACGATGAGTCGATCCAGGAAATTTAGCGATTCCTCTTCTTCTTCTATGAATTCAGGCCGTTGGAACTGTTCCCTTGACTTGCTCAACTTCCATTTTCTCCACTCACGCAGACGATTTTGGATGTCCGGGTAAGGTGGAGATAGGATCATTACATCACTATCCGCTGAGCTGGTTCTTCTTGAGTTTGTTTGTGTGAGCTACAGTTGTGTCTTCGGGTTGCCTCTGCTGATCGCCTTGAAGAGACTTGTTTTTTCATCAACTACATCCGGAGACTCTACTTCTCCGATAGTCTCCGTATTTGTGCTAGCTAGCTGAGTAATCGACTCACCGGTTTCTCTGTTCGGACCGCTTGACGAGTCTTCTTCGTCTCTGGTTTGTACCGGGGGAATTTACAGTTGAGGCGGCGTCTCGAGTCTTGGGCGGCGGGGCCGTGCTTGTGTTTGTTTACGAGGAGCCGGCCGTCTGAGCTTGTCGATTCTCCTCGTTTTTGACGATCGGAGAAGGTATTTGGGAGTCCTTCTCGATCGGCTAGCTGGGCGAGTGACATGGCCGCTTTGGGCGGGTGACATGGCTGGCAGGGGCGGGTGACTCTGCTGGGCGGGAGCATGTTTGGTTTTCTTTCTTTGCGCAGGGGCAACAGACTTCTTAGCACCGCAGGGGCGCTTTCTTCTTGGTTGGAGAGGAGGCGGTGTGTCTTGGGTCACTGATTCCCCCTCACCGTGTCGCTCTCTTGGCGTAAGCTCGCTTCGAGCACCGGAGGTTAGCTCAACATCCTCTTGTTAACATGGAATGCTTTCCCATGTCCGAGAGGGACTCCTTTCACCTCCAATAGTCGGCCAATCACTGGGCCATATCCCGGGGATCCTCCAAATGACCCATCTTCTTTGAAGGACTTGTTCCCACGCGTTAAGCAGAGTCTGTAGATAAACTCAGCCAGTTTATCTTCTTTTCCTCGATGATTGCAGCCATCACAATCGCTTTGCCTTGATAGTTGGTCAAAGTCCAAATTTGATGTCGATACATTTGGCAACTATGTCCAACAATTTGTGATAATCCTCCTTGGCAAAGATCTTTTTTTTTTTGTATATATATTTTATCGGCAAAGGTCGGACTTGGCTATTTCTTTCCATGCGTCGGCCAAGTTTACATCGGCTTCCTTAATCTCGATTTGCTCCTTCTGGCCGGTAGTGAGCAATATTCACCAAATCCTTAGCGTGATAGTGTTGCTTCCGTGAATGCAGATGACTTGATTCTTCATCGTGAATCTCGGCATTCACGTAGAATTGTGCGACCTCCTCCACATAGGTCATAGGATATTCCAAATAAGTAGAAACGGTTTCGATCTGACGCGTTTCCAACTTCTCCGCGATTTTCTTCACCAGGGTGTCGTCGGACCCTGCTTCACCATTAAAAAAAAAAATCCACGGTCGAACCGGTGTGGATTTGTTTTCCCAACTTGGTAAAGTCATAAGTCGGTGCCATTTCTCGAGAATAATTTCAAGAAAAATTCAAATTGATTTGAAGGTTGATAGGGTTTCGAGAGTATTTGCCTTTGCCTTTTGAGAGAGAGAGATTGAAACAGTTTTTAGAAGTGTGAGAGAGAAACGGGCGAAAAATGGTTTAAATATGGTTTATGAAAGGGCGTGCGGAGACGGTTTTGAATCGTGATCGAAATCAACGGCTTGGATTTCGCACGCGCATATTGAGCGATTCATGTCTCGTATTTAATGCGGCAAGATTTATATCCAATCATAGGCTTGGTGTGCGGCTTTATGTCCGTACATCATCATCATATCTTTGACGTGTCTCTTAAAACATTCCCGCTAAGTCAAAACGATTTGCGTTTTTGTCACTTTGCTCATAAGTTATTCAACTTATCTCTTAGGCGATTAAACTCGCTTCTCACATTTCTCTTAGTGATTCATTTATCACCGACTTGGTATAGTGACTTTCCGTCTGGTGATTCTTGAGTGATTTTTGTTTTCGACTCTTTTTCACCTTCTTTCCTGTTCCATTTCTTTTCTTTGATTCTTCCGTGTCTCGGCTTAGCTCAATTAGCCCCAACTCATGTTTGAGTTCTTCAAATCTTGACTCACATAATGGTTTTGTGAAGATGTCGGCTAGTTGTTTGTCGGTTGAGATATATTCCAAGATAATGTCCTTCTTTTCAACATGATCTCTTATGAAATGATATCGACATCAATATGTTTTGTTCTTGAGTGCAACACGGGATTTTGAGTGATTGCAATGGCACTTGTGTTATCACACATGATTGGAATTTCTTTTTCTTCAACTTCATAGTCTCTCATTCTTTGTCTCATCCATAGGACTTGGGCTGCAACAACCGCCTTGCCAGCCTATGTATTCTCGCCTCACCAGTAGAGGTGGCTATTGAGTTTTGCTTCTTGCTAAACCAGGAAATTAGTCTGTTTCCAAGCATTTGACATGTGCCTGAAGTGCTCTTCTGTCCACTCTGCATCCAAAGATATAGTCGAGTCGAATAGCCAATTAGCTTGAATCCACCTTCCTTTGGATACCATAGGCCTACTTCTTGGCTTCCTTTCAAGTATCTCAATATTCTCTTAGCTTTTGCAGTCATATGGCTCTCTTTTGGAGCGATTGAAATCTTGCACATACACCTACAAAGAAAAAGGTGATGTCGGCTGCTAGCCGTAAGATAGAGCAATGATCCAATGAGTGCTCGTATCTTGTTTGATCTACGGGCTTGCCATCCGCATCCATGTCCATTTTGATGATGTGTTCATTGGTATTTTTACGAGAAGACTTCTCCTCCATACCAAATTTCTTCATTAAATCTCTGGTGTATTTCGTTTGACTTATGAAGGTTCCATCCTTCACTGCTTTTACTTGAAGTCCAAGGAAGAATGTCGCCTCTCCCATCATGCTCATTTCAAATTTACTTTGCATGAGGTTTGAGAATTTTTCACACACTCTTTGTTAGTGGATCCAAAAATGATGTCATCCACATATATTTGAACAAGCAAGATACTCTTCTTGTCTTGAATTACGAAAAGTGTTCTATCTACTTTTCCTTTTGTGAATCCATTTTCAAATGGAATTGTGACAGGTATCATACCATGCTCTGCCCTGTTTCAATCCGTCTGACAGGCTTTCTTGAGTTTGTATACCTTGTCTCCAAGAGTCTTCTGCTCAAATCCTGGAGGTTGTTCAACATACACTTCTTCTTCCAATAAACCATTCAGAATGCACTTTTTACATCCATTTGATATACGGTGAAATTCTTGTGAGCAAAGATAGGCAAGAAACATCCTTATAGCTTCCAATCTTGCTACGAGGGCAAATGTTTCATCAAAATCTATCCCTTCTTCTTGGCAATATCCTTTGGCTACCATCTTGCTTTGTTTTTACTTACCCGCGAACCTTCCTCGTTCATCTTATTTCGAATACCCATTTAGTTCCAATAACATTTTGATGTATGGGTCTTTGTACTAATTCCCATACTTTATTTCTCTCAAACGATTGACTCTTCTTGCATAGCTTGAATCCAATGTGTGTCGTCCAATGTTTGTGACACATCTTTGGGCTCTATCTGCGAGATGAAGCATGTGAACATTGCTTCTTGTTGGGTTCGGATCTTGTCTTGACACCTTCTCTTATATCTCCAATGACAAGTTACGGTGGATGGTCTCTCGGCCATCTTACGTCGGGTTGAAGTAAGTTACCCGAATTGATCGACTTGCGGTAATTGTGTTCTTTGTGGTCGCTCTCTCATGATCACTCACCGCAGATTTTCCACCGCTTGCTTTTGAGATTCACTATCTCATCTTCTTCTGAATTGATAATTCCGCTTCAGGCTTGAAAGATAGGGACTCTTCTGTAAGGTTGGATGATTCAAATTATCGGTGACTCTTCAATGTCTTCCCCATTTACATTTGGCTCATCGAATACTACATGAATGGATTCTTCTGTAACCATAGTTCTTTTGTTGAGTATTCTGTAAGCTTTGCTTTCACCGAGTATCCTAAGAAGATACCCTCATCGGCTTTAGCATCAAAAGCCTTTAGGTTGTCTTTGCCATTGTTGTGGATGAAGCATTTACATCCAAATATCCTGAAATATGCAACATTTGGTTTTCTTCCAGTCCAGATCTCATAGGGAGTCTTTGTCAGCTGTCTATTTATCATACATCTGTTTTGGGTGTAGCAAGCTGTGTTGATTGCTTCAGCCCAAAATCTTTTTGTAACCCCCCTGCTTCACTAACATGGTCCTTGCCGCTTCTTTGAGGGTTCTGTTCCTTCTTTCTCGCAACTCCATTCTGCTGTGGAGTCCTTGCAGTGATAGTTCATGACCAATACCATTCTCAATACAAGATCTGAGTTATTATTCCATTGACAAACTCAGTTCCTCTATCTGATCTTATTTTGATAATGGTTTGACTCTTCTCATTTTGTATCCTCTTCATCAGCTGTGGTAGCTTTTGTAGAGTTTCTTTCTTCTTGCACATGAATATTGTCCATGTATATCTTGAGTAGTCATCTACTACCACCAAGGTGTATTTCTTTCCACTTATGCTTGTCATTGTTCCACTGGGCCAAATAGATCCATATGAAGCGATGCAATATTCTTGTTGAGGATGGGCATGTCTTTTCTTTGAACGACGACTTGATTTGTTTTCCCTTCGACATGCATCACATATACTCTCCTTCTTGTATATCGAGTCCTGGAAGTCCTTCTACAAGATGACTTCTTGCTAGTTTATTAATTGTTTTGAAATTCAGTGACTCGGCTTTTTGTGCCACGGCCAACTTGATTCAAATTGTGTTCTTTGCTAGTAGACAGGTCTTTGGGTGTTGCGGTTGACCAATCTACTACATACATATTTTTCTACATCCTTGCAAAGACAACTTCATTTGATTCAATATTTTTGATTTGGCATATTCCCATGTTGAATCCAACATTGTAGCCCTTGTCACGAGTTGACTGATGCTTAGTAAATTGAAGTTTAGTCCTTCAACATATGCAACATCTGTGATTTCTAAACCATTCCTTTTGATGGATCCAATGCCTCTTATTTCACCAGGAGCTTCATTTCCTCCAAATATGACTTTTGCTCCTTTGACTTCCTTGAATTTTGACAGATTTCTCTTATTTCTGTCATATGTCCTGGAACAAATGACCACTATCCATGTACCAGGTTCCTTGGCACTCACTGCTCCTTGAACCCGCAATCAAGGAAATTAAGTTTTAGGTACCCATTCTTGTCTGGTCCCGAGGGGTTAGAATTATAAGATGATCCAACCAACCTATAGCCAAATGATTTGACTCTAAGAGGTTGCCATCTATCGATGCCATAATCATAATTAATCCTGGCAAATTGCTTGGGGAGTCCAGGTTCATACAAATTGTCTCTTTTGTCTGTATGCTGCATATGTGTTTTAGCAATTGCCTTTCTTGGGTAATTGTGGTGTCTTTGAGTGTAGTGCTAGGTGCATATGTGTCTTTGATGAAAGTTCTTATGCTTTTGGAATGGCCTTTGTTGAGTTCTAGGCCTTTGCCATTCGGGCTTGTATTCCATAAGTCTAGGGGATAGTTCATATTATTCGATCGGCTTGGCTTGGATATTTTCTACCATTCCCATCATATGTATTTCTTTTATGAGTTTTAAGGATTTTTGGTAGCTCCGCTTCTTCTTTACTGAGTATTTTCTGTTTGGAGTCTGTTTGAGGACTCGGTGAATCTCTTCTCACTATCCTTTCAAAGACTCTCAACTCGGTCGTTTTCCTTTTCCTTTGTAACCAAGGCCGGTTGCTTAGTATTGTGCTTTGGATTGAAAGTGTGTGCAACATTTAGAGTTTTGGATTTTTCGGACTCTTCATGACTTGAAGATCCTTTTTCCAAAATTACTCTTGAGGTTTGACATGGCACAAAGGAATTGAATCTAAGCTTTGTCTTGTCTCCACATTCTCTTTGACTCATAATAAGATCATCCAATGATTTAGATGCCTTAGTGAATGAGGCAATAACATTTTTGAGGTCATTCTCCCTCTTTTCTATAGCGAAGAATTTCTCGCTATTAATTTAGCATTTTCAAATTTTTAAACTTTTATTCTCATCGGCTATTTGACTTAGAGTACTCGGCTCCTTAGTCACTTTGAATTTTGACTTTTGAGTAGGTCAAGTTTTTTTCCTCATTCAATAGTGTGTGTGAGGTTTTAATGTGCTCAAAATCTTTCATCATTTTGCCTAATGAATCATAAAGATCGATGGGTGATGAAGTGTGTGTGTCACGATCACTATCACTAGTGTCCGAGCTTGTTGAGTTAGATTGTACCTCATCTTCTTGATCTTGTTCTTTGGCCATTAAGCGGATCAAGGCTTCTTCTTCGAGTCACTTGAGTAGTCGGCTTCACCGCTCTCTCGAGTCACCGTCTCTCTTGACTTGGTTTGTCTCGGCCGATCTCTGCACCATCATCGCCTTTTTTCTTCTCTTGTCTTCTTTCTCAAGACCTTTCTTTCTTCTTCGTTTACGTACTTGTTGACTACGGATATGAGCAAATAATGGCATAGTGACTGGTTGTCTACAATTCCAACATAGATATTCACCTTTTGATCGGCTCTTTCTATTCTTGAGTTGTCGACCCTTTGATACTCAACTTGTTGATGATCATTTCTCTTGGTTGGCCTATCATCCCTTGATTTGGAGGAGCCGAGTGTCTTCCTCGGAGGATTCACCCTTTCCTCTCTTGTAGTTCTTGTTAAAGAACTTGTTAAATCTTTTAACCATCGTGGCTATTTCTTCCGGGTCAATTGCCTCTTTGACCTCACTCTCCTTCCATCTTTGACAATTAGAGCAAACTTGTTTTGGGTACAAATTGTCTCTTCCTCGGTCTTTCCTTCTCACCAAACTCGTAGGCTTTGAGGTCCGAGAATAACTCATGATTGGATGTCTTTGATAGGTCCATGGAGTGTCTCAATGCCATGACTTTCATTTCCCATTCACCGGAAGACTTTTTAGGATCTTCATACACATTTCCTTCTGTATATTCCTTTCCAAGTGTAGACGGCTCATTTGTGATTTACGAAACCGAGCATCCGGTTGATCCAGGTTTTCTCCCGAGATCATTTTAAAGTTCTCAAATTTTTGTACTGACCACCGATAGTTTGTTTTCTTTGATTTGCTCACGAGCCTTCACAAATCAATGTCGGTTTGTCCCATTTCCTTAGCGCTTTTGCAAGATTTCACTTTATTGAACATGGCTTTGTCCAAGGTTTTGTAAAGAATGTCCTTGGCTACATTGTCGGGTTGTATCTTTTTCTGTCATCATTTGTCCACTCGATTCTTGGTTTTTCAACCATGACCGTGCCGTCTTTGATCTTCTTCCCCTTCACCGCAACTCTTCGCATACACCGTGTTCACCTTTAATATTTGCGAGAGGCCCATCTTCTATCACTATCCACATCTCATCATGTAATCTTTGATAGATGAGCACTCGCATACGAATTTTCCAATCATCAAATTCTTCAATAGTGAACATAGGAATGCGTGTTAGATTTGCTTCCATGATAATAACTTTTAATGATAGAAAAGAGTTTTGAAAGTTTAAGTACTAAAGCGGACTTTTGAAAAGTTTGGAGATCTAGTTCGATAACCGGTGCGGAGGGTTCATGAACCAACCGCTCCGATACCACTTGTAGGTCCCAAGGGGTGTAAGTGTAAGGTTTAGAAGGGGGTTGAATAAACCTTACCAAATTTTCGATTTAGGCCTTTTAAATCTCTGAGTTCTACACAAATTGTGTCATTGATGGACGATCGAATTAGTCACTCGGTAGAGTTAATCTCTCAACAGACTTCAAATTTGAGTACATTAATAGAGTAACTCACCGTTGGCTATAAATTGACTCAACTGTGGTTTTGTTTTTATTGGAAGACTTAACACCCTTAAGTTTGATTAAGCAAGTTTTTACTGACTTGATTTAGTACTTATAGATTATCAAATGGATATCAAATTTATCGTGAGATATAAGCAATTAAAAGTGCGAGAAATTTAAATCTTTGAAATGTAAATGACACAAAGAAAGTTTTTATAGAGGTTCGAAGATGGGGTAATTCTTCTACTCCTCTCTTCTCCAACTCCCGGAGGAATCCACTAAGTAATGATCGGTTTACAAAGTGGTAACGATCCGGATACTGATCTTGATCACAACAAATGACTTGATCCTTTGGGACTCGATCTGAGACGCCTTGATCACTCACCGGCTTCTCGTGCGACTCGGCTTCTTCACAGGGCGGTGCCTTTGCTACTACACACACTTGCTTAAGCACTTTGGATTTGATCACGAAGCCCTCCAAGAGCTTAAGACTTGTTCACGCAACCTTTCTACAATCCTTCCCCGAATGTAGACCCCTTGTTTTCGATATTTTCCTCTTCAACCGATTGAAGTTCTCTTTCCTTCACAGGTAAGTGTTGGATTGATGTACTTGAGATGTAGCTTGAGGATTGAGAATGTTTCGATTGTTGATAAGCTTGTATATCTTCACGTGTGTGTCATTCATTTTTTTGTTTTTTCTCAAACAAATTCCTCGGCCTTTTTTTTATAGTGAACTTTCAAAAATTTGCCCGTTGAAGAGATAGGCTCATTTTTGAAAGTCACTTTGCGATCGTTGGTTTGCGCTTCTTGGAATTGCCATTTCCTCGTATGAATTGTTTTATCACCTTTTCGAGTTCGACACGGTGTAGTGCTTCCCATTGTTCATTCCTTTTGCACGCTTCGGGGTGAGCACTCCAAGAAAGGTGGTATGGAGATATTACTTGTTTAAGTAAGTCTCTTGATTTACGTGCAACGGTTTTTTTACTGATTATCTCGACTTGATTGCATTTCCTTGCTTTCCCAGGTGACTTAGAGTCGACTTCCAATCATGAATGACTCTTCTCACTCACGACTTGAGACTTGCTTCTCTTGAGTTGACTTGATCGATGTTCCACTCACCTGATCTCACCGCTTCTTCAAATGAGTTCTGTCTGCTCTTCTTTCTTTGTGTGACTCATTTCTCTCAGATTTTTCCTTCAAGCCTTCATTGTCTTCTTGCATGTTGGGCGTAGGCGACTTAACTCAGCTTTAATTGTTACAATACATTTTACGAAAGAATTGGGGAGCCAACTTTCTATTCTAAGTTTTACATGGCATTCATCAAAATCTAAACAATAAAATTCCTAACACTATATTTCCCAAATATTTAAAATTACCTGTGTTTTGAGTAAACAAATTATCGTGATGTAACATGAATTTATTAATGCGTAACTCTTATCAAACCATTATCACCTTTGTTACTCTTAAGTTTATTTAAGAAATTTTTAATTCCACATTTCCATATTTAAATTATTATTGTTTATGCTTCCGCAAACTATTTATAAATACTCAAATGTACCACAGTGATGTTCCTAATCGAAATGGGTTCGGGGTGTTACATTCTTCTTAGGATATGTTGAGTTTGGAAGTCCACCTTGTTTAGGACTTTTTTTAATTAGAGATTGTTTAGTCACTTATATAAGGCAAACACCTTTGTTATTTTTGATAAGACATTGATTACTAAAATTTCTTAGATTTCTCCCAAACCTTTGGTAAGGAACTAGCAAAGGTTTCCACCTTCATAACCAAAGTTAGTTAAGATATTGGGTTATTCAATGTATTGTTGAAGGATCGTATAAACTTTGTTGTTGTGGTTCACATGAATTAGCATACCAATCATCAATTGAACTGAATTTTGGTAAGAAAACAAAACATTTTGGTAGCTTGCCAATCATTAATTAAAACAACTTAATGTAATAATATATTCAAGATAATTTCAATATTTGCTTCAATGTGGAGTAAAAAAGTTCCATCCGACTTCAACAGTAATTTGAATTTCAGGTATCTATACGATTCGATCATTATATTGAATTCGAACGCTACGTGATAACAATTTCTTTTGAATACAATGCAAGATAATAAGGGACAACACACATACGGATCAAATCCGGATCAATCGCTCTTATAACACAAATCTTAACCACTGCAGCACAAAGTTGAACCCCCACGTGGTAATTCAAAGCCATGAAATTTGAAACAAAGGATTCCAAACGTTTCCATGCATCCAATCCATACACCAAAAATGCATCAGATATGAAAAGTTAAGATAAAGTTTTAACACGCATCGCAAAAAAAAAAAAAAAAAAAAAAAAAGAAGGATAAATCTTTTAACACTGCAAGACATTATTCAATGACACAACTCAACAATCATCAATAAGGATGTACAATGCAGATGGTAGTGCTAACAACTGCCTACCAGAGCAAACAAATTATGGACTCAGTTTGTAATAGAAAACCAAGTCATAGGCCTCGACCAGTAAAGAATAACTAATACATGTATATGTATACAAGCTACTGTACTTACGTATACATATAACATAAATATGAGTTAATGCTGATAAATAGTCGCTTCTAACCTAACAAAATTGTGCCCGAGCGAAGGAGGAGGTGTTCAGGTTGGTTATTCAGCCAGCAGAAGAGTGTGCCACCAGCCGCATGCCACATTTCTTGCTACGTATCCATCAATCGCAACTTGAGAAGGGATATTTCGATCAATCACGTCGCCCAAACCAAGCTGGCTCGTGGAAAAAGCAGTCATCAATATATAACATTATCAATGTACCAAATGGGACAATCTGAACTACCTGAGATACATGTAAAGTGTACTTCGCGAAAACTGATGTACATAAAAACATACATAGAACATAATATCGATATCTTATGAACCAAAGCTGCTCAAAAAGTTATAGAATATGCAGTATACCTGGCCGTACTTGTTCCATCCCCAGCAGAATGTTTTTCCATCCTCTTTATAAAAAGAATAAAGCAGTTAGTTAAGTGAAAAGGCTGATCAGTAGAATGAGCCTAATCTATACAAAGAAAATTAACTAAAGAGTAACTTTACCCGTGAGAAAATTAACACATTTCAAATTCATGAATATTCACTTTTTTCATTTTGTTATAAAAACAAAATATTGCAAGCCCTTTTAACATTCTTCTTCTTGACTCTAGTATCGTTTTTACTTGTTCTTCCAAGCATCTAAGATCCAGCGTCTTTAGATTCTGTGCACACAGCAAAATACCGTTTTCTGATATGATCTCCTCATCTGAACAACATGCTGCCCTCGCGGTTAATTATCTTTAATGTTAATTTTTTTATCTATTTCTACAATTCAGATAGTGGGATTTTGGTACTGTAAGAAAGATAAGGTCTACTGCTAGAGAATGAATTCCAGTTGTTAGTGCTATGGAGTATTATCATCCTCGATCTAGCACCATTTTTAGGCTAATCCTCACACATGCACTTGACCACACTCATGGTCTCTTGAAGGTGGTCTCCATTTCATTCTATGTTTTCATCATGAAAAATCAACCAACACGGTGGGCCATTGACTGGTAATATCAGGATAACGAGATAACTAATTAACAACACTTTCGCTTACTTCCAAGTTGCTGCTACAATGTCTTACGGCACTAAACTTATATTACTGCAATTTCTGAAACTTGTAATCCTCCTTAAAGAAAGTGATGAAAAATAATGCCTAAAGAAGTCGTAATTGTTTATCACAAAGATTGACACACCTGTGACAACTGCACTGTGGCGAGCTCCGCACGATACAACTTTTGCATGAACATTTTCCAGACTAGGAGCATCTAGGAGTCGAGGCAAAGTCTGATAGCAATTAACCAAAAAGACAAAGTTATTGATGCTGTGAATCAAACTTAAAACTAGATAAGGTAAGACAAGGCACGGCCAGAATCAATAAAATTTTATCATGTAAAATAAAATTGTTCTAATAAAGAACTTTCAACGACCACATTATCGTAATTCCAAAGACAGGTTGTGGCATATATACCTCAGCTTGATCAGCACCAGTTCCTAACTGACCAAATTGATTTCCCCCAAAAGCATAAACATCACCATCGGCGGAAATGCAGATAGTATGCCAAAGTCCTGCTGCAACGCCTTCTATCCTGATGCCAAGTAAGGAAGATACACATGTAGGACTTAGCTCGTCGTCTGTACTTCCTTGACCACACTACATCAAGTAAGAGAAGAAGCTTTTATCATTTACATGTGCTTGCTTAATCAATTAACTCAAGAAACTATAATGAGAGGAGACATAGAAACCACACAATAAAAAGAGAACCGAAAAACCTTGCTTATATAACCAAAACTTATCATATGTAAGCTAAAAGATATGAATGCTGCCCAAGATACGAGTTCATTCATATGACACAGTGGAAACACATAATCGCACAATCAGATATTAAGCATCCTAATCTGGCATGTGCCATATGGAGCCTTCTGGCTTATCCATCACACTTCCTTGTCTTGAGGCATGAAGTGTCCATTTAGTTTCCTTTTTGTCCACTGGATTGGAGTGGTTGTGGACCCAAATAACTTGATTAGGAGGAAGTATAAGAAGGATACAATTCAATCAATTTCTCATTGCCAAAATAAGTTTATGAAAACTAGAGTACTTCAAATTTTGAGAAGCAAGGATTTCCTACTAATAATTGGAATTGCCTGACCAAAGAAGTGATCAGTTTAATTTATCAGCTCTGTCGATCAAAACGGCTCACATTCCATTAATTGAGGAATTTCCATGGTCTAAATACCCGAATAAGTAATGTTTCAAGGTGGTAACAGTCAGGGGCGTAGCCAAGGGGGGGCCTCCCCGGTACCCCGCGCACCTCAAAAATTTTTTGTCCCTTTTTTCTATGGAAAAAATTGAAAAAATAAATTATATAAATTTGTTTAAGGGGAAAAAATAGTTGAGCTAGGGGAAAAAATTTTGGGATAGAGGTAACCATGCGGGCTGGCTATGCCCCTGGTAACAATTTGAGTTCACATCCAATTCATGAATTTCATTTTGCACCTACACAGTCATTATTGATACTTCTACCAAGTCTAGGTCATATCCTTGTCATCACAACTGCCTGATTATACGTCTATACAGATACATATGTATGTATCCGCTCTAGCTTCCGGAATGGAGGACGTCTTCTAGAGTTTTAATTAACATGCTGTTAAAATATTTCGCATTTAACTATATTTAAAAATTTTGGCCACACATTATGGTGAAGTAACAGCATCTGACCTATAATATTAACATTGCTTGAAGGATGAGTTTTAATAAAAAAATTACGTAAGGGACGATGCGAATTAATGAGAACTTTTTCTTTATTTATCCCTCTTCTAACTTTAATCCTGCATATTTCAGCAAAAACACTAATGGCATGGATGTACCCATGGACGAAGCCATGTGGGGGCCAAGGGGGTACTGGGCCCCCCTCAAATTTTGAAAAACAAATAGGGGTAATTTGGTCATTTCACATTTTTATTTTTTAAAAAAAATAAAAAAATAGAAAAATGGAAAAAGAAGTCTTCAATTATATTGCATTCCTCTTTCCTACTTTCATTTTTAATCTTGAAAAATATGAGTCTTGATCATTTTTTCCTTTTCTTAAACTTTTGCACATTATTTAAGCTCTGTCATAAACATTAACTTGAATTTCTGTATTATTCTCTTGTGCCTCTATTTGTCCTTTTTGGTGTATTGATTTAATTGTATTTTGTTTTTTATTGTTAAATATTAAGATGTGATTGAAATAATACAATGACGTAATCAAAACTTCTGCTTATTTTAAATTTGATGTATTGTTTTTTTATTTTTATATATGGTAGTGGACAATTGTCCACTTATGTTTTGTATAAATGAAAAATAGTCATATTTTTCGAAAACATGTTTTTAGGCATTTTGACACGGTCATATTCTTCTTGTGTTCTCAGATGAGGTACTTATTCAAAAAACTGGTGCGGTATATTTTCGGTACCGAGTTCTGGACCAATCCCTAAAAATGAAAAAAAAAAAAAAAAAAGACAATGGGAAAATTTAAATTCAAAAATAGTTAAAAAAATATTGTTAAAACTATTTTTATTATGTAGAAGTGGCGAAAAATTCGACGGACTCTTTTTATATTAATATTAGTTGGGCCCCCCTATCTTCCTGGCTTCGTCACTGGATGTACCACATAGGAATTGACTGGGAATCGAATGAGAATTCCAAAAGTCCATTCCCAAATACATGATTAATATGTTTTACTATTAATCCGCCCCCAAATATAGACTAGTCATACTTCCTCCTCCCTCCTCCATGGGTTTAATTATTCCCTATCAATCAGAAACAAACCTATAAGTATTATGGACAAAATTATCTCCTAAACTTAACAAGCATATTTGATAAAATTCATGGACGATTATGTATCAAGATCTACGGAAGCTTTTCCAAACTGTATGTACAATGGGTATCAATTTGGGTTGAGTCTGGGTTCATGGGTTCGGGTTCGGGTTCGTGGGTCAAAATAAGCCAACCCAGACCACACCTGTTTAACCCGTTTAATAAAATTATTTTTATGTACATTCAATAGTTTCAACTAAATAAATTTAATTTTTTTAAAATCAACCACAATGGCACTCTATTCAATCAAAAATAAATATCACAATTCACAACATACAAAAGGAAATAACATAATTGCATAAATAATATAACGTACTAATCATATGTTGAGGAAAGAATGCAAAATAATAACTACATAATTAAGGAGGTTTTAGCATTTAAGTTTTAAACACGTCATGTTTTCTGATTTTCTTACAATTAATTATTAACTTGATTTTCTTTTAAATTCACAAACGGGTTAGACGAGTTAAATGGGTCATAGCAGCGAGTTGAACCCAACCTCGACTTTTAATTGATAGGTTATTCGAGTTCGACCCGATCCGACCCGGACCCATGAAGCTTGGACCTATACCCATTAATTTCGTGTTAGGTTTGTGCCGGGTTTGCGAAATCCACACCTCATAAATACATATATAGTAAATGTACAATGTGCACTATTTTAACAAATCTAGCTTGAGTCAGGCTTGGATCTAAACACTAAATCAGGTGTCACCCCCAAACACATGTAGTTTCAAAACCACCCCAAGCAACACAAGTCGAGATGGGTACAAAATATTTGAATAATAATTTAACTCTAAATTATCTATTGAGGATAATTTGGTCATTGCAAACTATTGCACTTCGGTCCTACCATTCATTTTCAATCATGGAGATAGATCAAACAAGAAATGACAATTTAATTAATTTCTCATTCCTTCCATATAGGATCACTATACTCATATCAATCCTTTCTCATCATCATTCATTCTTATATTTGTTCTCTTCCTAGTAAATGCCATTCCTTGATGCCAATCACCCCATAAAATATTTATAAACTACACATCAATTGTCCTCGTACTTCTATTTGAAGGACTTCACTCGACAGCATCACAAGCAAAGTGTTGGACAATCAGATACTAATAAACATAGGAGGGACCCAAAAACCACACATATACACATCCAGAGACTAACACATCAGAAGTCAAGGATACTGTGGGAAAGCATCAAGGATAACATTCTAGTTCAAAGATGGGAATTAGCTGTAGATTGTGGTCTACAGTGTCGTTACTTAACGCTGCAAGGAAATGCTGTGTATTTGACACTCAATTCGCATTAAATTGCAGTTTACAGGTACAGTTCAATTTCATCACAACGTGACAAATTAATGCCTGGTTGTAACAGCTGTTAGCTGTTAGAGATCTGTTGCTTACACATTTTGGTTAGACGTGAAGGCCAATTCTGATGAGAGCTGATTTCTCAACTCAAAAAGAGTGAAGCAAATTGATGTTCAGGCTCCTGTTGGTTTCTTTTCTCCATTTTGATCTCATTCTCAATCCAGAAAAATTGTGTTCAAATTGGAAATGAATTTCATTGGAACTGAGGATATCAAACTTTAAATAGTTATGATTTCAAAAAAAAAAATATGTTTTGATTAGTTGATACAAAAGGTTGGTTGTGATAATTTGAAAAAATGAAAAAGTCAGATTTACAAATACTTGGAAGTAATGGTCCAAAGAGTGATAGGGTTCAAAGTAGATGAAAATTGGTAATATGTATATTCAAATATTTTAGGGAACAACTATATTCAGGGCTGAAAACATGAAGCAGATAAGATAAGACCAAAACGGGCCTCACCGTCTAGAATCTATCTCCAATAATAAATGCAAGCACTGCAACACAACAAAGAGCTTAACAGAAATGAGGAAAAATATGAAGTATACCTAACCGAAATGTAGTTAGAAATATGTATCCTTATTGGACTAGAAGACCCAACGAAAAAATAGAGTACAGGAGCATCACAAAAACAAAATTATCTGAATAATTCTATTGCAGTTTACTGAAATTGAAATACCATAATAGAATGACATTTAAAGATAAGAATATAAAGTAGATAAAATATTTATCATTTTCATAAGTCTCTTGTTGAGAATTTCAAGAAATCTAATTCGCTTATATGCAAAAGATTCTGATGGAGATGTGACACCTTCCAAATTCTCAGGACCCAAGTGAAGAGGCAACTCTCTTAAGGAACTGATGCATTTTTCCTATAAGTTTCAGATTTGTGATTAATGTTAACTTCAGGTACTCCCTTTTTGTTTAACATTCAGGTATTGCAAAAGTCATTGTATTACACATATAAAATGTAACACTAATAAGACCAAGTAATAATGCTTAGGCGCTTACCTGCCCGTACAATCCCCAACCGAAGGTTAGTAGTGCGCCGGCATCTGTTGAAACAAAAATATACATCAATACAACCATGTTGGCGGACTAAAATATGTTTAACAGCAGTTTCAGATTCTCCAAAGATATATTAGGTAATCGACAACAGAATGTAAATGAAGATAGCAACTGAATCTACATATAACGAAATGAAGAAGGAAAGAAGTTGACCACTTACACATTGACTTGTACAACCGTACCTGTAATTACTGCACTATGCCTGCCTCCACAAGCAATTGCTTTCACATAAGTTCCAGGAACTCCATAGCCCTGACCTTCTGAACTCATGGTTCCGCGAGAAAGGCTCATCAAACGGTCCTTGTTGAAAGATGAATCGATGCAGGGAACAGGATGAGGAGAGGACACCATTCTAATCCGTGATCCCAAACCCAACTGTCCCTCACCTCCATAGCCCCAACCCCACACCTGTCCTACATCTGTAACTTTGGCAAAAAAAAAATACAAGATAGCAGCTCTGCTGCTCATGAAGCACCATGTTACAATTAAACAAAGCAATACAATGAATTACCTGATAATGCCAATGTGTGCCGACCACCAGCTGCAACAGAGGTAATCCTTACGCCTGGGTTAAGTGTCACCAAACAAGGGAATGCAGAAAGATTTTCGTCAGCAGATGATGAGCTTTCAGCTGCCTGTCGAGCTGGTGATACTCGTCTGCGCTTAGAAGTTTCATCAGCCCCTCTACTATCGCCACCAGACGCTGACCCAGCACTGGATCTTGATCCATGAGAACGGGGGCTCACTGTAATGGAATCACTCTTCAACATATTAGTCCATGTAACTTGAACATGAGACTTGGTATATTATGAGCCCTAAGATCAGACAGCAATACCTTGCTCAGTCAACAATAAGCTTTGCTTCTCAGATGCATCCTTCTCCGTGATTGACCCTGTTGAAGGGTCCCCAAATACCTTTCCAGAAGGAACACATTCTTTCCATCCCCAAGTATAAACTTCCCCACCCGCTGCATTTAAACCATTGAAGCTTTGAGTTGCTTCACATATGTATCAGAAACACGAGCAAGACAAATTATTACATATGCATTATTACATGTGCAGGTCATGCATATAGGCAGTGCTATGGCATAATCTCAAAATGTAAATTTCCTTTCATGTAGGGTAAATTTAATATGTCCAAAAAGAAAAGTTTGTAGAAGACACTACAGCAATTCTAAAAAGGCCAGTCAAATAATTTTTCATTTATTTTTATTCGCTTAAACTGGAAGTCAACTTTGTATGTGTTTTGTGTGATGAGGAAAACAAAAGACTCATAGGGGAACTAAATGTCCCATCATTGCTGCCTGAAGTGGAAATTAAAAACATTATCTAATCAGTTGATATCTCAGGCGTACCTGTTACAGCAACGCAATGTGCCCAACCAGCAGCAGCTCTCACTATTACGGCCTCAGTGGGAAGTGGAAAAGGCTCTGGCATTTCCTTGACAATATCAGTAAAGAAAGTAGGTTATAGCAAATCAAACTGAAGAACCAAGTTCGTAAATAGGAAAATAATGTCACATTGCATTACCCCATGTTTCCCAGATGTCACGTAGCTCTGACCTAAGTCATCTGTCGATCCCCATGTAATAAGTTTCCCAGAGTCTGGCAATAGCAATTTAGAAATTTATCAGTACTAAATATAGTGTCTGGCTTCAAGAAGTATGAATCCAAGTATTTGCATCAAAATTAGGCTTAAGTGAAATCCTGGACAAAACATAAATCTCTCAGTTCTTCATCTTGCGCCTCTACAATCTAAATTAGATGCACAACTAACTTATATCAAGAAGCAAAATAAAAATTTGGAATGCTGTTCCAAAGTTCAATATAGTGTCATCTTGAGGATGACTTTCGTTTGTTACACAATTAAAACATCGATCAGACGCATGGTCAAAATTTCATTGACAACTCGTTTTTGACACAAAAGCGAAAATTGAATTTGCTACCTCCCATCAACCCCTCCATAGTAACAGCCAAAATAGAAATAATTATCAACCCTTATAGCTAAACACTGCCCAGTGCTTGTGTAGAAATCTTGCAGAAATGCACCAATATGCTACGCTTTTTAATCAGTTTTTAAGCACAGAATGATTAAAAAGAAACGGAAAAAGTACATAGCGAAAGAAGTAAAAGAATTTCCTCGGAGCTATTGAGAGCTCAGTAGAACTTTCAAACAGAAGTTGAAAAAATATACCAGCCAAAAAAAGAAAACATCACTTCCCAATACTACCCAAAAGATGCAAAAGTTAACACAAATTACTCTGGAAAACCCAATGTCGACTCTTCAACCACAAGAATCGAGCAAAAATGAAACATTTTACAGAAAAAGGGGAACAAAACACAAAAATTAAACTCAAGTTACCCGAAATAGCCATGGCGAAACCACAGCCACCACCAGAGACATCCTTCCATGAACTTCCGCCGTGCGGCAGCCGCACCACCACCGGAGACAAAATAGGCGTTCTCTGCGGCAATGCCCCCGGCAAATACCCCCACATAAACACCAATTTCTCCTCCATTTTCACACTTTCTTCACCTCCTTCCCCATCTACATCCATTCCTACTACAAATACAAATAAAATGCTTTTACGACCCCCGAAAGCAAACAATTCAAATTCTCTCACGCAATTTTACGCGTCGAAATTACCCAAAAAAAGGAAAATATAAAGGATGAATAATTCTGTGTAACAGTGAGCAAAAATTTTCAGTTCGTCTTGCAGAGTGGAAAGTGCCCTAAAGCCATAAAAAGGGGGCGTATCAATTTCGGGCGAGCGCGGGTGCCACGTCGGATACTCACGTGGCCCACACTACACGTGGCGAAATATGAGCCGCTAGTTCCGTCAGCGATTCTCCACCAGGAGTTACAGGAAGTTTCTGGAAGTATGGAAAAAGAATTTCCCGCCTCCCAACTGCTAGCGCGTCCCTTTGAGATGCCGCCACGTGTCCCTTTTTTTCAAAACCCCAGTCGACATGATCCTCCTTTGTTAAAAACCGCCACGTGTCGCGAGGTGTGTTGGGGTTCTTTTTTTTGCGTTTGCTGACGTGTGTTTTGTGGGGACAAATTTGCCCTTGTGGGAGGACACGTGTTGTGCGGGAGACGCCGGGGTAAGGGGTAGGTTGAAGGGCTTTTCTGGGGAGAAATATTTGATGAAAGAAATTCAGGTTCATTGGTTGATGCTAATGTGTGTTCGAAAGTGGAAAGATTGTACCGACATAGATAGGGACAAAAGTAGAAATAGTAGTAAATTGATTGATTATGGCCGTAGAGATGTCAAAAATGGCCCCGTCTTAAATAGATGAGATTTTTTATTCCAAAATAGTGTTTCATCTTCTATTCTAACATACGGATGATTGATACGTGTATAGAAGTTACCATATTAATTTTGGAGCATAAATCACGCCTATATGATAACTTCTATACACGTGTCAATCATCCGTGCGGTGGAATAGGAGATGAAACACCATCTTGGAATAGAAGATCCTATTCGCGTCTCAAGGGCCAACTCTAGCCCCACCCTAAAAATTTGTAGCTGGATCTATATTTCATAGGTTCTTATAACATGAGACTTTTGCCCAATTTTAATTGGTCGCTAGATTCGTGTCGACCCTTAGGGCTTTTCTCTCAACAATTTTTTTGTATTTTATAGATTTATATTTAAATTTACACTAACAGCACTACCAAATCTATTTTTTGGTCTCATTTATCAATTATCATTTAAACTTGACAAACTATAATTGATGAAGATGAACATTGTTGGAACAATAGATTATTGATGTTAATTTATTAATTCATAAACTTATTTAGAAGAAATCTCATTTATTGTTATTTACTTTTTATTAGATTATGTTATATTTGATTTGATTGGGATTAAATTTATAAGGGCGTGATTTTATCAAAAATTATAGGGTCAGTTCTGACCCGACCTTAACCCTGTTGGGCTAGGGTTGGGCATATATTTTTCAAGCTCTTATGCCTCGGGACGAGTTGACCCTTATTGACATCTCTAATTATAGGAGTGTATGAAAATGGATTGTATCTCTTGTTCCACATTTCGATTTCATTGTATTGGATAAATGACACATGTACAATTATAGCTCATCTTGTGCAAGTGGCAATCATCAAATACAATGGAATATGAAGTTGAATAGTATTATGGAACAAAAAACCTCAATCAATTTGCAAACTCTAAAAACAAGTGATTTTTAACTTCTAATTGGAAATATCAGTTATTTTTTCTATCTAAAAGCTGATAATCACTTATTTAGAGTTTACAATTACTATATATATGTGTGTGTGTGTGTGTGTGTGTCATACAAATATATATTTCATTTTTGGGGTTTTTTTAAAGCAAAGAAATTGTATTTTTTTATTAATCAATTTGAAAACAACCAATATACATATGCTGAAGCCAAAAGAGAAAAGCCAAATAAATTCATACCTTTCAAACAAGGGAAGAGGAAAATGTAAAAAAAAATCAAAACCCAACAGATATAATAAATCTTAAAGCATCAGTTTAAACTCATTGGGCTATGATTTTTGGGTAGATGAGTGATAGAACGATCCATTCCAGGCTTTCTTATGATGTGCAGATCTACCAGAAAATGATAAAAAAAACTCCAAATGAGGCCCCAAACAACAGATCTTCTAATGTCTAATCTAAAAAAGAAAAGAAAAAACAATAAAAAAACAAACAAAAAGCAAACTAACTCCCACAAAGAAAAACAAATTACACCCAGAGATGAGAGAAATGGAAAAAACCGAGATGGGAAAGAAGAAAAAAAGAAAAACAGCAAAAAAAATACTTTCCCTTCCCCCGTAGGGCGTAGCGGGAGGAGGGACATGTTATTTTTTGGGGATTGTTTTCATTTAGGAAGATATATATTAGGAAGTAACATACTACGAGATATATCTAAATCGTCTTATGGGCTAGATCAAACACTTTCAGTCATGGCAAAAACTCATGTAGGATTGTCTTATGGGTCTCAATCCGTAAGACGGATCCTATTGACCCGCGGATCCTGTTGACCGATTCATGGTCAAAGCCACCGGCTTTTTTTTTTGTTTTTTTTTTTTTTTTTTTCTATTTTTCTTCCCGATTAAAAAATTTTTATGAGAAAAAGTATCAGTTATTTTAGATAAAGTATCATATTTTTTAATATAACCACAGATTATGATTACATTACATTGGAGGAAAAATAAATATATCAGAGTTAAAATAACACCTTTATGAGTAAAAGTATATATTTTTTGAGACAAAATATCATGTTTTAAGAGTAAAAATATCTGTTTTTTGAAATAAAGTATTACTTTTTTTAATATAGTCATATATTATGAATTCAATATAATGAAAGATGAATAATAAATATGATAGAGTTAAAGTAATACTTTTATAAATAAAAGTTGTTTTTTGAGATAAAGTAACATATTTTTTAATATAGTCACAAATTATGAATATATTACAATATATATATATATAGATATATATAAAACAGAGTTAAAGTAACACTTTTATACGTTAAAGTATCTATTTTTTGAGATAAAGTATCATGTTTTTTTAATATAGTCACAAATTAGGAATGAAGGAAAGAAGAAAAAATAAAAAATAAATAAAATATAATATAGTTAAAGTAACACTTTTATAAGTAAAAGTATCCATTTTTTGAGATAAAGTATCAGATTTCTTAATACATTTACAAACTATGAACAAAAAAAGAGGAAAAATAAAAAAATAAATATGATGTAGTTATAGTAACACTTTTATAAGTATCCATTTATTGAGATAAAGTATCATGTTTTTAATACATTCAAATATTAAGAGTCTAGTACAATGAAGAAGGAAAATAAATATGACGAGTTTTGGGAATAATAATTTATGAATGACGTTATATTCATGGTTATATTGAAACTACACAACAAGCAGTTGTGGTGTAGTGGTAGAATAGTATATTGTTAGGGTATAGACCTGGGTTCGATTCTTAGCCTTTTCATTTAGAGGCATTTTTAATTTTTATACAATTTACCAGACGTATTTATGAATGACTTTATATACATGGTTATACTGAAATTGCACAACAAGCACTAGTGGTGTAGTGGTAGAACACCACCTTATGTCAGTATAGGTGTGCGGGTTCGAATCTTGTGGAGCGTTGAAGTGGGTTTTTTTTAAATAACAGGTGGTCTGTAGGCGGGTGGGCTGTAGGCGGATGGATCCGTCTTACGGAATATGATTCGTAAGACGGTCCTACAAGAGACCTACTCTTCAGTCAAATGATGAAGAATGAAAGCCCACTACGTCATTTGGGACTCGGCTTCAAGATTATTCATTAAAGTTTAATTTGAATTAATATAATTTTTCTTCCATAAAATACATTGAAGTTCGCTTTCAACTTAACTAAAATTAAAAAATAATGTATTCAAAAAAATAAAAAATTATAAAAAGAAATAAAACATCTCTCAACCCTAGTCGTCCTCCCTCCTCCTTGTGAGACCGTCTCACAGATTTAGATCCGTGAGACGGAGCTCCATCACTTAAACCCAAAACCAAATCCAAACTAAACATTAACACAAACTCAAACCCAAACTCAACTCAACACCCTAAACGTTAAAGCAACAATCTCGACTTTTTCTCTTTCTCTCTTCTCTTTTCTCTCTCCTCTCTCACCCTACCATCCAAATGGTCGAGAAATTTTTCTCTTTTTCTCTTATCTCTCACACCACCACCATCAAAAAGACCGAGAAAAGAACTTTTATTTTGAGAAAGAAACCAACATAAGAGAAACTGTGTATGGTTAAGAGTAGGACATATAACAAATATATATATATATATATATAGTATATATAATGTAGAAGTCCTAAACTTTTATTTTCCCCTCTTTTTTTATTATATTAGGAAACAATTGTAAAAATTATAAATAGTAATTATTATAAATTCTTATATTATGAATATATTATAAGAAAATCATTGTAATTATATAAATTAGAAAAATATTAAATAGTATCAATTCTATCTATATATAATGTCTTCATCAATTATATTATATTGTTTATTTTTTCAATGGATAAAATTATATTTAACTTGCTATTTTATTTTTTTCAATAGAGAAACATATATTTCACGCCATATTGATATTGTTTCTATATATAATTTTATTTGTTTCTATGGAGAAACATATCTTTCACGCCAATTATATTTAGTTTATTATTTATGTTAAATCCTCTTATATTTATACTACATAAATTACATTGAAGAAATAATTTCATATTGTTGATCCTAAATTCGAAGCATAAACACCAAATATGGCTTCATCTTCACGTTCCCCTCTAGTTCCGTTTTCATCAAGTGTCCCACCAATACAGACAATATTGAACTCGAATACTTCAATAAGGAAGAGTTTTTATATACACTATATTATAGGTTTGTACGGACAAAATTTGGTGAGTTTCTTTTTTGATTATTCTTGATAGTTTTGTTGTATTTTTTTAAGTTGTTTTTTGTATGATTTATTTGTTTTTTAATTATTCCCCATACTAACATATTTTCTGTCAACAAATTTTGTGTCAACATATATTTTCTTTTCATATATATAAACTTTTATCTCCAGCAAATATTGTTTTGTTTTGATTCGACAACAAAGAATATCTTTCCTTTGCATACCAATGTGCCGATTGATGCTAATTCTTGATAAGCTATGCATAGATGTCAAAATTCTCTGAATTATTGCATTGTCACATTCTCTGTCACCAGTAATTTGATCATGTCCCCCATTTTTTTGGCAAAAAAAAATGAAAAAAGAAAAAAAATAAAAAAATAAAAAATAAACTTCTATCTACTTATTGTAATGGCTTCTTATATTGTACAATTAGAAATTCATTACAAATTGTAATTATATTAGATTTGTTGTACCAAAGATCTTCCATGCAAATTAATGATCAATTTAATGGTCTTACACCATTAAATTGTGATATGCATAATGTGAACGGACATACTTTGACGGTCAAAATGGTCAGCCCTTATGGCGCATTCTATTTTACGGATGGATGGAGCAAATTCGTCCATGATAACGAAATTTCAGATGGTGAAGTGTTGATTTTCTCTTATCGTGCCAACCACGTTTTTGATGTGTGAATATTTTCTAATGATGATATATGCGAGAGAATCGATGGGTACCCGATTATACGTGTATTTGATATTAGTTCAGATAATATATTATAGTTTAAATTATATACATATGATATTTCTATTTAATTATAAATTAATTGATTGATTTAATTAATACGTGTGCAACATGCAGCGATGATTCTGACGATGATGACGTTAAGGTGGATGCTGTTGAGAATCCAACTTTTCGATTGATTCTCTCAAAGTCACATATAAATAAACTTCGCTTGGTTAGTATTTACTAAGGCAGTTATCAAGAAGGAAAATGATTAGAATGATATATGATTGATGTTTTTGAACTACTTCTAGACTTTATTTATATTTGAATATTTTTTATGTCACTTTTTTATGGAGTGTTTGAATGAACAATATATTATTATTAATGAAAATTTTGTTTTTGATATCCTGCTCTAGAACAAATATCTACATATTTATTTTGTATTGGTTCAATTGCAATTAGTATAATTTTATTAAATTAGTATTCTTGATTACATTTGTATTTGGATTATACTTTTACTATATGTTCATTAGAAATACAAATGATATTTTAAATTTTGAATAAAAAGTCTTATAACTTTGGATAATAAAAAGTCTTATTTCTTTTTAATAAAAAAGTTCCATTCAATACCAAATTGACATCAACTGTATCAAAAGAGCACACTCGAATGGTGAAGCTGAAAAAGCCATAATACAAGTCAAACATTTAAATTACATTATATTTTGTTTTGTCTTTTCGAAATTCAACTTCGAATAATATTGTCGGCCAACATAAATATTGTAGGTATTAACTTTTTTGGTAATCATTTGCCTACAATGATTTTAACTACTCTTTAAAATAATTTTCAATAATTTCATAATTTTAAATAATTTTAATAAATAACCACTTAAGAAAAAAAAGGGAAAAACGAAATTAAATAAAGAAAAAAGAGGAAAACAAAATTAATTGAAGAAGAAAAAGAAGGGAAAAATAAAATTAAATAAAGAAAAAAAATCCCTCTCATTTTACTTCTTATATTCAGATATATTTTATTGTATAATTCTAACCATTGATCTTACTTTGTATAACATATTTTTTTTATATATTAGAAAATATTGTAAATTATATTACTATTTATAATGAAACAAAAAGTTACCAAATAATAGGATTTCGCAATAATTAATTATGATTATAAATGGTATTCTTAATTATTATTATACCAAAAATTACCAAATGTTAGGATTTTGCAACAATTGTTTAGGAAGAAAGATATGTTACCGTTCTTGCCTTCATTATTGTAAATCAAGAATCTAAAATTCAAAGTTTACCAAAAGATATGTTACTCATAATAATATATATGCATCATTATCAACATTCCTATGATTTTAGACAACTATATACGTTAGGATTTTTAAAGAGTCATCATCATTCCTATGCATCATCATCATCATTAGGATTTTAAAAAAGAAACATAAAAATCAAAGACTATATATAGTTTTTTCACTTCTATTAAAAACTATATAGTCTTTGATTTTTATGTTATAACTAGATATTGACTTTTTTTGTATTCCTAAATTATATATGTATATAAATTAGGAAAATATTATAAATGATATTGAACTAGGAAAATATTATAAATGATATTCTTATTTTATTATATATATATGTATAAAAATTTGGAGTCCGAAACAAAAAAATTACCGCTCGTTTTAATCCTTATATTCGGTAATATTTTAGATTAGGAAAATATTGTAAATGGTATGTAAATTAGGGTCAATTCAAACTTTCCTTATTACTTAATAATAGTTAAAATAGACGAATTATATTCAACGGAATATTTATGGTAATATTTTATGTATCTTTTACCATTGATTTTTATGTTTCAATTGGACATCGATTTTTTTGTATTCAATTCAATTAATCAAGTTTTAAAGTATTAATTGCATTTTCTCTTAACTGCTCAAAGCATAATTATTTCTTTAATCTATAAAACTTTGTATCGAGTTTTAAAATCTCTTTCGATTGATTAGTAATCCGCATATTTGATCAAAATGACAAAACTCACGGGGTCTAAAATTATTGGAAATAAATGACAGAGAACAAACATATAGAGCAATGGTACGATTTCTATTCTCTATTTCAGTAGTATCATGTTTATATTCATAAATTTTTAATTGTATTTATTGTTGTTTAATATAAGTTGTTTATCAAACCAACTTAAATATTTTATAAGATAGACTCTTTTTGTCTCACAAAATAATTACCGTAAAAATCACTGAGCAATTGTGATCATTGGTCAGTTGGCTAACCCAGAGCAAATTACAATTGAAAGTTGGCGCAAAGTAAACAATTTTCAATATGACCATTAATCGATTAGCGTAATCTGCATAACAGGATTAAAATTCTGCGGCACGATTCCACCAATCTGAAATTACACAAAACTTATAGCAATTTTGATGTAGATAAGAAAGTTTTGATACATAATGTGATGCAGTTAAGAAAATTAAATCGATGAAATCTTAGACGAGGATGCTTCTGTTGCCTCTGGAAATTTCGCAGAGTATACACTCCAAAATAAGGACCACCACTCTGATAGAAATCCTTCAGGAGGATCGATTGCTGGAAACAAATATATGTGTATTCAAAATATATGTTCACCTTGAAATGACTAGGCAAAGTAAATTGCATAAAAAGTATAAAACTTTATATTTATTGTGCAAGAAAAGAACAGGACAACTCATTAATTATTACCAAAAAATAAAATGTGTGGCCATTTCAATAGTCCATTTTATAAGATATTAGATTCCATAATCAAAGAAGATGTCATCAAATTAATTCCAGCAGAAAAAATAGCCAATCAAATTATCCATTGAAGAACTATTTATCAATTTGAATTAGCACCATAAATACACTTACATCCATTAAAACCAAGCAAAACGATTGCTTTATTGCATTAATTGATACATTAATTTCAAACACAATTTTTTCACATATGAACTTTCATATCTCGAACGGGACCTAATATTTTCATGTATGAATTTCATATCTTGACAATTAATTAAATTATTGATATCGCAATAAGAACTAATAATAATTGAATGTATTTCATTTAGTATTTTTTTGTCTTTTATATCATCCGTAAAGTGTTAGTACTTTGTATGTGTGCAGAAAAACTTGGATTATCAGGATCCACATCTACAGATCGCGGCACTAAAAGTCCTAGAAACTTACAAATAGTGAAAATTTTGAATTGAGCACTGTAACCTATCCATTTTCAAGAATGCCTTTCTGTGATATTTCAAATGGTAATTTTCATAGGCAAAACTTTTGAGTTATTTGTAATTGTTTAAATTAATTTTGAAGTTCATATTTTTCATCTACATATCATACACATTGCAGTTTCCGTACCAAGGAATACGGTTCCAAGTTTTTTGTCGAGTTTAAATGAATAAAATGCGTCTACATCTTATCCATGTACACAAGCAAGGACTGTAGCATCAACTATTACAAATTTGGAATCTGGTATACTACAGCAAATACCTTCGAGAAAAAAGGACAACTGCAACATATAATGTTCATAATGATGGTAACTCCATATCCATAAATAATATATATAATTATTATATTAACATAGATGAGTGTTAATTATTACATTTGATTATATGTTATTTGAACATTTGTTATATTTTTTTATAGTGCTTTTGTTATATTATTTAATAACCTTATAATATTTACATTGTAATCATATTTACCCATTTCCATCAAACTCTTATACAATATTCGGTTTTTGCATCATAGATTATTGGGACCTAAGAGATCCATCATTCAAAATCAAGTGTGAATATTTTTCTGCACTTTTTTGGTATGACGAGAGATTGAATTCCCGTGTTAATGCCACAAAGCCAAAATACTGCGGATGTTGTTTACATGGGAAAATCCAATTGGCCTCAATGAAGAAACCCCCACAAGTATTGTATGATTTAATATTTGGTATAAGTGGTAAAAGTAAATATTTTCTAGAAAATATCAGGTCATGCAACAACATATTTTGTTTCACCTCTATAGGAGGAAAATCGATTTGAGCATGAACACGGGAAATTCTCCTCCAGTTTTTCAATTGCACGGTTAGAACTATCATTTGATTGGAAGCCTGCTGCCAGAAGAAGGTTCTACGCCTAAATTTGCTCAACTTTATATTTATGACACTGAGAATGAAGTCCAAAATCGAATGAATTTTGTTAGGTATGTATTTACTCTACAGTCTTTCTCTAAAATTATATCAAACATAAGAGATCATTTAACGTGAGCTTGGTATTGTATTACGTTTTCATGCAACAATAACATATTGTAATAAATTTCTCATGCAGGAACAATGATGAGATTTCTGATTTACACAGTCAAATCGTACTTGAACTCAAAACTATGCTGGATGAATACAATATTTTGGTAAGGTCGTTTAGAATGGCCAGAGAAAAAATTGCGGATGAAGGTATTTTGGACATGAGATTACGACTTATTGGTAGAAGAGGTGGGGATGCAAGGAGGTATAATTTGCCTTCAGTTTCAGAAATTGTTGCATTAGTTGTTGGCGATTTTGATCAGTCAATGGGTGACAGAGATTGTTGCATTAGTTGTTTCCTTATGGTGAAGATGGTTACAGGGAAGATATACCTTTTTTTGAAACCAGAACATCCGCTAATGGAGGTAGAAAAAGGGTTAGCCAAAGGGAGTTTTTTGGATACCGGTTGCATGAAAGGGACATTGAGTTTTCCACCAGACTATTCTATCGAAGACTAACACAACAATTCATAGTAGATGGATACACGATGGTTGAGTCATCAAGTTTGTGGTATATCAGAACCCATCAGAACAACTGCACAATGAAATGTACAACGGGATTGTCGATGCTCTGATATGAGGTGAAATAGACCCCTGTAGTCTTGGAAATCGAGTTGTGTTGCCTCCTTCATTTACCGGTGGAGCATGCTATATGATTCCGAATTACCAAGATGCAATGGAAATTTGCAGATGGGCAGGATACCCTGATCTGTTCATAACTTTCACTTGCAATCCAAAGTGGCCAAAGATTATTCGTTTCATTGAAAGAAGAAATCTTAGAGCTGATGATCGACTGTTATTCAAAGTAAAATTAGACGGTTTGGTGAGAGATTTGCGACACAACAAAGTTTTTGGAAATGTTATTGCTTATGAACATACCATTACTAATTACACAAATTTTATCATTGAATAAATATTTTAATAATAGATATTTAATCTTTTTTAGACCTAAAATATTTAAAATCATTTTTGTTTTGCGATGATTTACACGTGAGTTCCAAAAGAGAGGCTTCCTCATGCTCACATTCTTCTTTTTTATCAAAAGAAAATAGATACCCAAATGAAGGTGATATTGATCGAATCATTTTAACTTTGAAATTCAAGATGAGATATCGATCATGTGTACTATCTTTCTTTGTGCGAGATTTCATGATTCATGGTTCTTGCGGTCATCTAAGAAAATCTTCTCCTTGCATGTTAGATGATAAGTGCACCAAGCATTTTCCAAAGAGATTTTTAGAATCTACTTCTATCGATGGTGATGGTTATCCAGCCTATAGACGTAGAAACACTGGAAGAATAGTTATGAAAAACGGTGTTCCGCTAGATAATAGATGGTTCGTTCCACATAACCGATATCTTTTGTTAAAGTCACGGAGCTCACTTCAATGTTAAATGGTGCAACCAATCCAGATCTATTAAGTATTTGTTCAAATATGTCAACAAAGGCAATGATAAAGTCACTACATTTTTTTATAAAAGTACAAGTGCTGATGGTTTAAAGACACATGTCGATGAGGTGAACATGTATTATGATTGTCGTTACATTTCACCGTGTGAAGCATCTTGGAGAATTTTTGGATATGAAATTCAGTATAAGGATCCCCCTGTCGAACGATTGAGCTTTCATCTTCCAGATGAGCAGAGAGTCATTTTTTTAGATTCAGATCCATTGGATGAAGCCATTGAACGTCAATCATTGAATCAAAGCATGTTTTTAGGTTGGTTTGAGGCTAATAAAAAATTCCCAGAGGCAAACAATCTAACTTACGTGGAATTTTCTCAAAAATTTATTTGGAAGAAAGACACTAGAGAATGGGTTCCTAGGAAAAGAGGATATTCTTTGGATCGACTTTACTATGTCCCCCCGGGGTCTGTGATAATTATTATGCTAGGTGTCCGCTAACATAATGGGAGGAGCCAAATGTCATGATGATTTAAAAAAGGTTAACAACACCCAGTACGGTTCATATCGTGATGCATGTTATGCTTTGGGGTTGTTGGACGATGATCAAGAATATATTGATGGTATTACTGAGGCAAGCTATTGGGGATCTGCACATTACGTGAGAGGTTTGTTCACTACATTGCTTTATTCAGACTCTTTGAGCCATCCAGAATATGTCTGGGAAAAATGTTGGAAATATTTATTGGATAATGTTTAATACAAACAACGCCAGCTCAAAAAATATAAAGGTATCAAGTATAGACAAATTGTTTTGAATAATGTTATTATATTAAATTATTAAATTTGCTATATTTAAATTGATCCAACTAACTGATTCATTTGATATTTTTCAGAATTGAATCTGAGTGATGAAATAAAAAATCTGGCATTAGTGGAAGTTGAGAAGTTGCAGAAAATCAAAAAAAGTTTAAAGGATTATCCGGAGATGCCAGTACCAAATGTCGTGAGCTATAATATGTTTCATAATAAGTTTATTTTTGATGAAATGCACTACAATCGTGAAGCATTTAGCGATGAAAACAGAAATCTGATTGAAAGTTTGAACAGTGAGCAGCGGCATGTTTATGATAAAGTTATGGACTCAGTTGATTCGAAGAAGGGTGATATATTCTTCGTATAAGGATATGGAGGCACTGGAAAAACTTTTGTGTGGCAAACACTTTCCGTAGCCATAAGGTCTAGGGGTGGAATTGTTCTGAATGTAGCGTCTAGCTGCATAACTTCTCTTCTTCTGCCAAACGGAAGAACTGGTCATTCAAAATTTAAACTTCTATTTATTCTTACTGAAGAATCAACGTGCAAAATCTCTCAAGGTAGTCCGCTTGCATAACTAATAAAACATGCACAACTGATAATTTGGGACGAAGCCCCCATGATGCATAAACATTATTTTGAAGCTTTGGATAAATCACTGAAAGATATTATGAGATACACCAATCCAAATAGCTCAGATCAACCATTTGGAGGTAAAACAATGGTGCTCGGTGGTGATTTTCGCCAAATCTTACATGTGGTTCCAAAAGGCACCAGACAAGATATAGTTTGTGCGGCGATCAATTCTTCACATTTATGGAGATGTTGCACAGTTTTGAGGTTAACCAAGAACATGAGGCTACAAAATCTAAATTCAGATTATGAGTATCTTGATTTGAAGAAGTTTTCAAAATGGATCGAGACCGTAGGAGATGGATCAGTTGGAGATCCGAATGATGGTATTGTTGATATTGAAATTCCTGATGATATATTATTGAAATGTGATGGGGACCCTATTGCGACAATTGTAGAAAGCATATATCCACAATTTGGTAAGACTAATGAATGCCCAGTTTATTTGGAGGGTCGTGCCATCCTTGCACCACCACTTGATGTGGTTGATTCTGTAAATGAATATATGACTTCATTGAACGAAGGGGAATGTAAGATATATTTGAGCTCTGACAGCGCGTGCAAATCAGATTCAAATGTTGACCTATTGCAGGATGTGTACGCACCGGAGTTTTTGAACACAATTAGGTGTTCAGGAGTGCCGAATCATGAGTTAAAGTTGAAAGTTGGAACTCCGGTGATGTTGTTGACGAATATAGATAATTCACTTGGTTTGTGCATTGGCATTAGGTTGGTTGTTACAAAGCTTGGTGATCACGTTTTGGAGGCAAAGTTTCTTACAGAAAACAATGAGGGTCAAAAGGTATTAATTCCTCGAATAATAGTGACTCCATCCGATCGGAGGTTGCCTTTCAAGTTCCAACGAAGACAATTTCCTTTGATTATTTCATATGCGACGACTATCAACAAAAGTCAAGGACAATCTCTCTCTCATATTGGACTTCTTTTGAAAAACCCAATATTCAGCCATGGTCAATTGTACGTTGCTGTATACAGGGTGACTAATCGTAAGGGTTTAAAAATCTTAATTTGTGATGATGAGAATTAATGTAGCAACAAAACTACAAATATTGTATATAAGGAAGTTTTTCGTAATTTGTAAACTACATTTCTTCATTGACATTATTTATGGAGACTTGATAGATTTATTAATACAATGTTGTGAAGATTTTTATTTATTAATAATGTTAAGTATTAGTTTTTTCATCAATGCAAGTTCAATATGAAAATATATGTCTCATATGTATTTTTTTGTATAGAGGTAGAGTGTGTGTGAGAAAGAGAGTGACAAATATAATACCAATATAGAAATATGCATATAAATGAGAAATAAATATAAATGAGCTGAATTTGACATTTAAGTTTATAATTGAAAATATAAATTTGATATACAAATACTTATTTTTATTTACTTTATATGAATATTATTATTAAAATAAAGTAACAAATACCAACTCATTGTTAATAAATAGTTTCATAAAAAATTAATAATGTTAAAATACTAATACGCGTGCAACGCACGGGTGGAATTACTAGTTTTAACATAAGACAAAAGTTCCATCAATTAAAAGAACATGGTTCTGAAGGAAGATTCTAAGAAATAATTTAATTCCCAAGGGTATGCTTGCCTGCTAATATGCTTGGCAAAATTCATATAGGACCGTCTTACGGTCTAAATCCGTAAGATGGATCCTATTGACCCGCGGATCCCGTTGACCAGGTCCGTGGGTCAAAGCCACTGCTCCTTTTTTTTTTTTTTTCTTCCTCGGGTAAAATAACGATTTTATGAGAAAAAGTATCGATTTTTTTAGATAAAGTATCATATTTTCTAATATAGCCACAGTTATGATTACCTTACGGTGAAGGAAAAATAAATACATTAGTGTTAAAGTAACACCTTTATGAGTAAATATATATATTTTTGAGATAAAATATCATGTTTTAAGAGTAAAAGTATTTGTTTTTTTAATAAAGTATCACGTTTTTAATATAGTCACATATTATGAATTCAATAAAAGAAAGATGAATAATAAATATGATAGAGTTAAAGTAATTCTTTTATAAGTAAAAGTATTTCTCTTTTGAGATAAAGTAACATATTTTTTAATATAGTCACAAATTATGAATATATTACAATAAAAAATATATATATAACAGAGTTAAAGTAACACTTTTATACGCTAAAGTATTTATTTTTTGAGATAAGGAATCATGTTTTTTAATATAGACACAAATTAGGAATGAAGAAAAGAAGGAAAAATAAAAAATAAATATGATATAGTTAAAGTAACACTTTTATAAGTAGAAGTATCCGTTTTTTGAGATAAAGTATCATGTTCTTTAATACAGTCACATATTAGGAATTCAGTACATCTAAGAAGAAAAAATATATTTGACAAGAGTTAAAGTAACATTTTTATGAGAAAAAGTATCAGTTTATTGAGATAAAATATCATGTTCCTTAGTGTAAGCTAAGGCAAGTGATGGCAAACATGAAATACTTGTAGGAAAGTTGTGTTGATATCCAAGGCTCAGAGAACAACAACGATTTACTAATTACTTCGACAAAGTCAGTTTCCCTGCATAATAGTGAAGCCTATTTTTCAGTAATTAAGTGTATCAAAACATTCGGTAGCAAATAGGAATAACCATTTATAGACTCGGCCAGGGAATTCAATACAAGTAGCATACAAATTATGTCTACTTTTGTGATTGAGAACATATACAATAAAAAAAGACCTAGATTTTCGGGTCCTATTAGAAGAACAATGCGTCATGCATTACAAACTATTTGATGGACACCTGGTCAAACTAAGACCATGTTATTTGGGTGGTTTACTGTTTACAAGAAATTGCTAAAAGTGTTTAGGCAAAAACTGGACAGGATTTTAAGCCGAGGCCAGTATTTAATACTGTCTTCGCAAGACGACATCGCCCCATATACAAAATGCTTATGGTTCCAGCGATCGTCCCTAAGATACAATGACTTTACTGTTTCGACTTAGCAACACTTGCAAAAGTCGAAACTACATCGAACTTAAAGTGTATAAGGCTTTCAAGCTTTGAAGGGAATGATTTCAATATGTTGTAATGCAATGACTCGATTTTAGGCTTATTATTTTCGTGTCCAATTTCATCTACAGGGGCCTTGTATTTATAGGCATCAAGGTGTCGATGGAAAGGATATGTCTTTTGGATCAAAAAGACATGTCTACTGACCAAAATATGCACTTGGTTGCTCGAGCAGTGCATCGGTTGACGTCGTGGCGTCCGTGCATACCGCGCACGTGGTAATTTCCGCTCACTACCCTCGATGTGCACCGCGAACTGGTGCGTGCACGCGCACGCTGTCCTCACAACACGCGGTTAAACGCTCGCGCACAACCGCGCAAAGTCGTGCGTCCGTGCACCACCTAGTTGGAATTAATTAATTAACAAATAATTAATTAATATTTTAAAAAGGTTCTAAATAAATTTGGTCCAAAAAGTATAAGGGCCTTGAAGCCCAAGCCCAGGCCCATGACCCAAGACCCACAACCCGGACCCGGGCTGGGCCAGGCCGAGCCGAGCCAGCCGGCACGCCCGTGTGTTTTGAACCAAACCCACAAGCATGTAGGTCCTCACCCCTTTAAAAACTTTGGTGCCCCAAGGGAACAAACCTAATTGTCCAACTTGAGATTTATAAATAGAGCATACTTTGGCTTTTCCTCCTATGTGGGATGGAGCTTTTTTCCTTCCCCACATTTTCCATTTTCCATACCAATTTCTAGTTTTAAGTGACTAACTTCTAGCATTAATTTCTCATTCACCCATAATTGGTTTTGAGAAATTCCAAATGCCAATCTCATATTCACAGAATTTTAACATATAATTTAATTCTATTTTCCACCAATGGAAACCACTTAAATATTTGGTCAAAATCGGGTCAACACCCAATTTATCAAATCAAATTCCAACAATCCCCCACATGAATGAAATTAATGCATGCATGTATGCAAATTTGCTTGAAAGTATCGGCAAACTGTTATTGCCTCTGGATAGGTAGCTTGTGGCTTTGAACCTTCCTTAGTAAAATACCATCGGATTTACTAGCTGGTTGTGACACGATGTCTTGAACTACTCAGCCGTTTGTGTAAACCGAGACAAAAATATTTACACAATAACAACTCTAACACTTGTTGTTCTCACGCTGTGTCCATTTCGGCCCTAGACAATATCTTAGATTCATAAGTGTTTCTTTGAAGCGGCCATTACTTCTCACTTATATAGGTGATCTTTTATTGAAGAGTATCCTGCTATACTCCACCTTTCGGTATATGAATCATTAAAAGTCTTAAACTTAACCTCACCACATTCAACAGGTTTCTATTTCACTTGGAATTTCCGGGAATGAGCTAACACATTTTCCAAGTGTTCAGCTGAACATTCATAACTTAGTTGTCCCATTGAACCAAGGGGTTGGGATCTCCAATTCACAAGGTTGGGTTACCGCTATGAATATTCTTTATTTTGTGGATTTTAAACCCATTCCCCTTAACAATTTATACAATTGATCTCAATTTATTCCTTTTGTAAGCGGATCCGCAAGGTTTTTCTTTTGACTTCACGTAGTCAACCGAAATAACCCCATTTGAAATCAACTGACTAATGGTATTATGTCTTTGACCAAAATGTCTAGACTTACCTCTTTCCTTTGCAAGAAAAGACACTTTATAAATACAACATTTCTTGATTTAATGATCGTACCATCATTTATATCATGAATGCTGAATTTATTTCCTTGGCTGCTTCTACTTTAGCCAAAGCACCCCCACACTTCAAGGTATTATCCTTTGTGTGGTTTGCTAAAAAGTAAAGCTTCCCCGTCAAACATCTGGTATCCTTGTTCAACACATGATTATCCAGAGCTTTTATGGCTCTCGACCACCATTCTTTTATTTTATTAGAACTTTGTTCCAATAATCCAGTTAGAACCTCGTTCTAATAGATTTCAGACCTTAGTTCCAACAACTCCATTAATAACATTTTATAGAGTGTGTAACCTTAGGTGTTATCACATCTTTACTAACACTTCGGATTTAACTTGTTAGTGTGTCCGCCTCTAGTGTTACAACACTTTGGGCAACATTCCACGCAACTATGCTTTTGGTGTTACAACACTTTTGGACACACCTTCTGTTATATTTAAAAATGCAGCAGAAGTTCCACTTGTGTTCCATAAAGTGTGGTCACACCCCCATATTTGTCGATTTCCAGTCGGAATTGCAGTTTTTTTCCTCAATCCGAAGTTGAACTATCAAATCCTCAAGCCCCATTTCCTTCCGCTTGTGCTTGAGATAGTTCTCAAAATCTTTCTACGATGGCGGCAATTTTTCGATAATTGCAGCCACTAGGAACGACTCATTCAGAATCATCCCTTCAGACACTAAGTCGTGAAGTATAATCTTAATTTCTTGCACTTGGCTGATCACCATTTTGGTGTCAACCATCTATAATCCAGAAATTTCCCGACAACAAATTTCTTTGTGTCGGGATCTTCTGTTTTATACTTTTTCTCCAAAGAGTCCCACAACTCTTTGGACGTTTTGAACGAACTATAGACGTTATAGATAGTGTCATCTAGCCCATTCAAAACATAGTTCTAACAAAGGAAATCGCTATTATGTCAAGCATCCACAGCGATCCTCCTTTGGTTGTCGAATTCTTCATCGCCAATGGTAGGGGGTCCTCCTTCAAGAAATGGGACAGACCCAAGGTAGTGAGATAGAAAAGAATCTTTTGGTGCCAGCGTTGGAAGTCAACACCAGAGAACATTGCCGCTTTTTTTCCATGAGCAGGAGCAGCAGCCACCTGAGTGAATGAAATGGATGCCATCGTCTTGAAACAACAGTATTTTAGGTCGAGGCTAGTATATGGGTGGTTTACTGTTTACAAGAAATGGCTAAAATTGTTTAGGCAAAAACTGGACATGATTTTAGGTCGAGGCTAGTATTTAATACCATCTCCGCAAGACAAAATCACCCCTTATACAAAGTACTTACGGTTCCAGTGATCGTCCCTAAGATACAACAACTTTACTGTTTCGATTTAGCAGCACTTGCAAAAGTCAAAACTACAGCGAACTTAAAGTGTATAAGGCTTTCAAACTTTGAAGGGAATGATTTCAATATGTTGTAATGCAATGACTCGATTTTACGCTTATTATTTTCGTGTCCGATTTCATCTGCAGGGGCCTTGTATTGTTGGGAAATTAATTTTTAGATTTTGATGAATGCCATGTAAAACTTAGAATAGAAAGTTGGCACCCCATTTTTGTTGTAAATTGCATTGTAATAGATAGGGCTGGTCGAGCTGAGTTAAGTCAGCTATGCCAAAATATGCAAGAAGTCAATTGGAGACTAGAAGGAAGACTCCGGTGTAAGGCAGCTTGAGTGTGGCAAAGAAGAGAAGACAGGAACTCGATCAAGGTGCGGTGAGATGCGGTGAGTGAAGTGTCAGTCAAGTCAACTCAAGATAGCCAAGTCTCAAGTTGAAGTGACAGATGAGTCATCCAATGATTGAAAGCTGACTCGAAGTCACCTGGGGAAGTCAAGGAAATGCAGTCAAGTCGAGATAATGGAAAGAGATCCGTTGCACATAAGTCAAGAAAATTACTTAAACAAGTAATACTTCCATACTGTGTTTCTTAAAGTGCCCAGTCCCAGAAGCGTGCAAAAGGAATGAACCAATGGGAAGCTCTGCACTGTGAGAACTCGAAAAGTCAAGACTCATTCATACGAGGAAATGTCAATTCCAAGAACTGCAACAAGACAAGCCAACGACCACAAGTATCTTTTGAAAATTAACCTATCTCTTCAACGAGCAAATTTTCAAAAGAACACTATAAAAGGCTGAGGAATCTATTTGAGAAAAGGTTAACAATCGTCACCTAAAACTTTCAAGCTCTTATTCAAACTATAACGTACTCAAGTCATTCAAGTTCAATCCTCAAGCCTACATTGCGAAGAAAATCAATCCAACACTCACTGTGAAGGAAAGACAACTTCAATCGGTTGAAGAGGAAACAATTGAAGAATCAAGGGGTCTACATTCCACAAAGGATTGTAGAAAGGTTCAAGTCGAACCGTCTCAAGTTTTTGTAGGGCTTCATGATCAAATCCAAGAAGCTTGAGCAAGTGGGCTATAGTAGCAAAGCCGCAAACCCACTGAAGAAGGCGAGTCGTCACGAGAAGCCACCGTGTGTGACCAAGGCATCTCGGTGAGAGTCCCAATGGATCAAGTCACCGTGTGATCAAGACTTGCATCGGGACTGATAACCACTTTGTACATTGATCAATACTTAGTGGATTCCTCCGGGAGTTGGAGAAGAGAGGAGTAGAAGAATTACCCCATCTTGAACCTCTATAAAATTTATTGTGTCATTTACATTTCAAACTTTAATTCTTCATATTATTTTGATATTTGCTTGATAAATTTGCTATCAATTGATAATCAACAAAGTGCTAAAACCAAGTATTAAAACAAACTTAAACCAAATTCAAGGGTGTTAAGTCTTCCGCTGAAAACATATCACAGTCAAGTTAAGTTTTAGTCAAAAAAGCTGAGTTATTCTATCAACAGCTCAGTCGAGTCTGTTGAGTGGCTAACTCTATTGATTAACTAACTTAGCTGTCCATCAAGGACTCAGCTGTGAAGTATTAACTCTGAACGTTTTAAAAGGACTAAATCGAAAAGTTGGTAAGGTATATTCAACCCCCCTTCTAAACCTTACACTCACACCCCTTGGGACCTACAAGTGGTATCAGAGCGGTTGGTTCATTGACCCTTCTGCACTGGTTACTGAACTAGATCTCCAATCCCTCAAAGCTTGCTTTAGCACTTGATCTTTCAAAACTCTTTTATTCAGCAAAGTTATGATCATGGAAGCAAATTTGACACGCATCCCTATGTTCACAATTGAGGAATTTGATGATTGGAAAATTCATATGCAGGCTCATCTATCAGCATTACACGATGAAATGTGGATAGTAATAAAAGATGGGCCACTGCAAATTTTAAAAGTAAACACAATCGCAAGGAGGGTCATTGCGGTGAAGGAGAAGAAGATGTTGCTCCCGGACCCGGTATGGTTGAAAAACCAAAAGCTGAATGGACAAATGATGACAGAAAAAGATACAACTTGGACAACGTGGCCAAGGACATTCTTTACAAAACTCTGGACAAAACCATGTTCAACAAAGTCAAATCGTGCAAGACTGCAAAAGAAATCTGGGATAAGCTAACCCTGATTTGTGAAGGCTCTGAGAAAATCAAGGAAATAAACTATCTGTTGCTGTACAGAAATTTGAAAATTTTAAGATGCTTGCAGGAGAAACCTTGAATCAACTGGATGCTCGGTTCACAAAAATTACCAATGAGCTATCTGCACTTGGAAAAGAATATACACAGAAGGAAATGTGTATGAAGATTCTAAGAAGTCTCCTAGCTGAGTGGGAAATGAAAGTCATGGCCCTGAGACACTCCATGGACCTATCAAAAACATCCAACCATGAGCTATTCTCAGATCTCAAAGCCTACGAATTTGAGCTGAGAAGAAAAGACCTAGAGGAGACAGCTATGCCCAAAACAGCTGCTCTAATAGTTAAGGATGGTAAAAGAGCTGAGGTCAAGGAAGTCATTGACCAAGAGGAGATTGCCCTGATGGTTAAAAGGTTTAACAAATTCTTCAACAAGAATTACAAAAGAGGCAAATGTGAATCCTCCAGAAGACACTCAGCTCCCTCCAAGTCAAGGGAAGATAGGCCACCCAAAAGAACAGAGCATCAAAAGGTTGAGTATCAAAGAGCGACAATCGAGGATGGAAAGAAGCGATCAAAAGGTTGAAAATTTATCCTGGAACTGCAGGCAACCTGGTCACTATGCTTTTGATTGCCCATATCCTGTAGTCAACAAATACAGGAATGAAGAGGAAAGAAAAGTCTTTAGAGAAAGAGTACAAGAGAAGAAAAAGGCAATGTTAGTTGCAGAGACTGCTGAGACAGTCAAGTCAAAAGACACAAAGACGACTCGGAGAGTAGTGAAGTGACTACTCAAGTGACTCAAGAAGAAGCCTTGATCATCTAATGGCCAAAGAACAAGACCAACCTGACCAAGAAGATGAGGTACACTCTAACTAATCACACTCAGATTCTAGTGATAGTGATTGTGACACACACACTTCATCACCCACTAATCTTTATGATTCATTAGGCAAAATGATGAAAGACTTTGAACACATTAAATCCTCACACACACTACTAAGTGAGGAAAACAAACTACTCAAAAGTCAAAACTCACAGCTGACTAAGGAGCTGAGTACTCTAAGTCACATAGCTGATGAGAATAAAAGTTTAAAGGCTGAAAATGCTAAGCTAATAGCAGAGATAGCTGCCACAGAAAAGAGGGAAAATGACCTCAAAAATGTGATTGCCTCATTTACTAAGGCATCTAAATCTTTGGATGATCTTATTATGAGCCAAAGAGAATGTGGAAATAAGACAGGCTTAGGATTTAATTCCTCTATACCAAGTCAAGATCCAAAAGTAATTTTGGAAAAAGGATCTTCAAGTAATGAAGCATCTCAAAAATCCAAAACTCCAAATAGCGCACACACATCCATTCCAAAGCACAACCACAAGTAAACTGGCCTTGGTTATAAAAGAAAAGGAAAACAACCAGTTGAGTGTGCTGAGAGGACAATTGAGAGGAAATCCAGCCGAGTTCCTCAGCAAACTCCAAATAGGAAGTACTCTGTAAAGAAGAAACCGAGCTACCAAAAGCCCCAGAAGTTCTATGAAAAGAACACATATGATGGGAATGGTAGAAATTACCCAAGCCAAGCTGATTGGAATAATGTGAACTATCAGCAAAGACCTATGGAATACAAGCCTAAATGGCAAAGGCCTAGAACTCAGCAAGGGCCATTCCAAAGGCAAAAGAGCTATCATCAGCACACATATGCACCCAAGCACTATCCTCAAAGATATCACAACTACCCAAACAAAGCAATTGCTAAAACACATACACAGGCATACGAGACAAAAGAGGACAATTTGTATGAACCTAAAACCCCAAGCAATTTGCCAAAGTTAATATGATTATGGCAGCGATAGATGGCAACCTCTTAGAGTCAAATCATTTGGCTATAGGTTGGTTGGATCATCTTACAATACTAACCCCTCGACCCGCACAAATATGGGTACCTAAAACCTAATTTCCTTGATTGCGGTTCAAGGAGCGGTGAGTGCCAAGGAACCTGGTACATGGATAGTGGTACATTCCCGGACACATGATAGGAAACAAGAAAAATCTGTCAAAATTTAAGGAAGTTAGAGGTGCAAAAGTCATATTTGGAGGGAATGAAGCTCCAGGAGAAATAAGAGGCATTGGATCCATCAAGAAAAATGGATTAGAAATTACGGATGTTGCATATGTTGAAGGCCTCAATTTCAACTTACTAAGCATAAGTCAACTCGTGACAAGGGCTATAATGTTGGATTCAATATGGGAGTGTGCCAAATCAAGAACACACTCAATCTAATGAAGTAGTGTTGCAAGGATGCGAACAAAAGAACATGTATGTGGTAGATTGGTCAATTGCAACACCAAGCACTTGTCTGCAGCAAAGAGCACAACCTGAATCAAGTTGGGTTGGGCACAAGAAGCCGAGTCACACGAACTTCAAAATAATTAACAAGCTTGCATAGAGCAATCTTGTGGAAGGACTTCGGACTCGATATACAAGAAGGAAAGTGTATGTGATGCATGCGGATGGGAAGCGGATCAAATCATCATTCAAAGAAAAGACATGTCCATCTTCAACAAGAATATTGCACTGCTTTGCATATGGATCTATTTGGTCGATTGAACCTAGCATAAGCGGAAAGAAATACACCTTGGTGGTAGTAGATGATTACTCAAGATACACATGGACAATTTTCATGTGTAAGAAGAAAAACCTGCGAAACTACCCACGGTGATGAAGAGAATCCAAAATGAGAAGAATCAAACCATTATCAAAATTAGATCCGACGAGAGAACCGAGTTTGTCAATGGAATAATAACTTAGTATTGTATTGAAAATGGTATTGCTCATGAACTATCTGCGACAAGGACTCCACACAAAGCAGAATGGAGTTGCGAAAAGAAGAAGAACAGAACTCTCAAAGAAGCAAAGCGGCCAAAGGACCGTGTTAGGTTTGAAGCGGTACGCTTAAAAGATTTTGGGCTGAAGCAATAAACACAACATGCTATACTCAAAATAGATGCATGATAAACAGACGGTGACAAAAAGACTCCTTGAGATTTGGGCGGGAGAAAGCCAAATGTTGCATATTTTAGAATATTTGGATGCAAATGCTTCATCCACAACAATGGCAAAGATAATTTAAAGGCTTTTGATGCTAAAGGCGATGAAGGTATCTTCTTAGGATACTCGGTGAAAAGCAAAGCCTACTGAGTGCTCAACAAGAGGACAATGGTTACGAAGAATCCATTCATGTGGTGTTTGATAAACCCAACGTAAATGGAGAAGACATTGAACAGTCGGTGATAAGTTGAATCACCCAACCATGCGAAGAGTCCCTATGTTGAAGCTGAAAGGCTTGGAATTATAAACCCGGATGAAGATGAGATAGCGAGTCTCAAAGACACCGGGAAATATGCGGCTAAGTGATGATGAGAGAGCTGATCAAAATAACACACAGTTTGCTAGGCAGTGAATCCGGCTAACTTACTCCAACCTGATGTAAGGTGGCTGAGAGACCATCCACCAGAACTAATCATTGGAGATGTAAGAGAAGGTGTGAAAACTAGATCCAAAACCTAACAAGAAGCTATGTTCACTTGTTTCATCTCACAAATAGAGCCAAAAGATGTGTCACAAGCTTTGGATGACACACATTGGATTCAAGCCATGCAAGAAGAGCTGAATCAGTTTCAAAGGAACAAAGTGTGGGTATTGGTTCAAAGACCTACCCATCAAAATGTTATTGGAACTAAATGGGTGTTCAGAAACAAGATGAATGAGGAAGGTTCTGTGGTAAGAAACAAAGCAAGATTGGTGGCCAAAGGGTATTGCCAAGAAGAAGGAATAGATTTTGATGAAACTTTTGCTCTGTGGCAAGATTGGAAGCCATAAGGATGTTTCTTGCCTATCTTTGCTCACAAGAACTTCACTTTGTATATCAAATGGATGTAAAGAGTGCATTCCTTAATGGGTTATTGGAGGAAGAAGTGTATGTTGAATAACCTCCGGGATTTGAGCGAGAAGACTCTTGGAGATAAAGTATACAAACTCAAGGAAGCTTTATATGGATTGAAACAGGCACCAAGAGCATGGTATGATACATTATCACAATTCCTGATCGAGAACGGATTTACAAAAGGCAAAGTGGATAGAACACTCTTGAGAATTCAAGATGGGAAGAGTATCTTGCTTGTTCAAATATATGTGGATGACATCATCTTTGGATCCACAAACAAAGAGTCATGTGATAAATTCTCAAATCTCATGCAAAGCAAATTTGAAATGAGCATGATGGGAGAGCCGACATTCTTCCTAGGACTTCAAGTAAAACAAATGAAGGATGGAACCTTCATAAGTCGACAAAGTACACGGAGAGATTTAATGAAGAAATTTGGTATGGAAGAGAAATCTTACGTGAAAATACCAATGAATACATCGATCAAAATGGATATGGATGCGGATGGCAAGCTGTGGATCAAATAAGATCTGAGCACTTATTGGATCATTGTTCTATCTCACAACAAGCGGACCGGACATCACCTTTGTTGTAGGTGTATGTGCAATATTTCAATCTGCTCCAAAAGAAAGCCACATGATCAAGTGACTAAGAGAATCTTGAGGTATCTGAAAAAGAAAGTCAAGAAGTTGGTTTATGGTATCCAAAGGAAGGTGGATTCAAACTAATTGGTTATTCGGACTCGACAATCTTTGGATGTAGAGTTGACGAAAAAAGTACCTCGGTACATGTCAAATGCTTGGAAATAGGCTAATTTCTGGTTTAGCAAGAAGCAAAATTCAATAGCCACCTCCACAAATGACGAGAATACATAGTCTGCGGGCAAATTTGTTGTGCCCAAGTCTTATGGATGAGACAAAGAAATGAGAGACTATGAAGTTGAATAAAAGGAAATTCCAATTATGTGTGACAACACAAGTGCAATTGCAATCACTCAAAATCCTGTATTGCACTCAAGAACAAAGCACATTGATGTCAGATATCACTTCATAAGAGATCATGTTGAAAAGAAGGACATCACCTTGGAATATATCTAAACTGATAAACAGTTAGCTGATATATTCACAAAACCATTATGTGAATCAAGATTTGAAGAACTCATGCATGAATTAAGATTAATTGAGCTGAGTTGACACTTAGAAGACTCAAAGAAAAGAGATGGAACATGAAAAGATGAAAAAGAGCTGAACTCTTGAATCAGCTAAGTGAATCAGCCGTATCGGAGAATCAGCTGCATCGAGTTAGCTGACAACTGAGTGCTTATGTGCAAAGAGAGAAGAGTCAAATCAGCTAAGGAATAAGCTGAGTCATTTATGAACAAAGTGACAAAAATGTAGTCGTTTTTACTAAGTGGGAATGTTTTTAAGAATGACGTCAGCATAATTATGACGTGTACAGTCAAAAGCTGCATACCAAGCTTATGATTGGATATAAATGCTGCCGCATTAAATGCGAGAAATTAAATGTTAATTGGCGTGCAAAATCTGAGCCGTTGATCTTGATCAAATTTCAAAACAAAAACCACCCGCACGTCCTTTCATAACCCATACATATACCATTTCGTCCGATTTTCTCTCACTTTACCAAAAATGTTCATCTCTGTCAAGAGCAAAGAAAGCATTTTTACTCTAAAAACCCTACAAATCTTCAAACCTTATCTTCAAAGTTTCATTCGGTGAATCTTTGAGAAATGGCATCTACTTACGACTTCGTCAAGTTGGGAAAGCAAATCCACACGGGATCTACTGTGGACTTCGAGGGCATGATCAAACAAGGGTCAGATGAAACCCTTGTGAAGAAAATAGCAGAGAAGTTGGAAAAATCGGACTGAAACCCTTTTTGTCGATGGAGTTTCAAATGACCTACGTGGAGGAGGTCGCACAGTTCTATGTGAACGCTGAAGTTCACGATGAGGGCATCAAGTCCTCTGTTCACAGGAAATATTTCACCATCACTGCCAAGGATCTGGTAGAACACTTTGTTAATTCTTGGTGGAAGGAGTGTCGGAGATTTATGAAGGCGATGTTAACCTGGCTTCTTTGCTTGGAAGGAAGTAGCCAAGCTGGTATTTTCTTCTGCGAAGGTTGTCTACACACGTGACAAGAAGTCTGTTGAAGGAGGACTACCACAAACTCTCGGACATTGTTGCCAAATGCATAGATATCAAATTTGGAAGCTTTAACCAAATCCCAAAACTAAGCGATCGTAATGGCTGCGATCATTGAAGAGAAAGAAGAAGGTGAACTGGCCTGAGTTTGTATACGGCCAGACTCGCGAGATATTGGGAATAAATCCTTCAAGGAGGATGGTACGTTTGGAGGATCCCTGGGGTACGGACTGGTGATTGGCCGGATGATGGAAGTTAAAGGAGTCCCTCTTCGACATGGAAAGGCGTTCCATGTAAACAAGAAAATGTTCCGGTCTAACCTTTCCGGAGCACAGAAGCGAGCATACGCCAAGAGGGCTGATACGAGTGAGGGAGAATCACCGGCCCTGAAGAAACAATCTCTCCTCCTCTCCCCAGAAGAAGGCCTGCCCTGTAGCTACAAAGAAGAAGACTGCTTGAACTGCAAAGAAAGAAAAAGAAAACAAAAGATGCACTGCCCCTGCAGCCGAGTCACCTGCCCCTGCAGCCGCAGCGGAGAAGGAACCTCAAATACCTTCTCCGGTTGTCAAGAAAAGGAGGACTGACAAGCCTAGAAAGCCAGCTCCTCGAAAAAGACAACAAAGACCGACCCCGCCGCCCGGGACTCGGAGGAAACTACATCCAAACCGAAATTCCTCTGCGGTAAGGACCAAAAGGAGAAAGACTGTTCAAGCGATATCGAGCTTGAGAAAACAAATTGAGTCTGCCATTCACCGAACAGATCATCGAGACAACCGGAGAAGTAGAGTCTCCCGAAATTATTGATGAAATGACCAAGTCTGCTTGGCCAATCAAAGACAGTAAATTGAAGACACAATCGTAGTCGAGCAATGAGACACAAGAAGTAGCTGAGAAAGCAAAATCTCCTGTTGATAGGGTTATATCCCCTCCTGCAACAGACGCTGCTGAGGGTGTGAAGCACCAAAGTTTGCTACCTTTAATCCCTGAGAACGAGGGACAACAGGGAGAAGATGATAAAGATGATGATGATGTGATGATCCTATCCCCACCATATCCAGACATCCAAATCGTCTGCGAGAATGGAGGAAGTGGAAGCTGAGTCGATCCAGGGAACAGTTCCAAAGACTAGAATTTATTGAAGAAGAAGAAGAACTGTTGAACTTTCTCGGATTGACCACTGTGGTCCAAGCACTGGATGAAGAAAACTGCACAGATATCTTGCAGATCTTCAAAGACAAGGAAAAGCAGAGACTGGCAGAGGAAGCTGAAGCTCGTGAAAAAGCCAATATTTGTCCCTTTACTGGAACCACTGATCATACACATCCTCATCTTGACATTCTCTCTGGGAGTGATGAGGATCTGGACCCTGCTGCTGCTACAGAAGAATTGGAGATGCAGCAAGCCATGTTGGAATCTAGGGTCCTACATGAGCAACGGTTATTGGAAGGACCAGGGGAGTCTTCCACATCACAACTGGGTATTGATCCGATGGGAGTGGTGCAACATATTGCCACTGTTGTTGCTGCCACCACTTCCCCTGCTCACACTCAGAAGAAGGTGTTAAGGGAAATGGCGATGAAACTGGAAATGTGGGGACCCCAGTCGAGCCAACCCCTAATGAAGGTGTCTTACCACCTGCCCCAATGGCTGAATACTCAAAGGAACAGTAGGGAGTCCGGAGACGAGTGACCCCATTCCAAGTCACTCACCGTGGTGTGCCACCGAGGGGAAACTCACTCACTGCGGCAAGGTCGGAGGATCTTTGCGGTGACTCCACAATGAATCTTGGAGGCGAAGTGGAGAAGGAACAACAAATGAATACACAAGTTGTCATCGACGGCTCGAGCGATTAAGATCTCGGTGAAGTGCCAATCGCTCTGCGCGCCAATGACGCTGGCGATCGGTCGAGGCACAAGAAGGAATCGCTTGGGAGTTAACACTCACGGCAATGAAAGTGCAATCCATGGAGTTGAGACTCGGTGGATGCCACCTCGAAGACCCCAATACAAATGACAATCGTCGAAGGGATCGTCCGAGGCCTCGCTGCAGATTGAGATGCGGGAGGTAATGAAGGCCAACGAGAGGTTGAGACTTCCGGGGTAAAGACGGAAGCAGAACATCCCTCCTACTATCATTGATCCATCTGAAAAGGAGATAAGTGCTCTTCACGATTCCCAAGACAATCCTGATGTAACCTTTCTAGGATCTGAAGGTGAAGACAAAGCTGAGTCATCCCCTATTGCCGATCCAAAAGACTCAGCTGAGGATGTTCTCCCAAGCATGAGTAAGACCGACCTTAAGGCTACTCGCCAAACCTTTATTTTTGATGATGAGCCACACATGCAAATCTCATCATCATCCGATGACGCTACTGATACGGCCGAGGACCAGTCAACTCACATGGAAAAACCAGCTAAGACCGACGAAGCTGTTGAGACAGCTGAGGCTCAGCCAGCTGGGTCAATACCCCCAAACACCACAATCGAAAGCAGTCTCATGCGTAGGCTCCTAAAAACTATTGCAGCGAATCGAATTGGGCACATCACGGGCATGAGTTACCATTGAACATATTCCCGTTGTCCCTGATGATCCGTTTGAAGAATCGTTTCCCTTTTCTCTGGAGCTGCCTGACCTTCTTGAAGAATCAGCTCGAGATCAAGAACGTTTCCATAAACCTGATCCAATTATTCCAACAGACATCATCGTCCCAGCAGACTTTGACTTTGACGCTGCTTGGCCGTCAGCTGAGACAGAAGTGACAACTAAGGTTCGAGAAGTTTTCAAGGCCATATCTGCAGAGATAGAAAAGATGGAGAGGCACCAGGCCCCACTGGACATGAGACTAGATAACCGAGACGCAAATCTTACTGCCGATCTACGAGGAATAATTGTCAGGATCCGGGAATGGTGGCAACAACAACAGACAATGCGTGTAGAACAAGTTCGATACTTCAGAACTTTGTTCAATAAATTGCTAGTCTGGCGGGCTGAGAATGCTGATATGAAGCAAAGAATGCAAGAAAACATCGATCAAATGCATGAATCTCACAACACAGAGATGCATCTACTGCGTGAATTTCATAAGAAAGAGCTTCTGCGCGTAGAGGCGAACATGGAGAAGAAATTCAGCCTCCTCATGGCTGAAATGAAGCTGGTGGAAGCTGAAACCAACGCCACTCGCTCAATTCCGTGCGGATACTCATGGAGTTCGAAGCATAACTCGGCTATCACCGCTTAGACTTCATGATTGCCACTTGTTTCACGGGGTTCCTCTCTCCTTTGATGATGCCAAAAAGGGGGAAGAGGAATACCTAAAGGCGATGAAAGGTTCTGGAGCTGAAAAGAAGGATGCATCTGTGAAGGAGAAGACATCTGAAGAACTAAGAAGAGAGAAGAAGGGAAAATATGTTGAGGGGGAAGGTTCGAAAGATATGACCACGATGATTGCTAAAACCCCCAACAAGGTCTTGTCACGGTGATATCATCGGCAAAACTCCCGATGACTCGCCACTCCAACACTCCAGCATACCCATGGTTTGGCGAAAAATAGTAGAAGCGAGGGATGAAGGAGGTGGAAGGAAAGATGGATCCCGAGTTATGGATATACTGAAACAACATGGAGGCATTCCAACAGACAGAGACACCTATGCCATTTCAGATGTTAGAACCGAGCCAAGATCTGTTGATGAATTCAAGACGCTCACATCCGAGGGTTACTTCGCAAATATGTCAATGGCTCAAGCCTGGGATTTGTATTGGGAAAAAGGCCTCAAGCTATGTGAAGAAGGCGACAGACAACAGGACTCTTGACATCGCTCTGCTGGTCACTCTGCTTTAGTCACTCAAATTTGGGAAAAAGAAGGCCCAAAGATACAATACACGCCCGGAGCGGAGGGAAGAAACAGTGGAGGAGGAAGAGGTTTCAGGCCTAGATCTCTGCCCAAAAACATTGAATATATAGATCCAAGCAAGAAATGAGGGATCTATTGGGCTGGATTCGACGAAGTAGCCAACCTGCAAGTGGCCAAGAACAATGCTGAGTATGTGAAGAGAATCGAAGAAGAAAATAGAAGACAAACTCAGCTGTGGGAAGAATGACAAGAAAGAAAAAGAAGAGATGAAGTCCCGAGAAAAGCATATGAGAAAAAGAAAGCGGTGAAGAAGAGAAGAAGAAATAAATAGATCGAGAGAAGACAGAGTGATGAGGAAAGAATGAAGGGAAAAGGAGATGAAGTGTTCTTTGTCCACCCCTTCATGTATTTTACTATGTAAATGCATCTTTATGTAAGTCCTCTGTACATCGAATAAAATTGTATAATTTCTATACTTGCGTAGATATAGAATAGCATGGTTACCTTAAGCTCTGTTTAAGCTTTGATACACTCTGTAAACAGCTGTGTAAAGAACAAGAATGTTATGATCAATAAAAGATTGATTCTACGCATACATTCTATGATTCTACATTGTCTGTACGTATCTTTGCTGTTTAATTATTGTATGAATGTTTTAAGTTTTGGCATCATCAAAAAGGGGGAAATTATTGGGAAATTAATTTTTAGATTTTGATGAATGCCATGTAAAACTTAGAATAGAAAGTTGGAACCTCATTTTTGTTGTAAATTGCATCGTAATAGATAGGGCTGGTCGAGCTGAGTTAAGTCAGCTATGCCAAAATATGCAAGAAGTCAACTGGAAACTAGAAGGAAGACTCCGGTGTAAGGCAGCTGAGTGTGGCAAAGAAGAGAAGACATGAACTCGACTGAAGGTGCAGCTGAGTGAAGTGTCAGTCAAGTCAACTCAAGATAGCCAAGTCTCAAGTTGAAGTGACAGATGAGTCATCCAATGATTGAAAGCTGACTCGAAGTCACCTGGGAAAGTCAAGGAAATGCAGTCAAGTCGAGATAACTGAAAGAGATCCGTTGCACAGAAGTCAAGAAAATTACTTAAACAAGTAATACTTCCATACTATCTTTCTTAAAGTGCTCAGTCCCAGAGGCGTGCAAAAGGAATGAACCAATGGGAAGCTCTGCACCTGTGTCAGAACTCTGAAAAGCTGAAGACTCATTCATACGAGGAAATGTCAATTCCAAGAACTGCAACAAGACAAGCCAACGACCACAAGTGTCTTTTGAAAATTAACCTATCTCTTCAACGAACAAATTTTCAAAAGAACACTATAAAAGGCTGAGGAATCTATTTGAGAAAAGGTTAACAATCGTCACCTGGAACTTTCAAGCTCTTATTCAAACTATAACCTACTCAAGTCATTCAAGTTCAATCCTCAAGCCTACATTGCGAAGGAAATCAATCCAACACTCACCTGTGAAGGAAAGACAACTTCAATCAGTTGAAGAGGAAACAATTGAAGAATCAAGGGGTCTACATTCCACAAAGGATTGTAGAAAGGTTCAAGGTCGAACCAGTCTCAAGTTTTTGTAGGGCTTCATGATCAAATCCAAGAAGCTTGAGCAAGTGGGTTGTAGTAGGAAGGCAGCTGCCCTGTGAAGAAGCTGAGTCGTACGAGAAGCCAGCTGTGTGACCAAGGCATCTCCAGACTAAGTCCCAAAGGATCAAGTCAGCTGTTTGATCAAGACTTGCATCTGGACTGATAACCACTTTGTACATTGATCAATACTTAGTGGATTCCTCCAGGAGTTGGAGAAGAGAGGAGTAGAAGAATTACCCCATCTTCGAACCTCTATAAAATTTATTGTGTCATTTACATTTCAACACTTTAATTACTGCATATTATTTTGATATTTGCTGATAAATTTGCTATCCAATTGATAATCAACAAAGTGCTAAAACCAAGTATTAAAACAAACTTAAACCAAATTCAAGGGTGTTAAGTCTTCCGCTGAAAAATATCACAGTCAAGTTAAGTTTTAGTCAAAACAACTGAGTTATTCTATCAACAACTCAGTCGAGTCTGTTGAGTGGCTAACTCTGCTGATTAACTAACTTAGTTGTCCATCAAGGACTCATCTGTGAAGTATTAACTCTGAACGTTTTAAAAGGACTAAATCGAAAAGTTGGTAAGGTTTATTCAACCCCCCTTCTAAACCTTACACTCACACCCCTTGGGACCTACAGTATTTATAGGCATCAAGGTGCCTGATGGAAAGGATATGTCTTTTGGATCAAAAAGACATGTCTATAGCCAAAAAATGCACCTGGTTGCTCGAACAGGTGCATCAGTTCGGACGTGCGCATCCATACACATCTACGCGCGTGGTAATTTCTGCTCACTGTCCTCGGTGCGCGCCATGCACGCTGTCCTCACAGCGTGCGGTGCGCTCCGCGCACCACCCAGTTGGAATAATTAATTAACAAATAATTAATTAATATTTTAAAAAGGTTTTAAATAAATTTGGTCCAAAAGTATAAGGGCCCAAGCCCAAGACCCATGACCCGGACCCGGCCGGACAGGCGCGCGCGCGTGTTTTTACCCAAATCCACTAGCATGTAGGTCCTCACCCCTTTAAAGACTTTGGTGCCCCAATTGTCCAACCTGGGATTTATAAATAGAGCATACTTTGGATTTTTCTCCTATGTGGGATGGAGCTTTTCTCCTTCCCCACATTTTCAAATTTTTAATACCAATTTCTAGTTTTAAGTGCCTAAATTTAGCATTAATTTTTCATTCACCCGGAATTAGTTTTGAGAAATTCCAAATTTCAATCTCATCTACTCACTTAGTAGAATTTTAACATGTAATTTAATTCCATTTTCCACCAATGGAAACCACTTAAATATTTGATCAAAATTGGGTCAACGCCCAATTTATCAAATCAAATTGCAACAGACCAATCATAAATATATGGCAAGATAAAAATTTTCTATAGTAATGCTTCACCAAGATTTTTGGTCGTAAACCGCACACTCAAAATCTATATATTTTTCTGCAAATAAGTGATACTTTTTAGTCCAACGTATAATATTTTTCAGTTCAACATGTAATACTTTTTCACGTAAATTGTAATACTCTCTTAGTTGAGCATGCAATCCTTTTAAGTACAACATGTAATACTTTTCATTTAAACATGTAATACTTTTTATTTAAAGTGATAATACTTTTAGTTCAACGTACAATATTTTTTTCTTTAAAATTGTAATACTTTTTAGTTCAACATGTAACTTTCATTTAAAGTGGTAATACTTTTAGTTCAACATGTAATATTTTGTCACTTAAAATCATAAGAGGTAATTGTGGGAAATACCCACATTGGATAGGTCAAACTCTTTTTTGACCAAAAAGATATGATATTATCTTTTCTACCCACTTTTGGTGTTCTTTTACCCAAATGCCCTTAATTCCCCTAAAAGTAGGTGAGTTCCTCTATTTTCTTATTTTCCTCTCTCTCTCTCTCTCTCTCTCTCTCTCTCTCTCTCTTTCTTCTCCTTTATTTGCAGATAACAATTTCAGATCTAAAGCTTTATCTCTTTCTTCTTTCTCCCATTTTCTTCTCTTTATTTCTGCTTTCGATCTCTATCTGCTGCTCTTTCCTCATATTAGCTCGAATTGGACGAAGAGAACAACTTACGCAGGTAATATCATTTCTTCGCTCGCTGAAGTAGATTTTTTTAGACATAGAAATTTGTTGTTCACGATATAATGTTCTTAGACCGAGAAGCCTTTTTTCAACATGATATATAATATATCGTGTTTTAATATAATACGATATATTATATAGCGTGTTATATTTATAACTCATTATATAATATATCGTGTTTTAGTATAACACGCTATAATATATAGCGTGTTATAATATAGCCTGTTATATTAAAACACGATATATTATATCGTGTTATATATAACACGATATATATGTGATATAAATAATATAACTTGATATATTATATCACGTTATACCATATATAACGTGATATATGAATATACAAGACGTGTTTTGTGTTTTTAATGAAAATTTAATTATATTTTCTACAGATGAATTATGGATATATTGTTGTTCGATTTGGGGGACATTGGGATGGTTTGGATTATAAAAATGGTGAAGAAAAGGTTATATGTGTTGAACCGGGTAAAATTCATTATGATGATTTATTGGACGAGATCTATGGATTTGTTGAAGCTGATAGGACCATATACGAATGTATAATGTACTCTTTTGTGGATATTCTCGGGAATAAGATTAGAAAGTTAAAGCTAAAAAATGATCGTGACATTGATCGTGCTTTTGCAAACACCGATTTACCTATTGTTTTCGTTACCGTAAAAAGAAAAAATATTGAGACAACCTCGCATGATGTGGTGGGTAGTCAGTCTGTGGGTAATCAAGTAGCGAATGAGCAAGGTGTGGGGGAGGTTTTATGCAGCTAATGGCTTCACAAAATATACAGTGTAGCCAATGTTCCCGGCTGGACCTTCCAACAATATACAATACTCAATCCCTGTCATGCAGAATTAGCTGTTTGATACATGTTTTTATCTTAATTTTGATGATTTGTTTTACACCAAAACAATGTTTTAATTGTTGTCCAAATACTCCTTAATGATTTAAAATGGTTTTAATATTTTCCGGAGTATTTCTTCAAGTTTTACTTTAGATAAAATTGGACAACACTTCTAATGATTTTATGTTTATATGTTTTTACTTCAAAACAAGGTTTATAAATGTTGTCTAAATACTTCTGATTGGTTTAAAATGTTTTTACTAAATTTTTGGAGTATTTCTCGGGTTTTATTTTCGACAAAAATTGGACAACATTTCTGTCTCTTGATCGACCGGTCGCCCTATTGGCCAACCCGTACCTGAAGATGATTTTTTTGAAACAGAAGAAAAATCATGCAGGTCGACCGGTCGCCGCTGGCGTTGACCGGTCGGTCGGCCGTCGCCTGGTGCGGCCGTACTGCAAGTTCTTGGTTGAAACAGAACGATTTTTTCTTCTCAAACATATTAAGGGGGACCGGTTGAGATGGGGGACGACCGGTCGAACCCTACGTCGACCGATTGCCCCGTGTTAATTGTTGACATGTTCATTTCAAACTCTATTTCTGTGCGACCGGTCGCCTTCTGTGCTTTGATGACAAAAAATATGACCGTTTGACAAATGACATATTTCCTTAAAATGTGGGATTGATTTCTAACAGCTATATTCTTGATTTTAATTGTATTTTTCTGTAGATTTTCAATCCCCAAGAGGAGCCTATGCTTGATCAATCATCTCCTATAAATAGAGGAAGTTTTGGAGCAACCAACACAACAATTGAGACACAACACAACAAGATACACTTCAAGCAAATATTTGTTCTTCATTGTTATTATTCTTGTTGTAAATTTGCCTAGCTTATCACTTTCACATCTTTGAGGTCTAGGCTATTCTTGATTACACTTTGCACTCAAATTGTAATATTCATTATTGAGTTGTAATCTTGATTTTTTGGTTATCATTCAAACACAAGATATCCTTGTGAGTGTTCTTGTGGTAAGAACACACTTGGATGATCTAGGTGATAGGTGCAAGAAGATTGTGGTGATCTTCTTATTGAGGTGTTGAAGAATTTGGTATTCTTCAGGGTTGAAGATTGTGGTAATCTTCACAAGGTGCCGTTGAAGAATGATTGTGGTAATCTTCAAAGGGAGATTGTGGTAATCTCCAAAGGTGGTGTTGAAGAAGAGTGTGGTGCTCTTTAAGGTGTTGTAAGTTGAGTTTGTATTAATTTTGGTAATTAATAAAATTCTTTTTTTCTTTTTGAAATCCATCCCGGATATACTGGGGTGGTAGAGGATTAGGCCCTAGGTGGGTTGAACCTCTTTAAATCGACGTGTGTTGTTTACATTCCGCACCTTTATTATTGTCTTTGAGCATTCGATTTGAAAAAGAGGGTAAAATCAATAAGATGGAGATAATTTATTCACCCCCCTCTAGATTATTGTAGCCGCTTGGACTTACAAGTGGTATCAAAGCCAAACTCTTTGGCAAGCTCGTTTCACATCGCGAGTGAAGAGAAACGATCGTCGGCTACTGAACGAAGCTCATCCTACCGGCACCTCCACCACCAAGCCACCTCTATTTGATTCCAAAAACTATATATTTTGGAAAGAAAGAATGGAGTGTTATTTACAAGGTTGCGGGTTCGATATTCGGAACACCGTCATAAATGGAGAATCCATTCCGATGAAAGACACACCACACACCTCCAAAGGCCTCAAAGAGCTAAATGATGAAGAGAAGAAAATCATCTCCTTAAACGGTAAAGCTCTTAATATTTTGTATTGTTCATTTACTAATTTGGAATATGAACATATTGTAGGAACTCGATCGGCACATGAAGTATTGCAAAAATTAGAAGCCATCTATGGAGTATTTGCAAATGAAAGGAGTCAAACAAAAGCATCTACTTCTCAAAGGGATACAAGTTCAAATCTAAGGAACAAGCCTCCTACAACTTCCAACTATGAAGAAGTTGAATATTGTTTTATGGGCATCGAAGAAGAAAACGAGGTATGTCTTAAACCCTTTACTTCCTATGGTATTGTCATACAAAATGATTATAGTGATTTGCAAAATGATTATGATGAACTTCAAAATGAATTCCAAAGCTTACTTGTTAAATACAAAAATATGAAAAAGGAATTCAATATTTTGAAAAATGATAAGGATAGTTTATTTACTTCCTATGAATCACTATCATGTGCTCACACCACCACAGTTGACAAGGTTAGAAACCTTGAGAAACAAAATAGTACTCTTGTTGAGGATATTAATTGCATGAAAAAGGATTTATCTAAATCCGACTTGAGTACCGATAAAATTGTTGATTGTTGTGATAATTCGAAACTAGAACTTGATCATAAGTTTAATGTTGTCAATCATAAGAAAAAGAATCAAGTCTCTAAGCATGTTGGTCATTATGCTCCTAGAATTATTACTTGCTTTTATTGCGGTAAAAATGGTCATACGGTAAATACTTGTCGGGCTAGAAATAGCTCTCATTATTGTTGGAGACCTAAAAGTCTCAAAGCTAATCCTAAAGGACCCAAACACTTGAGGGTACCACAAAATAATGTTTTATTAGGTACCCGGTGAAATAATAATCGGAGAAAATTCATACCGCCAAAAAGACATCAAATGACAAATTCATTTGATCAAAGGAGAAAACTTTTTCAACAAAGCCAATTTCCAAGAAGAGGATATAATCATAAATGGGAAGAACACAATCCTTGAAAATGGCAAAGACATCATCAACAAGATGATTTTCAAAGAAGAAGAGACCTTCAACAATGGGAAGGCAACAAACCTTGGAAATGGAGTAATCAAAGAAGTCATCATCAACAAAGTGACTTCTCAAGGGGAAGATATCATCAACAATGGGAATGGCACAACCCATGGAAATGGCGTAATTGGTAAACCGTATCTCCCCATTTAAATATGCATTTTATTTAGTTAGTATGCATGTTTTTATTTGTGCATATATTGCAAATTAGTTTTCATTATTTTAGGTCTTCAATATATGTTTGAGTTTCAAATTTTTTAAAAGAAGACCTTGCATGATATTTCTAAAACTCTTGTGCATTCAATTAGACTTATGTGGTTTATTATCTCTTATGTATTTTTATAGCATAAGTATTTTTCTTGATATCTCCTATTACTTGCCTACACTTGTGCTTTTGTGCAAATTTTGTTTAAGTATTGTGTAGGATATATTTCTCATATTCATTGGCTATTTCGTCTTCAAGTTTCTTAAACTATCAAGGTATGTTCACTCGTATTTCTCTTAGAACTCGATATTATGCTTATGCACATATCTTTCAAGATATTTCATTTCAACCCCTTAAGTGCCCCTAAATGATTTTGCAAATTTTTCTTAAAAGGGCACTACTCGTTAAGTCTCGATTTTCTATAATATATGTTTTCCCGAAACCCGTATTTGTTGTACTTGGTCCAAAATTATCTTTCTGCAAAGTTTTAAAAATTTTTGGGGTGAAAAATCGAATTTTTTAAAAACCTGGAGAATGAAAAATTGCCTTTGGGGCGGTTAAAGCGGGCGGCGGCGGTCGCATCGCACGTTGACCGGTCGCACCCTACCTCGACCGGTCGCCCAGGGCAAATTTTCAGGTTAAAACGTTCTTCCCTCTTTCTTTGAAACAGAACAACAAAATTCTCCAAACCCTTGCTGCGCGTATATCACCCCCTTTTTCATAAGTTCTTCAATTCTTCATCATTTTTCACGATTCTTGTTGCTAATCCTCTTACTTTTGCAAGAATCTTACATACATGGCTCCTCCAAGACATTCTACCGAACGAAATCCTCAAAAAAGGAGAAGGAAGCAAAGGGGCGAATCTTCCTCCAACCTCCAACAAGTTGATATTCCACAAGTAGATAATTCAAACCGGCTCACGGAAGAAGAGATTGATGAATTGAGAGCCGGGGTCTCAAATCAAACATTCATTGGGATTCAAGTAAGTTATCACTTCTTTACGAGCCTCCCTCTAGAGCCAATAAATTTCGATTTCTAAATAAGCTTGCGGAGGAGCATTATGAGAATATTGGATTGAATGACAAGAAAATTGCGTGCACTCGTATGGTTCGATTTCTAGCATTTCATGATGAATTTCCGGATATTAGGCCTTATTTTGAAATTCAAGGATGGGTTTCACTTTGGGATAATCCATGTTTGCATTATGATGACGAGCTTATAAAACGTTTTTATGCAAATATGTGGATTGTTGATGCTACTGTAGATAATCCGTTGGAACTTCACACACTTGTTAATGGTAGGCATTTTTCATGGACATTGGCCGATATTTGCAATCATTTTAATGTGCCGAATGATGGAGTGGTTAATGTGGATTGCACTCATTGGGATGATAGCATTTTTGGTGTTTCACTAGATGATGTGAAAACCTTTTTAGGAGTGTATCCCGAAGAAACATACTCGGCAATGCCGCCAAATTATCGGATTATATCTATTATTTGCTCCTATTGTGTTTGTGGAAAAGAAGTTAAACTTCCGAGTAATCTCGAACTCTTTCTCACCTATAAGATTGTTCGAGGAGAAAGAGTAAATTATGGGGCAATTTTTGTGTATTGTTTGTCGGAATCAAGAAGGCATACTAAAAAAAAATATACCTTGGGAAATTTGATTTGCCGACTATTATACTTATCAGGATACCCAGAAAATGAGATGAATACCGAAATTCGTCACAATGACTTTGATAATGCCGACATTCTACAAATGGTAAGAATGCGACGACATTTACCACGGGTTCCCACCAAAGCCGCTAGGGGACGCGCCCGACATCGACAACAACCCCGGGATGATTTCTTCAATGACAATGAGGTTGAAAATATTGGAAGAGGTAATATCAATGAAGAGGAACAAGAAAACGAAGAAGAAGAGAATGTGGGAAATGAACAAGAAATTGGGGAGGAAGAAAATGAGGAAAAACACTTGAATGAAGGAAATGAGGTAGAAGATGAAGACGAGTCGGATGTTGAAGATTTAAATCTCAAAGAGAGAATGGCCAAAGTTGAAAGAGATACATTTAGAGATGTAGCCTCTCTTAGAAAAGAGCTCCGGGTTGTGAAGAAAGAAAACTCTAGTTTGAAAAAGTCAATCGGAAAATTGAAGAAATTCATCAAAGACTTTATTCCCGGATCTTGCTTCTCTTCGGACGAAGAATGATGTCCCCACCCCTTTACTTTCTAGCATTTTCCTTCATGTTGCTTTGTATTTCTATGAACTTTTTGTAAAACTCTTTCGTACTAATGAGATTTGCTTGTTTTTCTTGAAAGGGTTAAAATTGCAAGTTGATAATGACTTGTGGATGATCATGATATTGATGGAGTATTTGATGGTAAAAATACTCTAATTTAGCATTGTTTGATGTTGGTATGAAGTACTTGATGGTAAAAGTGCTTCTTTTTAATTTTTGCTTAAATGCATTTGAGATGCTTTGATCATTTTGCTTAGATGGATATTTTGGGGCATTTGTAATGTCTTATATGTATTGTTTGAGGCATGACTTGTATTACTTGATGGCTCTTTTATTTTTTGATGGCATTTGTAATGCCTTGATCTTTTTGGCTATATTATCTCAATTGGGTTGAACCCTTGAGAATTTACTTTGTTTATGCTTATTATTTGTTAGATATATGTTAAAAATTGCTTTTGGTGATGGTATGAAATTTTTTGGCTTGGATCATTTACAAAGGCTATATACAACTTCTTTTAATTTTCAAGCCCACAAAGTGTTCGATGAAATGTCACAATGAAAATTTCAACTTCTACATGAGTCTCTTGCTTCCAAAAGTCTTAAAATCTTTTTGAGATCATATTTTTGGCTAACAAATGAGTTTTTGAATTTCTTATGATACATTTCTCGCATTTTTTTGGATTCTAAGCTTAATTCTTTCATGGTTGATAAAACGTATTGTTGGCGCACTTTGATAAACTTGAATGATGGTTTTATCATCCTAACATTCTTTTGATGATTCCAAAGGGGAGAAACAGAAAATGGCTCATTAGCTCAAAAAAGCTTGTTATAAAAGCTATAAGCTATTGGCTCATAAAAGCCATAAGTTGTGATCCTTTTTAGTCCAATTGTTGCTTGATGGACTTATATACTTGTCTATACTTGTCTAATGATGTTTTGCGACAGGGGGAGCTTATAAGCTCTTGAACAATATGTAAAAGCTAAGCTTTTAGCTTATGAATAATTGCTTTTACTTCCCTACTTGGTTGCTTTTATATTTTGGAAATTTTGGTTGCTTCCAAACGGTTAAATATTTTTACCGGAAAATCATTTCTAAAATTGTTCTTCTATTTTGTGTAAAAATTGTTTTGGTTTGTAATCATCAAAAAGGGGGAGATTGTTTGATACATGTTTTTATCTTAATTTTGATGATTTTTTTACACCAAAACAATGTTTTTAATTGTTGTCCAAATACTCCTTAATGATTTAAAATGGTTTTAATATTTTCCGGAGTATTTCTTCAAGTTTTACTTTAGATAAAATTGGACGACACTTCTAATGATTTTTTGTTTATATGTTTTACTTCAAAACAAGGTTTCTAAATATTGTCTAAATACTTCCGATTGGTTTAAAATGTTTTTACTAAATTTTCGGAGTATTTCTTGGGTTTTATTTTCGACAAAAATTGGACAACATTTCTGTCTCTTGATCGACCGGTCGGCCTATTGGGAAACCCGTACCTGAAGACGATTTTTTGAAACAGAAAAATGAGACGGAAGAAAAATCATGCGGTCGACCGGTGCCGGCGTCGGCCGATCCGATCGGCCGATGCCGCCTGTGCGGCCGGTACTGCAAGTTCTTGGTTGAAACAGAACGATTTTTTCTTCTCAAACCTATTAAGGGGGACCGGTTGAGATGGGGACGACCGGTCAAACCCTACGTCGACCAGTCACCCCGTGTTAATTGTTGACATGTTCATTTCAAACTCTATTTACATACGGCCAAATCGCCCGTGATTTGACAAAAAAATATGACCGTTTGACAATGACATACTTCCTTAAAATGTGGGATTGATTTCTAACAGCTATATTCTTGATTTTAATTGTATTTTTCTGTAGATTTTCAATCCCCAAGAGGAGCCTATGCTTGATCAGTCATCTCCTATAAATAGAGGAAGTTTTGGAGCAACCAACACAACAATTAAGACACAACACAACAAGATACACTTCAAGCAAATATTTGTTCTTCATTGCTATTATTCTTGTTGTAAATTTGCCTAGCTTATCACTTTCACATCTTTGAGGTCTAGGCTATTCTTGATTACAGTTTGCACTAAAATTGTAATATTCATTATTGAGTTGTAATCTTGATTTTTTGGTTATCATTCAAACACAAGATATCCTTGTGAGTGTTCTTGTGGTAAGAACACACTTGGATGATCTAGGTGATAGGTGCAAGAAGATTGTGGTGATATTCTTATTGAGGTGTTGAAGAATTTGGTAATCTTTAAGGTTGAAGATTGTGGTAATCTTCACAAGGTGCCGTTGAAGGAAGATTGTGGTAATCTTCAAAGGGAGATTGTGGTAATCTCCAAAGGTGGTGTTAAAGAAGAGTGTGGTGCTCTTCAAGGTGTTGTAAGTTGAGTTTGTATTAATTTTGGTAATTAATAAAATTCTTTTTTTCTTTTTGAAATCCATGCCGGATATACTGGGGTGGTAGAGGATTAGGCCCTAGCTTGGTTCCAACTCTATTGTGTCCCTTCTACGCATACACCTAATGTTGACCAACCCGGCTTAAGCTCACAACATAGAGAAAAATGTCCAGAACCTAATATTGAGCAACCTAGAGAAGGCGTAGTCCCCAACGGTATGGAAGATTGTTATCCTAATTTCGGTTGTGATTGGGGTGAAGATAGATTAAGATTTATAGAAACAAATCAGGAGGGCGATAATAATGTTACTATTGATAATGAAGGTAATAATCATATTGCAGATGATAATGTCGCCACTAATGGCGATGGTGGGGATGATAATGAGGGTAATGATCATTTTGAAGATGACCACCAACGTGCTGATTTTGAAGAATTTTGTGAGTGGAGACGTAGACGAAGAGAAATATTTGCAGAAAGATTTGTTCAAAACAACACTGTATCAACAGAGAATGAAAGTTAAATTCCGACTATCCACACAAATGTCAGAGTTGAGGATACTGAATGGGACTACAATAGGGAAACAACAACAACTCATGCAACAAGAGGTTGGGTAATTCCCGTTGCACCATCACACGTGTCACCCCAGCCTGATGATCCTGGCAGATTCGAAGCATCAGGTGGGACACTGCGGCAAGGTGCAACATACTGTAAGTCCAAGCGGCTACGATAATCTAGAGGGGGGGTGAATAGATTATCTCCATCTTTTCGATTTTGCCCTCTTTTTCGAACCGAATGCTCAAAGACAATAATAAAGGTGCGGAATGTAAACAACACACGTCGATTTAAAGAGGTTCAACCCACCTAGGGCCTAATCCTCTACCACCCTAGTATATCCGGGATGGATTTCAAAAATAAAAAAGATTTTATTAAATTACCACAAATTAATACAACACCAACTTACAACAACACCTTGAAGAGCACCACACTCTTCTTCAACACCACCTTTGAGATTACCACAATCTCTCTTGAAGATTACCACAATCTCAAACGGCACCTTGTGAAGATTACCACAATCTTCAACCTTGAAGAATACCAAATTCTTCAACACCTCAACAAGAAGATTACCACAATCTTCTCACACCTAACACCTAGATCACCAAGTGTGTTCTTACCACAAGAACACTCACAAGGATATCTTGTGTTGAATGATAACCCAAAAATTCAAGATTACAACTCAATAATGAATTATACAATTGAGTGCAAGTGTAATCAAGAATAGCCTAGACCTCAAGGATGTGAAAGTGAATAGCTAGGCAAATTACAACAAGAAATAAGACAATGTGAGAACAAGTGTATTCTTGAGTGTATATTAATGTGTTGTAGTTTTCTCTCTCTTGTTGTGTTGCTTCAATTCTTCGTCTATTTATAGGAGATGATTGATACTTGATAGGCTCCTCTTGGAATCTGATTTCTACAAAAAAATTGCAATTAAAATCAAGATTATAGCTGTTAGAAATCAATCCCACAATTTAGGGAAAAGCTGTCTGCTGCACAACGGTTAGAATTTTGCTGTCAAAGCATAGGGCGACCGGTCGCACAGAAATAGAAGTTTGACACATGTCGCAGCAAATTAACACAGGGCGACTGGTCGAAGTGCACCTCGACCGGTCGAAGGCTAGGCGACCGGTTGCACCGACCAAAATCGAAGGAACAAAGTTTCGTTTCGATGTTTTACTCCTGTGCACGGTCGCCTCTTTTTGGTCGTCGACGTCGACCGCCTAAATTCAATGTTGTCCGATTTTTGACGAAAATAAACCTCAAGAAATACTCCGAAAAATTCGTAAAAACATTTTAAAACCGATCGGGAGTATTTAGGACAACATTAGAAATATAGTCTTGAAGAAATAAAACATTTACACAAAAAGTTTTGTCCGATATAAATTCCAATAAATACTCCAAAAAATAGTAGAAACATTTTAGATCAATTGGGAGTATTAGGACAACATAGTTTCAATGTAAAAACCCATTGACTTAAAAACATTAAATGTGTTGTCCAATTTTATATCGAAAATAAACTTGAGGAAATACTCCGAAAAATATTAAAACCATTTTAAATCATTTAGGAGTATTTGGACAACCTTTAAAAACATTGTTTTGGTGTAAAATCAAAATCATCAAAATCATGATAAAACCATTTATCAAACAATCTCCCCCTTTTTGATGATTACAAACCAAAACAATTTTAACGAGGTCGATTTTGAAAACAAAACAATTTTTACCGGTTAAAAGGAACTATCCGTTGTGAGCGACAACATTCCATGCAATAAAAACACAAGGATGGGAGTAGAGATATTCAAACACATATAGCAAATGCTCCCCCTATCAACATGCACAACAAGAGTTATATAGAAGCAACTTAAACGTAAGCTAAAATATTAGCTTTTCGATATTGAGCTTAAGTATCAATAACTTAAAAGCTCCCCCTGTCAAAGATACATCATTAGAACCGTATATAAGTCCATACTACAACCAATGGACCATGATTCATACATAACCATAATGCACCAAGTGGACTAAATATGATCCACAACTTATGGCTTTATGAAGCCATAGCTTATAGCTTCTTTTCGTTAAGCTTATCTTAGCTTTTATGAGCTAATGAGCTTATAACCTGTTTCTCCCCCTTTGGAATCATCAAAAAGAATGTTAGCACGATAAATACATCATATATTCATATCAAAGTGCGCAACAAAACCGATGTATCGAGTTATTTGAGCATTGAAGCTTATAAACCAAATAGGAGGGAAAAGTCGAATCATACGACTTGTAGAGGTTTATGAAAACTCATTTGATAAGCAAAACATGATCTCTATAAATGTATAAGACTTTTGAAATCGAGAGAATCATGTAGGTGATGAAATTTTCATTGAAACATTTTATCAAACACTTGGCGGGCGTCAAAAATTGAGAAAGATATATATAGCCCTTGTAAATGAAATCAAGCCAAGTTTTTCATCACCAAATGCAATTTAACAAATGTCAATCATCAACAATCAATAAGCTCATCACAAAAATATATGAATTGCATTAAGAAAAATACATATAAGCCACAAACTCAGGTTCAACCCTATTGAGCTAAAGAGAGTGAAATTCTTACCATTCGATCGGTAAAGACGAGCAATGATGATGATAGTCGAGCTAGATAATCCCCAAACTATGTAATACATGCAACCAAACACATTTGAAGTGAAATGTGTGTGCAAATGTCAAAGGGGACGAAATAGAGAAGAAAAAGGCCAAAATGCCAAATTCTGGAAACAGAAAGCAATATATCTGAAAACACAGCAGGGGCGACCGGTTGGAGGCTGGGGCGACCGGTCGGAGGCTAGAGCGGCCCGACCTCACCTCGGCCCTTCACCCACCGCTTCTTTTGTTTTGCGAAGTTTGATCCAAAAATCCGATTTTTCGCCCCTAAGTTTTAAAAGCGTGCAAAATGCAAACGAAGACCTTATTCAATATACATTATGTTATAATCAAGCTCGAAATGAGGTAAAATACTCGGCGGTTAAAAAAAATCGCGAGTTATCCTTGAGACGGAATTAAACACATCTCAAGTTTTTGTTAAAAATCACAATCCCTTAAAAAATATATCGAATCTCAATATGTTTAGTTCGATTATGACGAACCAAATTTTGAATACGAATAACCGTATAATAGATACCGAACTTGTTATCCCGAAAAAATAAGAACGTTCTAAAGCTTTGGATACAACAAGTCATAAGAAGAAGTGCCTTTCAAATATTTGAAAATTTCTTTTAATGGCACTTTTAATGAGATTCGTTGGGATAATTTTTGAAGTCGAGCATATAGACATAAGGTATATGGAATGTCGAGTCTATAGGAATAATACAAGAAGACATACCTCGAATTTGTTTGTCAACCGACATGCCTTTCTCAACCTTTGTCAATCTTTAGCCATAGAGGTTGAGATAGTTCTTCTTTCTTCAATGCTTAACTCCTTCAAGAGTTCTTTTGAAATATAACCATCTTCTTGGCATTGAATAATTTGAAGTCCAAGCAATAAATTGAGCTCCCCCATCATGCTTATCTCGAGTTCACCTAGTATCAACTTAGAAAAATATCTTTCACAAATATTTATTAGTAGCACCAAAAATATTCTCATAAATATGCACAAGTTTACAATCTTGCCCTTTTTAAAAAAACAAAGAGAGTAGTATCAACTTTACCTCTTGTAAAATCATTTAGCAAAGATAGCTAAGTCTATCATACCATACATGGGGTACTTGTTTTAAACCATACAAGGCCTTTTATAAAAATCATTTGGCCTATAAAAATTTAAAGCGCCGGAGGATGTTTTACATATACTTCTTCTTGAATAAAACCATTGAGAAAATTGGATTTAACATCCATTTGGTAAAGCTTGAAATTTTCTTAAAACAAGAATGGGCAAGTAAAATGCAAATAGCTACTAAATGTGCTATGAGTGCAAATGTTACACCAAAATCAATTACCTTCTTCTTGAAAATACCTTCGAGCTACTAACCTCGTCTTAGTTCGACCAATGTTGCCTTGGTCATCGAGTTTGTTCCGGAATACCCTTTTTGTCTACTTCATTACTATCATCATAGGGCATCCAATATGTCTAAGGTGTTCACAAAAGAACATATACATCCAAATATTTTGAGGTAACTAATATTTGGAGTACTTCATTTCTCATCTACACAACTTAACAAACTCATTACCGGCATCGCTTATATAAGCAAGAAAAAATAGCCCAAGTGTAAAAACATGCCTCAATCATCAATCACAAAATATCTTGTATAAGAGCATAGTAGAAATAGACACTATATATATATAGACCATGAAGCAAGAAACACATACTATGCATTTAGAATATCATCAAGAGTCTAATAGATCATGCAAGTTCAAATAAGCATAAGAAAGCTATAAAAGGTCTCTTTTCAAAATCCGATAGCATATAGTTGAGACCTCATTTAAAAGAAGTATTTGAACAAGAGTTGACAAAGCAAATATGTGCAATCAAATATCGAATAGTGCCTTTCAAAAAAAATCTAAAAATCCTCTTAATGGCACTTGTATTAAATACTATGAAAAACAAGCACATAGGCACATGGCAATACATATATCGAGTCTATAAGAGTAAGAATAACACAAGTAAACGTACCTCGATAATTTATGCCTTTCTTGACAAATAATGACGTAAATGGCCATTTGTGAAAATATGTAATTCCTACACAATTCTTAAAACAAATCTAGCACAAATCATAATGATAAAAGTGTAGGCTAAGAGATATCACAAGTAAGCTCATACCATAAAAATTCATAAGAGATGATAACACTCTTTAGTCTTACAAAAATGTACAAGAGTTTTAACAACATCATATAAGGTCTTCTTTAAAAAAAACTTTAAAAGCACAAATATATATTGAAGACCTTAAAAAAAATAAATACTTGAAAACTCATTTGCAATATAGGCACAAATAAAAACATGCATACTAACTAGATAAAATGCATATTTTAAATAGGGAGATACGGTTTACCAATTATACCGTTTCCATAGGTTGTGCCGTTCCCATTGTTGATGATATCTTCCCCTTGAGAAGTCACTTTGTTGATGATGACTTCTTTGATTACTCCATTTCCAAAGTTTGTTGCCTTCCCATTGTTGATAGTCTCTTCTTCTTTGAAAATCATCTTGTTGATGATGTCTTTGCCATTTCCAAGGATTGTGTTCTTCCCATTTTTGATTATATCCTCTTCTTGGAAATTGGCTTTGTCGAAAATAGTTTCTCCTTCTTTGATCAAATGAAACGGTCATTTGATGTCTTCTTGGCGGTATAAATTTTCTTCGATCATTATTTCGCCGGGTACCTAATATGACATTGTTTTGTGGTACCCTCATGTGTTTGGGTCCTTTGGGATTATTCTTGAGACTTTTAGGTCTCCAACAATAATTAGAGCTATTTCAAGACCGACAAGTATTTACCGTATGACCCTTTTTACCACAATAAAAGCATGTAATAATTCTAGGAGCATAATGACCAACGTGCTTAGAGACTTGATTTTTTTTTCATGTGATTGACACCCTTAGGCTTATGATCAAGTTCTAGTTTCGAATTATCACAACAATCAACAATATTGGTTATTCTATCGGTACTCAAGTTGGATTTAGATAAATCATTTTTCAAGCAATTTATATCCTGAACAAGAGTACTATTTTCTTTCTCAAGGTTTCTAACCTTGTCAAGAGTGGTGGTGTGAGCACATGATAGTGATTCATAGGAAGTAAATAAACTATCCTTATCATTTTTCAAAACAATGAATTCCTTTTTCAAATTTTTGTATTTAACAAGTAAGTTTTGGAATTCATCTTGTAGCTCATCATAATCATTTTGTAAATCACTATATTCATTTTGCAATTCATGGTCATAAGAAGTAGAGGGTTTAGAACTTACCTCGTTTTCTTCTTCGATGCCCATGAGGCATTGTTCAACTTGTTCATCATGGGAGGTTGTAGAAGGCTTATCCCATGTTGTTGGATTTGATGTTGTATCCATTTGTGAAATAGATGCTTTTGAGTTGCTCCTTTCATTTGCATATACTTCATAGATGGCTTCTAATTTTTGCCATATTTCATGTGCCGATTGAATACCTACAACATGATCAAATTCCAAAGTGGTAAGTGAACAAAGTAAAATATTAAGAGCTTTACCATTTAAAGAGATGATTTTCTTCTCTTCATCATTGAGCTTTTTGAAGCCTTTTGAGGTGTGTGGTGTATCTTTCATCGGAATGGATTCTCCATTAATGACGGTGTTCCAAATGTCGAACCCGCAACCTTGTAAGTAGCATTCCATTCTTTCTTTCCAAAATATAAAATTTTTGGAATCAAACCGAGGTGGCTTGGTGGTGGAGGTGCCGGAAAGATGAGCTTCATTTGTAGCCGACGATCGTTTCTCTTCACTCGCGATGTGAAACGAGCTTGCCAAAGAGTTTGGCTCGATACCACTTGTAAGTCAAGCGGCTACGATAATCTAGAGGGGGTGAATAGATTATCTCCATCTTTTCGATTTTGCCCTCTTTTTCGAACCGAATGCTCAAAGACAATAATAAAGGTGCGGAATGTAAACAACACACGCGTCGATTTAAAGAGTTCAACCCACCTAGGGCCTAATCCTCTACCACCCCAGTATATCCGGGATGGATTTCAAAAAGAAAAAAGATTTTATTAAATTACCAAAAATTAATACAACACCAACTTACAACAACACCTTGAAGAGCACCACACTCTTCTTCAACACCACCTTTGAGATTACCACAATCTCTCTTGAAGATTACCACAATCTCCAACGGCATCTTGTGAAGATTACCACAATCTTCAACCTTTAAGAATACCAAATTCTTCAACACCTCAACAAGAAGATTACCACAATCTTCTCACACCTAACACCTAGATCACCCAAGTGTGTTCTTACCACAAGAACACTCACAAGGATATCTTGTGTTGAATGATAACCCAAAAATTCAAGATTACAACTCAATAATGAATTATACAATTGAGTGCAAGTGTAATCAAGAATAGCCTAGACCTCAAGGATGTGAAAGTGAATAGCTAGGCAAATTACAACAAGAAATAAGACAATGTGAGAACAAGTGTATTCTTGAGTGTATCTTGTTGTGTTGTAGTTTTCTCTCTCTTGTTGTGTTGCTTCAATTTTTCCTCTATTTATAGGAGATGATTGATACTTGATAGGCTCCTCTTGGAATCTGATTTCTACAAAAAAATTGCAATTAAAATCAAGATTATAGCTGTTAGAAATCAATCCCATAATTTAGGGAAAAGCTGTCTGCTACACAACGGTTAGAATTTTGCTGTCAAAGCATAGGGCGACCGGTCGCACAGAAATAGAAGTTTGACATATGTCGCAGCAAATTAACACAGGGCGACCGGTCGAAGTGCGCCTCGACCGGTCGAAGGCTAGGGCGACCGGTTGCACTGACCAAAAATTGAAGGAACAAAGTTTCTGTTTCGATGTTTTGCTCCCAGGTACCGGTCACCTCTTTGGTCGACCGGTCGACCGCCTAAATTCAATGTTGTCCAATTTTTGACAAAAATAAACCTCAAGAAATACTCCAAAAAATTCGTAAAAACATTTTAAACCGATCGGGAGTATTTAGGACAACATTAGAAATATAGTCTTGAAGAAATAAAACATTTACACAAAAAGTGTTGTCCGATATAAATTCCAATAAATACTCCAAAAAATAGTAGAAAAATTTTAGATCAATTGGGAGTATTAGGACAACATAGTTTCAATGTAAAAACCCATTGACTTAAAAACATTAAATGTGTTGTCCAATTTTATATCGAAAATAAACTTGAGGAAATACTCCGAAAAATATTAAAACCATTTTAAATCATTTAGGAGTATTTGGACAACCTTTAAAAACATTGTTTTGGTGTAAAATCAAAATCATCAAAATCATGATAAAACCATTTATCAAACACATACATCAGCAAAGCTAATTTGGAGATGGTTGTAGGCATGTATCACCTTGAAAATCAAGTTGAGTACCAAGTTGAATGCTCAGATAGGTCTCGTTATAATGTGATTTGCAGATATGAACGTTGTCCTTTTATAATGCGTGGATATGGAAAAAATGATATGTGGAGAGTAGGAAAATGTGACAAGCACATGGGATGTGGGGTGAATGTGAATGAAAATGCATCTAGACAGGTGCATTTTAAAGTAATCGATCACTATTTTGCTTCTAGATTGCTAGTTGAGCATTCTAGTCTCGTTCCAAGAGATATGATGGCAGAGCTGGAATCTCGACATGGACTAAAAGTCAGTTATAATGTTGCATTAAGTGCAAAGCATCATGATTTTGGAATAATATTTGGAGATAACAACAAATCATTCAACATGCTTCCGTCTTACACACACGTTGGCTTTGACGAATCCTGGATCTATAGCAAGGTGGAAGGCAGATCATGCTAATAGATTTCAGTATGTGTTTTTTGCTTTTCATGCATCGATTACTGGATTCCTGAACCATGGCAGGACTGTTTTTTTTATTGATGGAACACACCTTAAAGGAAAGTATCGAGGAATATTGTTCGTTGCCATAACAAAAGATGGTAATGAACAAATATTACCCCTCGCAGTTGGGATTGGTGACGTTGAGACTGATGAGTCGTGGATATGGTTTTTGAGACAGTTGCGAGAAGCTTATGCTTGCCCCCGTGATATTTTGATTGTCTCTAATCAACATAAGAGTATCAGTAATGCAATAAAAGCAGTGTACACAGAAGCAGTGCATGGTCTTTGCACTTATCATTTGCAAAAGAATTTGGCTCAGTACAGTCATCATGTAGTAGCAATGTACAGAAATGCAGCATATTCTTACCGCGAGGAAGACTATGAAAAATATCTTGCAAACATGAAAGTTGCTAGTGAGAATGGTGCATTTAAGAAATTAGAACGTGCAGAGGAGGAAAGATGGTCTCGATGTAAGTGTCGTGTTCGGCGATGTGGGTTCATGGCATCCAACTCGGTCGAGAGCTTTAATAGTTGATTATTATGGGCCAGAAAGTTACCGGTTTGTTCAGTGCTTGAGTGCGCATGAACTATTATGGGAAAATGTTTTTTCGAGTGACGCACTGCTGCTAATAAAAGAGCTGAAGAGTTAACACAAGAAGCAACCAAAAGATTAGGTATTACAGTCGAGGCAGCTCGTAGGATGGATGTCCAATGTCTTAGCAGTGTCAAGTACAAGGTGAAAGATGGAACCAAGAATTATTTGGTCAACTTATCTCTAAGAACGTGTAGTTGTAGAGAGTTTGAATATGAGTTGATACTTTGCTATCATGCATCTGCAACAATTAGGAAGGCGAACCTCAATATTTATTCATTTGTTGCACATTATTATAAAACCGAAAACCTTAAACAAGTGTGGGCGGGTGAAGTGCTACCAGTTCCTGACCCGGGTGGGTGAGTTCTACCTGAAGGTGTGAGAGAATCAGAATGCAATCCCTCGAATGATCCTAGACAAGCCGGATGACCAAGACAAAATATAATACAATTTGTTGATGAGTCATCGAGCAACCGTTCACATAAGAGTCAAGTATGCTCAAGATGCGGGGCTGCTGGCCACAATTCCATCAAATGTAGTATGTCGATGCCGCTCGAAGATGGTAGCGCCTCAATAACACAATCGGGTACTTCCAGGCAGGTGCGTCGTAAAAAAATGTGGAATATGTCACTTTATAACATGTTATATTAAACACGTAATATATTATAATGTGACTGTCACGTTATAATATATAACATATTTAATATAACACGTTATAATATATAACGTGTTATATCTTAACACGTTATATATTAACGTATTATATTAAACACGTTATATATTATAACATGTTATATTAAACACGTTATAATATATAACGTGTTATATCTTAACACGTTATATATTGTAACGTGTTACGTTATAAAGCGATTATATATATCGTTATAAATATATCGTGTATAAATATAACATATATATATATATATATATATATACATGTTATACAATATTCATACCTTGTTACCCTTGTCATAATATATACAATCGCTTACAACTTTGCAAAATATATACAAATAATTACTTTGTACATATGTCCTAATTTTGATCATCCTCTACTACAAGTGTACTACTATCCGTACTATACTTAAATATCGAAAATGCAATCCTTTGGCGAATCTTGACAATCATCTTATGAACAACTACCTTATGCATTTTTCGTGCAATCAAAAACTCGATTTGGACAAGCGTCAATGGCCCGCAACTAACGCTATCCGGCTACTCATAATAATCCCTTGGCGCGGGGCTCGATCATCTCCCACTCGAGACGAGTAGTCTACCCACGACTATAGAAGCGTACGTGCTGCAGCAATGCAGGGAGGATGCGACGTAGTGGTCGTGTCGCTTTGATCCTCAAGGCCCTAATCTCAGGTGTATAATTGTAACATACAATGTCGTGTAGATGTATCGCCCCTCCATGATGATCCAACCGGCAGGCAACAAAATGGTACTCAAAATTGCAAACCATCAAAATCTGAAAAAAATAAAATTGCAAATTAGTAAACAGAACAAATAAAGCACCAAAAATTGAAAAAAGTAAACAAACCAAATTTATTTTTATTACCTCCCTAACATTTATCCAGTCCGTCGGATTCCCCCAACCCCGAGGACCGTGTTTGATGATATGGACCATTTTGTCCAATTCCTCAGTAGGGATATTCTCCATTTTTAGAGGGTTATATATGGTGCCCTCTGGATCTTTGTCGTGCAGTTTTTCCCAGATATTGTCACACATATACTATAAAACAAAAAAAATTGATTATTTAAAAAAAAAACTACACAAAAAAATTGATTATTTTATTAATTAATTTTACTTACCGAGAGGAACGTATCGACAATCGTGTATTTTCCCCTTATCTGGGCATGAGGAACAATCCGAAGGAATTGGGGATTAGCCAGGAGGATAGCCAAGTATGCATTGATATGCTGTAGAGAAAAATACATGTTAAAAAAAATTAAGTCTCCCACGTTATATATTATATAACGTGTTATATCATAACACGTTATATATATATATATAATAACGTGATATATATATAACACATTATACTTTATATAATATAACGTCTTATATATATATATATATATATCACGTTATATTATAACGTGTTATATCTGAACACGTTATACTATGTTATATAATATAATGTGTTTAATATAACACATTAGATTATATCGTGTTATATATATAACACGTTATATTATATAACGTGATATATATATAACACATTAATATCGTGTTATATATAAGACGTTATATTATAACGTGTTATATATATAACGCGTTATATATATAACATAACATGTTATATTAGACACTTTATATATATAACGTGTCTAATATAACATGTTATGTTATAAATATAACATGTTATGTTATAAATATAACGTGTTGTATATTAATATAACGTGTTATATAATTGATGTATAAGTATAAAACTTACATCATTTTCGACTCAAGTAGTAACATCCTCATGCTCCAGAAAGAAAATAAATTAAATGTTTGAAATTGACTTATTTAAACATGTTACTCACTCCTCTTTGGACGGTAAAAAACGATGATGCTCATCCGCCATAGCGTCTCTCTTCCGCACGTCTATGGGCCTGAACGGGCTGATAAGATAATGAGATGGCTGCCTATCTCGAACAAGCCGCTGCTGAATAACAAGATTGGTAGTCGCAACGGGGGGAGCCGGGGTGGTAGTCGCAGCGGGGGGATGAGGCAGAATAGGATTGGTCTTAGGGGCACGTGAGCCGACTGCTGATTAGCGGTGGCTTTGACCGGGCGTGCCACGAACTCCTCGTACTGGCCCATGAATGGGAACTGGCGGCTAATCTCAGACTGAATAAGCTGCGGTACCTGACCAAGCTCCTTGGCCACACGATCACCCAATTGAGTAAGGTGCTCATCAACCTTGTCAAAACGCCACCCCAGTCCAACAACGTGCTAGTCAACACGGGTCTCCAACCGAGAAATGTTGTCACCAAACCAAGCCAAACGCTCCCCCAAGCGAGTCATGTGCTCGTCAACACGGGTCGCTATCCTAGTGACATGATCCTCCATAAGCCTCTGGACATGTCCAATATGCTCTTCTATGAATGTCCTCAACGAGTCCCCAACACCATCATCCTCATCCACCTACAGCCCAGTATCATACTGCTCGTCTGCTCCTCATAATGATCGGCATGATGGGCTGGGATATCATCTGAGCAGTGCCCGGAATGAATGTCTGGCTATCGGATACTAAGATCATCATGCTGTCGAGCTGGCGGATCTGTCCTAAGCCTTTTCTTAGGCCTCTGTACGGATGTGCCGACGACATTCTTGTCTCCACCCATACCACGGGTGCCCCAGCTCGCACCCTAAGTGCCCCTGATCGCATCCCAAGTGCCCCTACTTGTACCCCGGGTGCCCCTAATCACACCCCAGGTGCCCATGCTCGGCCCCTGACTGCCCCTACTCACTCGGGGTGTGCCCCTACTCGCACCTCGGGTGATCCAACTCGCACCCCGGTGCCCCTACTCCCCGAGCCATCCCCCTAAAACCTGTTCTCTTTTCGGGACAAAATGAGGAGGACCCGAGAGGATATCGTCAACGATGTCTCCCGATATATAGCCGATGCTCCTCCGCCTCACTCGGTGCCATGTCTCGTGGCGAAAAGGACACTGATGGCATAACGATTTAAAATTAATAAATAATTAACAAGTCAACTAAATATTTATAAACAAACAATTATACATGTTATATACCTCATCGGATAAAAAAATTGCTCGTCGATGATTGATAGCCTCCTCACGAACCTCCAACGAAGGCATCTAGGAAGTCGACAGACGAGACTCTCATACCACGAGGCCTCACCCAAAGAAGGTATAGCCTCGAATGCCCATGTCTATCAGAAAACAATTAACTAATTAATAAATAAATAACAAGAGTGTCATGCATATAAAAATACAGAAATTAATCATAAATCGAGTATGTACCAATAATGCAAATGTGGGCCCATAGAAGTGATACAAAGGTAACCGAGCCTCAGCACTAGGAGTCGACAAGGTATGAGGCAAACTCCGTATATAGTGCATCAAGATCTGATAAGTATACTTCCCCCATGGGAAGCTCTCCAACCGCAAGGTGTCCTCGACTAGGACCCAAACCCACCGATCCACTATTGTCGTCCGCTGGTCTAGACCGACAAGTAGATAATAAAGAACCAAGATCTTCGCCACTTTGAGCGTATCATCGGTGACTCACGGAATCTACCCTCGACATTAAGATGATGCAGGCAAGCTCCAGTGATGTGAGGCTCATGAATCAAATATGTCTAATACACGCCCCCTCTGGTATGTCGTGGTCCCCAGTAATATCAAATGATGTCGAGGCAAAGCGTAGACCAGTACAGAGAGAGTACTCGCGATGGGAGAACCTGATGTCGTGCTCTCCTATATGGAACCAACACTCATCATCTGAGGCCCCCGGTCTACGTATCTCATGGGATAAAACTTCATGGACAGGTGCAATTGTACTGAATCCCATTTCGAAATTCAAAAAATGACCGAAACAGGAGTGTTTGAACTCCGTATATACATCATACTCTCCCGAGCACGTCTGTAACTCCACGACAATATCAGGGAGGACTTTGGCTTTAACGTGTCAACAAATATTAGCTCGGGAAACACGACAAGCCTTCCTTCTCCACGAAGGTCCAACCTAAATAAGATGAAAAAATATCGACAAATATAAGATATTTTTACCACATTATAAGCTAAGATATAACATGAAAACTACACAAAACACTATCCAGAATATTATATCATGTTATATGCTATAACACGTTATATATATAACTTACACGGTATACATTTAACGTGGTAATGTATATTACGTTATACTCAATAACGTTATATATCTTAACACATTATATATATACCGTGATATATCATGTCACATTATACATATCATGGTATAAATGATATATCACGTTATATAAAATATCGTGTTATAATGTAACACGTTATATAATATAACGTGTTATAATAATATAACACGGTACATAATATAACGTGTTGTATTATAACACTATATAACGTGTTATAATATAGCACGTTATATTATATAGCGTGTCATATTAAACATATTATATAAGTGTAAAGTATATCATGTTATATTCGTGTTATATATATAACGTTATATACATTATGTTATTTATATAACGTGATATATGTCATCACGTTACATATATAACATGATAATTGTTCGTCTTCCCAACTATTCGTCTCTCAAATTACGTTATATTATTTATATTACGTTATTATTATCATGTTATATGCTTTATATCACGTTATAAGTATAACTTGAAAAGGTAGACCACGTTATATATATATATATATATATATATATATATATATATATATATATATATAATCCGTTGTAAAAGTCCCCGCCTAGCCCCGATTAATCCCCGCCTAGGCGTTAGGCGCTCCTTGTCTGCCTGCGCTTTTTTTTCCGATTAGCCCCGCCTAATCCCGCCCTGGCCCCGCCTAACCCCGCTTAGGCGCTAGGTTCTAGTCGGCGCTGGCGCGCTAAAGACTTTTTTACAACATTGTATATATATATATATATATAACGTGATATATGTTATCACATTATATATATAACATGTAATTGTTCGGCTCCCAAAACACGTTACATAAATACATATATACTCTTCCAAAACACGATATATAATATATATCACGTTATATATATATATATATATATATATATATATATATATATATATATATATATATATCGTGATACGGTTATATATAACGTGATAAGTCCTTCGTCTTTCCAGTTCAACCCCCTCAAAACCAGTCGAACAGTTCCATTCAAACCCTAATCCAAGGTCTTAAACATTCAAACCCCTAAATCCCTAAAATACCTAATAATCCATAAATCCCTAAATCAAGAATCAATCCTAAAATCACTAAAATAGAAGTAGAATTTTAAAGCTTGTTCAATGGCGGCATCATCTTGGCGGTGGAGGGAGGGGCATCGTCTAACCGGGAAGAGCTTGGAGGGTCATCGATATAGGCTTCGGCCTCGGCGGCAGCGACAACGAGTTCACTATTGTGCTCATCCATGGCTTTTATCTCACGGTATGGTTTCTTCTCTCTTTTGTTTTTTCTCTTTTGGTTTTTCTTCCCACGTTATAATTGGGGTTCTTGGTTTTGGGTTTTTTTTCCACTGTTGGGAGACGTGTATATTGGGAACAGTGAAAGTGAAATCTGAAAAGGCATATTTGAAAGTTGTTGAAATTTGAGTATTTTTTAAATTAAGGGCATTTCGGTCATTGTGGGTAAAAAAAGTGGTGTGTTTGAAAATGGTGGGTAACAAATTTCTTTCCGCTGCGGGTAAAGAAGTACTCATAAAGGCTGTGATTAATGCTCTCCCTACATATGTGATGGCATGTTTCAAGTTACCTACTCAGGTGGTTAATGAAATTTGCAGTATCGTTTCCAGATTTTGGTGGGGTACTAAATTCGACGGGGGGTAAAAAAATCTCATGGGCTTCATGGAACAAAATTTGTCTACCTAAAGAAGAAGGGGGTCTAGGATTTCAGGATATCATTTCTTTCAATGAAGCTCTTCTTGCTAAGCAATTGTGGAAACTCATCACACAACCCAACCTCGTCCTTAGTAAAGTTTTGAAAGCAAAGTATTTTCCTCATGACCGCCTCCTTGCTTGTGAACCAAAATGTGGGGATTCATGAATGTGGAAGTGTCGGATGCGTGCTAAATCAACCCTTAAGTTGGGCCTAAGATTTAAGATTGGTGATGGACAGCTTGTGAAGGTGTGGGAAGTGCCTTGGATACCTAAGCCACCCTCTTTTGAACCAGCACAATCCGTTCATAGGGTGCCTGCTGCATCAGGGACAATGATAAGGGCCTGGGAGTTCATGACTGAGGATAGAAAGGCATGGAACAGAGAGACCTTGCTGCAATTCTTTTGTGTTGAGGATGTTAAAGTGATCCTGCAGATTTCTATAAATCCCGAAAGTGAGCCTGACTGATATGTACGGCACTGGGATGACAAGGGGATGTTTTCTGTAAAATCAGCCTATAGACAAGGGATCAAAGCTAAGCAATTGGAGAGGGACCATCCTGAAACAAGCAAGGGAGCTGTGCAGTTTAATGTGATGTGGAAAAAATGTTGGAAGATGGATGTCAAAGGCAAATTGAAGCATTTTCTATGGAGGGTTATTAAGGACTGTCTACCCATAGGCCACATCACAACAACTGAAAAAAGGGGCTGGATATGGATGAAAGATGTCAGCTTTGCGGGGAAGGAGTGGAAATGGGGGAACACATTTTCTTCCAATGTGAAAGGGCAAGGATTGTATGGAAGTTAGCTCCGGTGCATTGGTTTGGAACGCAGCAGAATTCCTTTCGAATGAAGGAATGGTGGTTTCAAATCTGCAATATTAAAAAAGAAAAGGTTGCTAAAGATCGAATACAACTTTCAGTGTATTTACTTTGGTGGCTATGGAAAACAAGGAATTTATGTATTTTTGAGAGTGAAAGGTGGCTGGAAACAGATATTGTGCAACAAACTACACAAGAATGACAAGAATTTCAGATGTTAGGAGGCTTTGAGAAAGCAGTGGAGAAGAAGGTGGAGGTGAGTAAATGTCAGACCCCCAACTCATCCATAGTAGGATCCTTACAATGGTGATCAGTGCTATGGTTAGGGAAGGGTGTAAAACAGGGATTGGAGGGTGGATTCACACGGAAAACGGTGGTTTAGTTCGAGTTTGGGCATCTTTTAGGGAGGTACTTAATCCAGTGTAAGCAATGCTTATTGGAATTAGACACGGTTTATGTTTGGCTTGGAAGCTCAACGTTCAAAGGATAAGTATACAATTAGATGATGAGGATATTATTAGCACTCTCAATAAAAAGCTGCAAATGGAAAATGAGAATGCAAAAATAGCCGAATATATCTTGTTGATGAGTTATCTCTTTGTAAACGTTCTTTTTTGTGGTCAAGATTGTAATAGCAAGGTCTGTTGTAATAGACTAGCTAATATAGCCTTCGAAAATGATGTTGATGTAAATTGGGTTGACCAATTCCCCATTTGGCTCGGTTGAATGCCAAATAGTTGATAGCCATTAGTCTACGATTGTAAGTTCGATATGTATTCTTGAGTTTTGTTATATATAAACACTATCGTTTGAGAAAAAAAGAAAATGTGGGTAAAAAAGAGGTTTCCTTATCCAAAATGGGTACTTAAATTTTTTCCCAAATCATAATACTTCTTAGTTCAACATATAGTACTTTTAAGTTCAAAATGTAATATTTTTCACTTAAACATGTAATGTTTTTCATTTAAAGTGATAATACTTTTCAGTTTAATGTGTAATATTTTTCACTTAAAATTGTAATACTTCTTAGTCAACATTTAATACTTTTCATTTAAACGTGTAATACTTTTCACTTACACCTCTAATATTTTTTCAACATGTAATTTTCTGTGGTGTCTTTTCCCTTTTCCTTATTTTTTCTTCATTTCTTTTTCTCCTCCTTTTTCCTTTGTTTCTTCTTCTTCTTCTTTTTTTCCCTTCATTTTTGTGGTAAAACCAAAGCATCCAGAAGGTGAAAAAAATTTCAGATTTGAAGCTTAATATCTCCATTAACGGAGTTTCAAAGTTTAAAAACATTCATTTACTTGGTGAAATAAGTGGACATGAAATTCCTCATAATTATTATGACATTTGATATGAGTGGTATTACATGTGTCGTGTTCATATGAAAGATAGAGCATATAAGTTTCAAAATTGACAGCTTGATTTTACAAAGATTTCAGGCAACCCTTCACGTTCGTTAATTTTCAACGAGTCCTGTGCAAGAACTTTTTATTGGTCAAAAAAAGAAAGAAGGGATAAGCCTAAGGGAATCATGTATCACTAACGTGAAAAGTGAAAGAGTGTTGCCACAATGCCTAACGGGTTTGGGTAGGATCCGTCTCACGAAATTAGATTCGTGAAACGGTCTTACACGAGTTTTTAATTGTCTTTAAAAATAATCCCTTTCCCCACCTCTCACCATGGGATGAGGGGATAATAGTTTATTTTGCCTTTTTCTTCTTACCTTCTTTTGTGTTTTCAATTTCTTCCCTTAGTGGGAGTTGGTTTCTCCCCTCTGTGGGAGTAGATTTCTCCCTTCTATGAGAGTATGTTTGTCTCCTATGTGGAAGTTGGTTTTGCTTTTTTTCGTTGGTTTTTTTGCTGTTTTTTTTTTCTTTTTTAGATATATTCAGATATTAGTAGATTTGTTCTTAGGGGCCCATTCAGAGCTCTTCATCAGTTTCTAGTAGATTTGCATAGAGCTATCAAAATGAGACCGGCCTAGCGAAATGATGGATCGGGCTTCAATTTGTAGAGCTGGGTTGGGCTCTAAAAATAGTAATCTCGCAACTATTTGGCTCGGCCCATCCCAACACCATTTCCTTTTGGCCAGGTAAGCCCACGCCGGGTTGGGTCGTCTCGGCCTATTTGATAGCTCTAGATCTGCACATCAACAAGGAGTATAGATTGTCCAAACCTCGATTGAAAGTGCAAGTAGTCACTCATCCAGCCAAGAATCACATCCCACTGAGTTGTAATTTGATGTTTTATGATCTATTGTGACAAGATTCCTTTTCTATATAGCACAATTCAAGGAGTAAAGGAAGACAAAATTCATCAAGAAAATGAATGAAAAATATCAAACACAATCAAGGAGAGATAATTAGTATAAAGATGATATCTCATAATCATTGCTTCTTGTTTTATTTAGAATTATGACCATTGGCAATTGTGCTATATATTCTCTTGTAATTCTTATGCAAAGACATACAAAAATTCATATTCATTATATTATTTCTTATTTCTTTATGGTATCAGTGAATATTTCAAACATGTCCTCCTATGAAGAACCCAACTTGTCAATCCAATCTTTTCACCAATGTTCTAGCCTCATTTCAATTAAATTATCAACTACAAATTTTCTTGTTTGGAAATCTCAAATACTCCCTTTGATTCAAAGTCTTGGAATAGAACATCACATTACTAATCTTCAAAAACCAGCAGATGAAATTACTGATTCTGATGGAAAGAAGACAAAAAATCCAAAACTTGATATTTGGATCAACAATGATGGTCTTTTGATGTCTTGGCTTCTTAGCAATATGAAGGAAGAAGTTCTTAACATGATATTTGGTGGGGATACAACATACTCGATTTGGAGATCACTCCAAGAGCATCTGTTGCCCAACACTGAAGAGAATGAAGCCCAATTAAAAAATAGTTTATATGCTTTATCAAAAGGGATGCTCTCACTTGAAGAGTATACCCGAAAATTCAAGGAGATTCGTGATAAACTTGCGGCTATTGGAAAACCACTTGGTGATGTTGATAAAGTTTTCCAAATGGCACAAGGCCTTGGGGAGAAATATAAAGAATTTCGAATTCTTAGTTTTGTCAAAACCTCCATACCCATCATTTAACCAATTTGTTATGTCTGTGCAAAATTTTGAATAGGTTTATCTATGAGAGGAGCATCAACAACTTGATCATAATCAAGCATTTTTTGGACGAAGAGGAAGAGGACGAGGCAACCGTGGAAGGCAAAGGAAATTTTAGAGGACGAGGTGCTAATTCTTTCACTCAAAATAGTCAAAGGAATAACAATCAGACTCCATTATTTCATAGTCCATTGAGGTTCAACAACAACAACAACAACAACAATTTAAGAGGACAATCCAACAAGCAAAATAATAGTCAAGTAGCATGTCAGATTTGTGGACGCACCAACCATACTGCCATTAAATGTTACTACATGTATATTACAAAACAGATGATCAAAATACCCAAGAAGCTTTTGCGGCAATGAATCTAAATAACGAGAATGAACCAACTTTTTATGCCGACTCTGAAGCTACTGCTCATATGACAAATCAAGGAGGTAATCTAAATTCTTTGAAACCTTATCTTGGTTATGATTCTATTCTTGTTGGTAATGGTCAAGCCTTACCCATTACACACACTAGAAAAACTATGCTCAACACTTCACATGGTAAACTTTTATTAAATGATGTTTTAGTAGTGCCAGAAATTAGAAAGAATTTATTGTCTGTGAGTAAACTTATTGATGATAATTTTTGCACTATTAAATTTGATTCTAACGAGTTTGTTATTAAGGATCAGAAGAAACAAGTCATGGCAAAAGGATATGTTAGTCCAAGTGGCTACGATAATCTAGAGGGGGGTGAATAGATTATCCCGATTTTTCGCAAATCACCCTCTTTTTCGAATGAACAAGTAAATGACAAGAATGTAAATGCGGAAATTAAACAACACACGTTGATTTAAAGAGGTTCAACCCACCTAGGGCCTAATCCTCTACCACCCCAGTATCTCCGGGATGGATTTCAAAAAGAAAATTTTTTTATTAATTACCACAATTAATACAACACCTTGAGGATCACCACAATCCTCTTACAACACCTTCAAGGAGATTACCACAATCTTCCTTCACCACCTTTGAAGAGTACCACACTCTTCAAACACCTATCACCTAAATCACCCAAGTGTATTCTTACCACAAGAATACTCACAAGGATGTCTTGTGTTGAATGATGGACAAAATTCAAGATTACAACTCTATGAAACCAATACAAAGATTGAGTGCAAGTGTAATCAAGAATCAAAAAGCCTAGACCTCAAAGATGTGCAAGTGAAAGTACTTAGTCTATTACAACAAGAATGTAAAAATGAAAGCTTGAACAATTTGCAGATTTCTTGTTGTGTATTTTGCTTGTATGTGTTGTCTTTTGTGTCTTCAATTCATCCTCTATTTATAGGGAAGCTTCACCAACATAGGCTCCCAACATAGGCTCCTCTCTATCTTCACTTTTGTCTACAAAAAAAAAGATCACAAGATGTAGAAATATTGTACAAAATTGAAAAGCAAATCTTGTCATCACAGTTATTGCAACGGTTGGAATTTTCTTTGTCAAAAAATAACATAGGGCGACCGGTTGCCTGCTTGAAGATTTCGACCGTTTGAAAAAAATAGTGCGATCCGGGTAGGGGTTGCGGGGGTGCGACCGATCGAGGTGGGGGTGCGGCCGGTCGCCCTAGGGTGCGACCGGTCGACCTCACTCTTGACCGGTCCCCCTCCTCTTTTTCAAGACTGTAAGTTCTGCTTTCGTGTTTCTCATCTTGGTACCGTCGACCACTTTGGGCGACCGGTCCGACCTCCCCTTTGAAATGTTGTCCGATTTTTTTCAAAAATAAACTTCAAGAAATACTTCAAAAAATTAGTAAAAACATTTTAAATCATTTGGGAGTATTTAGACAACATTTATAAACATAGTTTTGGTGTAAAAACCAATTTAAACAAAACCATCAAAAGTGTTGTCCAATTTTTATCAAATTAAAAACTAAGAAATACTCCAAAAATTAGTAAAAACATTTTAAATCATTTAGGAGTATTTGGACAACATATAAAAACATTGTTTTGGTATAAAATATTATTAAAACGAAATCATCAAAATCTTGATAAAAACATTTATCTAACAGGATATAGACAAGGAGGCTTGTATGCACTTGAGGGAGGACAACTTAATAAAGCTTTCGCTGCAATTAAATCCGTAGAAGCTTCTTCAAATATATGGCATGCTCGCTTGGGACACCCTAATTTAAATTTTTTGCACATTTTAGAAAATAAAAAGGTCATCAATGTTTTGTAAGTCCAAGCGGCTACGATAATCTAGAGGGGGGGTGAATAGATTATCTCCATCTTTTCGATTTATCCCTCTTTTTTTCGAATTGAATGCTCAAAGACAAATATAAAGGTGCGGAATGTAAACAACACACGTCGATTTAAAGAGGTTCAACCCACCTAGGGCCTAATCCTCTACCACCCCAGTATATCCGGGATGGATTTCGAAAAGAAAAAGAATTTTATTAATTACCAAAATTAATACAAATTCAACTTACAACACCTTGAAGAGCACCACACTCTTCTTTAACACCACCTTTGGAGATTACCACAATCTCCCTTTGAAGATTACCACAATCTTCCTTCAACGGCACCTTGTGAAGATTACCACAATCTTCAACCTTGAAGAATACCAAATTCTTCAACACCTCAATAAGAAGATTACCACAATCTTCTTCACCTATCACCTAGATCATCCAAGTGTGTTCTTACCACAAGAACACTCACAAGGATATCTTGTGTTTGAATGATAACCAAAAATCAAGATTACAACTCAATAATGAATAATACAATTTGAGTGCGAAGTGTAATCAAGAAAAGCCTAGACCTCAAAAATGTGAAAGTGATAAGCTAGGCAATTTTACAACAAGAATAATAACAATGAAAGACCAAGTGTTTGCTTGAAGTGTATCTTGTTGTGTTGTATCTCAATTGTAGTCTTGGTTGCTCCAAATCTTCCTCTATTTATAGGAGATGATTGATCAAGCATAGGCTCCTCTTGGGGATTGAAAATCTACAGAAAAATACAATTAAAATCAAGAATATAGCTGTTAGAAATCAATCCCACAATTTAAGGAAATGTTGTCTGCTTGCCAACAACGGTTAGAATTTTGTCTTTGTCAAAGCATAGGGCGACCGATCGCACGTAAAATAGAAGTTTGAAACATGTCGCAAAAATTAACACAGGCGACCGGTCGAAGGGTACCTCGACCGGTCGAGCTATGTGCGACGGTTGTCTTGATCAATTTTGAGAATTCTCAAGTTTCGTTTCCACGAAACTTGTTCCCGTGTACGGTCGCTCGCCGACCGGCCGACGACCTCCTCAATGACAAGTTGTCCGATTTTTATCAAAAATAAACCTCAAGAAATACTCCAAAAAATTCGTAAAATCATTTTAAACCGATCGGGAGTATTTAGGACAACATTAGAAATAGAGTTTAGAAGAAATAAAACATTTACACACAAAGTGTTGTCCGATATAAATTCCAATAAATACTCAGAAAAATAGTAGAAACATTTTAGATCAATTGGGAGTATTAGGACAACATAGTTTCAATGTAAAAACCCATTGACTTAAAAGCATTAAATGTGTTGTCCAATTTTATATCGAAAATAAACTTGAGGAAATACTCCGAAAAATATTAAAACCATTTTAAAACATTTAGGAGTATTTGGACAACCTTTAAAAACATTGTTTTGGTGTAAAATCAAAATCATCAAAATCATGATAAAACCATTTATCAAACATGTTTCACACTGGCTCACAAAAGATACAATATGTGCAAGTTGCTAAATAGGAAAACGTTGTAAACTTTCTTTTGATAAATCAAATTCTATTTCAATTTCTCCTTTACAAAAAATCCATTGTGATTTATGGGGACCTGCCCCAACAGTTTCTTCTAAAAAATTCCAATATTATGTGATATTTGTTGATGATTTTACTCGTTATACTTGGTTATATCCTTTAAAAAATAAATCTGATTTTTTTGAATGTTTTATTAAGTTTCAAACCCTTGTAGAGAATTTCTTTGATCGAAAAATAAAGATATTTCAATGTGATGGTGGTAAAGAATTCACTTCAAATTAGTTTATAAATCATTTGGCTTTATCTGGAATTACACAACAAATTTCTTGTTCGTATACACATGAACAAAATGGACTTGCAGAACGCAAGCATCATCATATTGTTGAAACAGGGTTAACATTACTTTTTCATGCTAACGTTCCTATAAAACTTTGGGTTGATGCCTTCTTAACAGCAACATATTTAATTAATAGATTACCTCTCTCTACGGGGAAGGAGACTCCTTATTTCAAAATTTTTGGTAAGAATCCTGATTACTCTAGCTTACGTATTTTTGGCTGTCAATGTTTTCCTTATTTAAAGACTCCAACAATGCATAAGTTCTCTAAGAAAACATTTCCTTGTGTATTTATAGGATATAGCCCTTTGCATAAAGGCTATCGATGTTTAGATAAGAGTACTAATCGTGTCTATATTTCACGGCATGTTGTTTTTAATGAGAACAATTTTCCTTACTTATCAAAAGATCAAGGTGCTGCCCTTAATTTATCTATCACTACTTTTCCTAATTCTGAAGAATGGTTTACAGGACAATCGTTACAGACTCTCAAAAATGATGAGTCAGATAATATGCAGAAATCCAACTCTTTATTTTTTGATGAATCTCCTATAATACAATCTCATGTTGACATTCCTTTAGGTGATAACCCCTCACCATCAGAAACACACGATAATCCCACTTTAACACAAAATTATACATGCAATCCTACTACCAGTGAGACTAGGGGCGAAACTTCTAATTTATTATCTGCTAGACCTCTTCGAGTAACGCGTCCCCCCTACCTATCTTAAAGATTATGATTGTCCATTAATTCCGTCACACTCTAATACTGCTCTTATTGTGTCTCTTGAAGAACCTAAAACTTTAAAAACAGCTCTTAAGTTTGAAAACTGGAGAGATGCTATGAAACAAGAGATAGATGCCCTTCAACATAATAAAACATGGTCTCTTGTCCAACGTCCTATAAATGCAAATGTCATTAGCTCCAAATGGGTTTATCGTACCAAATACAAAGATGATGGGAGTATTGATAAGTTCAAAGCCCGTCTTGTAGCTAAAGGTTACACTCAAATTCATGGCCTTGACTTCGGAGAGACCTTTAGTCCTGTTGTCAAGCCAACAACAATTCGTATCATACTCTCCCTTGCTACTTATTTCAAATGGCCTCTTAAACAATTAGACGTCAAAAATGCTTTTTTACATGGCACTCTAAATGACCGAATCTACATGGAGCAACCCCCAGGTTTGGTGCATCCTACACTCTCTAATCATGTTTGTCTTTTACATAAATCACTTTACGGACTCAAACAAGCACCCCGTGCGTGGTGGGTTAAATTTTCAACGTGTCTTATTAATCTTGATTTTAGATGTAGTAAAGCTGATTCTTCTCTCTTTATATATAATCATGGTACTAATTTCATTGTTTTACTTGTCTATGTAGATGATATAATTCTCACAGGTAATAATCCGTTACTTATGACTCAACTTGTTTCTTGCCTAAATAAGGAATTTGCAATCAAAGATTTAGGCCCCCTCACTTACTTTCTAGGTATTGAAGTTAAATATTTCTCTGCTGGACACACACTTTCTCAAACAAAATATATTCGTGACGTTATCATAAAGGCTAAGATGATTGAAGCGTCTCCTATAAGCACACCTATAGCTATCAAACCCAATCCTCTTGCTACTGATAATGAACCCACAGATCCTACTACTTATCGCCAACTATGTGGTTCTCTTCAATATCTTACTTTCACTAGACCTGATATTACACATGCTGTTAACCTTGTATGCCAACATTTTCAAAATCCAACTATGAAGGATCTACGAGCTGTAAAGCGCATCTTGCGCTACTTAAAGGGAACACTCACTCATGGAGTTCATTATTTATCTCAAAGCTCTCTAACTCTTAATGCCTTTTGTGACGCAGATTGGGCTGGTTGTCCTATGACAAGAAGGAGCACAACCGGTTATTGTATTTTTCTTGGTTCTAATTGTGTGACTTGGGCATCTAAAAACCAACCTACAGTTTCTCATTCCAGTGTCGAGGCTGAATATCGCGCTCTAGCAACCACAACTGCTGAACTTACTTGGCTCCAATATCTTCTTCAAGATCTTCGCATATCTCTTGAACGAAGGCCAATTCTTCTTTGCGATAGACTGATAACAAAAGTGCTATTCAAATGTCGCGTAATCCCATTTTTCATGCTCGCACAAAACACATTGAGATTCATTACCACTATATTCGTGAAAAAGTTACAGCTGGAGCTATCGATCTGCGCTATTTACCAACTCAAAAGCAAATTGCTGATATACTTACCAAATCATTATCAAAAGATTCCTTTGAAGCTATTCGTTACAAGCTTGGCGTTTTTTCACTCTCACCGCCAACCTTGAAGGGGGGTGACAAGATTCCTTTTCTATATAGCACAATTCAAGGAGTAAAGGAAGACAAAATTCATCAAGAAAATGAAGGAAAAATATCAAACACAATCAAGGAGAGATAATTAGTATAAATATGATATCTCATAATCATTGCTTCTTGTTTTATTTAGAATTATGACCGTTGGCAATTGTGCTATATATTCTCTGGTAATTCTTATGCAAAGACATACAAAAATTCATATTCATTATATTATTTCTTATTTCTTTATATTGTATCTGTTTAGTTTTTTTTTTTGCCTCCTCCTTTTTCACTTGTTTGAAACGTTGAGTTTATTTTGGGTTTTCACCTCTGGATTTAGGATTCATTATTTCGTATTGATTAATAAAAAGACAATTTCTTATTGTAAAAAAAGAAAATTAACAAATTATATTTCAAAATATCAAGTTAGTCGAATTTGACTCAATAGTTAATAATCTCTTTTCAGTTAGTTACTTTAATAATCAAATCAAATTTAGATATGCTTTTAAATTCGATAAAAGATTTTTAGTAAATGTGATTCACAACTTGTTCAGCTTGGCTCAGTTAGTTTACGCTCTACTCTTTGGGGTTGATTTAGTCATTCTAATTTTTATTTTCTCGTGCGCATTGTCTGATCAAATTAATTTCACTTGTCCATTAGTTTATACAAGTCTCTTATCCATAATGCACATGGTGTATATTTGTTAGATATTTATTTTGTATTGTTACATGTACATGTTTCTAATAATTCTATGAATTTTATCTTCTGCATTTAGGAATGACAATATCTTTGCGGGGAAACCATTCTCATTGATAACCGAATATAATGGGACAGAAAATCCCTAGTTAATTCGGGGATGTGAGCGAGGATGGATATTCTATGCTTCTCTAGAATTTGGGGTGGGATATGGACGATATTTATATCATCGTCCCCTTTTCTATTCCGTTTAAATAAAACGAGGATTCTTCGTTCCCATTCCTATTCCCCAAATATGTATATTGTATTTATCTATTATTAATATTAATTCTATTTATAATTTTTTATTTTATTAATACTAAAAATTAAACCTAATAATCTTTACATTTTTACTTGTTCTTATTATTTATTTTACAAATTATGGATTTATATTATCTATGTTTTATAAAATAATGATTGCAAATAGTTTAAAATTTTAAAAAATAATTAAAATATAAAGATAATTAATTTGGTTATAAATCATACGATTATACAATAAAAATAAATTTTTATAAACTATAAACAAAATTTAAATCCAAAATATTTGGTTGTGTGAGTATGAATTCTATCTATTTGTAGAACATGTTTATCTATAAGAAAATAAAAGTTTGAAAAATATTTTAACTGCCTAATGTTGAAATTTCTTTTACTATCCTAATGGTGAATATTTTTATATTATATTTTCAATACAATCAACAATAAAATTCTTTCAAATTTTAAAATTTTTTTAGGGTTTAGAAAACTAAATGATTATCAGAATTATCAAGGGAATTAAACAAAAACCATGAATATTTAGCAACACAATATTAAGGGAAAATGAAATATTTAAAAAAAAGACTATTTTATTTTATATATATACATAAATCAAAAATTTATCAAACAAACACATTCATATTTAATTATAAATATAGAACTTTGAAACTTGAATATCATTATACGTTGATAAATATAAAAAATAATTTCTATTAACATCAACAATATGTTAATATACAAAAAAATTCTATATATAAAATACTATTATGAATATAATTTTATATTAAATAAATCTTAATTTTCTTCGTACATATATATATATATATAGCTATGTATGGATATATGTGATATATAAAATTTGGATTTACATTTTAAGATATTTTCTTCAATTAAATTTAATCAATTTAAATAAAATTCTACATAATTATTAAGAAATGCGCTAAGCCCAAATAACAACTATTATGACAAATAGCCAAAATAGATGATTATACAAATTGATGTCCAATAAACCGAATGCATAATTTTTAAAACCCTTTACAAACTACAAAATGATGAGTAAATATTTCTTATATATTCTAAATTTATTATGTTTTTGTTATTTGTATATGTAATATGGGTGTCAAACTGAAGATCGTAAAAAAAATGACTAATGTAAGATATTATATGTCAAAACGGATTAAAAAAAATTATTAGTTTTTTTAAAAAAAAATAAAACAATAAATATATTAATTAATGTAGTACACACGGAGATTTGGAAAGGGATTATTTAAATAAAATTGACTACCAAAAATAATGAAACACAAAATATCTATCATACAAGTGTTCTATTTTTTAAGTCTTGGAAAGTGATTATTTTTAAGTCGATGAGCTCTTTGCTCTCTTATTGGAGGTTGTTAAACCTTCACCATACTATTCCCACTCCTTATATTGGATAAATAAAACAAGCCCGTTGTTTTCGTAAAAACTCAATGTCTAATGAAAATAAGAGACAATTGGAGAAGCATTGTTTTTTCTGTGCTCTATATGTGAAATTTGTACTTTTTAGTTAAAAAATGAGTTGGTATAAAAGATATTTTCTTGTTTATTCATTTTGTTTAGTTTATGTATACCAAGTCATCTTTTTGAAAACTAGTTGTCCAATAATGAAAACTGATAAAAAGCAATTAAATTATTCGTAAAAGAAAATAAAGTAGAATAAATGCATAGTTGAACTTATCATGAAATTTTAAAAAGATAAAATAATATTCACATTAACTATAACAAAAGGATATTTTTGTCCACTACAAGAAAACAAGGGAATTTCAACAGAAAAAATCTGTTGGTATTTGGCCAATTTCCATTGGAATTATCGATTCCAACAGTAATTCCAATGGAAAAGCACCATTGGTATAATAGCCGTTGGAATGACAAAATTCCAACGAAAATTCCTATGGAAAAAATATTCCAACAGTACCAAATGGTTTTGCTTATCGTTGGATTTTCTGTTGGAATTTTCCAACGGTATGCTGTAGCATTGGAATTTCCATTGGAATTTTGAAAATTCCAACAATTTTTTATTCCGTTGGAATTATTTCGTTGGAATTTGATTGTTTTCTTGTAGTGGTCGAACTAAAAGTTTCCAGAAACTGTCCAATTTGCTCACACTTATAATATAACAATAGATTAAGCAAAGCTCCTCGTTATGATGAGCAAATGTAACAACCTATATTTCATTATGAAATAGTGATCAGTAAAATAATTTCTCAGTTTATTTAAAGGACTAATGGCTTGTTAGTTTTTAATTATAAATGGGTTATTTGGCTTTCAACTTATTATGAGTTTTCAATTTTACATGAGATATTATATTTATTTAGGTTTTGCATGACACTTTTAATCTTTCTTCGGGATCAATGGTTAAAATCATATCATTTAAATTATGTATATGTAATTATTATTTTTAAAATTATCTTGGCCTCCACATTAAAAATACCACATAATTTATAATTTTCAAGAGAAAATAATAATCTCGCCCCTCAAATTTGATTTTTTGGCAACCTCCATGAGTTAAATGATATGTGTAAAATATATGTGCATTTAGGGGCTCAATTTGATATATATTTGATGTATTTTCACGCATATTTAGTGTGTTTTTACTTGGTTTCCTTAGAAGGGCATGATACTGCATATTCTTGTAATTTTTACAGGAAACGGAGCTAGAATGAGAAGATATCAGTTAGAAGGCGTGGACAAGATTGGAGAATGAGAAGAGATGATCGAATACGGGAAGAAAACGACGAAAAAAAATTCACACGACCGAACCGTATGAATTCACATGACCGTGTGGATTGCACTCATGTATTTTTACACGTTCATGCGACTTGTTCGAGAGAAGAATTTCAGAGACAAAACACATGACCTGCCCGTGTTGAATCACACGACCGTGTGAACTTTTTCAGCCAAAAATAGAGGCTAAAACCATCCACACGGCCAGACCGTGTGATATCACACGACCGTGTATATTGTCACGACTGAATTTGATTCCTAATCCCGTCAGAACTCTACTAGTGATCTCTAAAAGCACCTATATAAAGGGGACCAAGGCATGGACGAAAGATCAACTCATTACATTTGAAAATACACCAAAAAATACACTAGGGTTACACAAATCAACAGTCTTCTGAGAGAGGAGGGCAAATCTACGAAAAACACCACAATGCCTTTCGCATCTATGGAAGCACAAGGGTTCGAAGGCTGGAAAGGAGGACCCATCCTGACAAGAAGGGTTCTGTCTTTCTTAGTTTAGATCTATGAATTTGTTGTCAAATATGATGGGCTAATCATTCTGATCCTAGGGCATAATCAAAACTGTGGATTCATGTAATCTTTATTGATTATTTTCTTAATTGGTTTATGTGTTCTATTATATGAATTTGAATGCTTAATTCTTGTAGATTATCTAAGCAATATTTTGCATGTCATATTTGTTAGTTCATAATTCAGGAAATGAGTTCTAACAAAGGGAAATCGAGTTCACACATAAATGGGTGTAACGTGTTAGGAGACCTATAACTATTTGTGAGGAGTACTTCAATTCAAAGATCTTTTGGGAGTTAATAGTAATTGTAACGTGTTGGGAGATCTCAATTGTTATTAATCAACTATTTATGTGCCACTCGGGATAGGAATAAACTAATTAGGAATTAAACCCATAGAAACACATAAACTAGTTTTTATCAACATTAATTAGATTTAATATTGAAGAAGCATGTTGAGATTATGTGCCTAGAGTTGCTTTCTTATTCATTGAAAACTTGTGGAGTTCGGGTTTATAAATTTATAAATATTTTACTTGTTAATTTAGGATTAGTTAGATAAATAAATAATTTTGTGATTTTTGATCGCTTGAATAAAATTGGAATACAATATTTACCATAGCCTAAGTGTTTCGTATTCAATCCCGGAGGAATACGATATTGCTCAACATTATCTTCTAGCTACACTGTACACTTGCAATCAAGTTTTTGGCACCGTTGTTGGGGATTGAAAAATTCAACTTATATATATATATATATATATATATATATATATATTAATAAGTAGTTCAATTTTAATTGAAACAATATTCTTTTATTCTTTTTTTTTTTCTTATTTTTTGATTTTCGTATATATTATTTTTATTATTTTATTTTTTTTCGATTTTTTTTGTAAATAATAATTTTTATTGCTTTGGTTCTAACGTTGTTTTTGTTGAGTGCAGATAGTACATGATCGCGCATTCCAGATCTACCCAACCAATTTTCATTGATTTGGAGATCGAAAAGACAGCTAAACAGTTAACAAAAAGAACTAAAATGATGGCGGATGGAAACAATTTGAACGTTTAAAACCACAGAGACAACGAGGAGTCCCCACCTGGGGCTGACAGATGGAACTAGATAGAGGGAAGTCCCGCGAGGAGGGCAGTTAGAAACTACTTCCAGCTGGTAGTTAGTCAAGATATGGGGGTGTGGCCCGTCTGCCGATTAACGCAAATAATTTCGAACTAAAACCTGCATTAATCCATATGGTTTCACAAAACCAGTTTGGGGGAGAGCTGTTGAGGATCTAAACGCGCATCTCGCACAATTTTTAGAAATCTGTGATACTATTAAGATGAATGGTGTTTCTGAGGATATCATTCGAGGCCGCCTTTTCGCATTCTCTCTACGCGATAAGGTTAAGGGATGGTTATGCTCTTTGAAACCACCAACAGTAGATTGGGCTGAACTAAGTCAACGGTTTCTGGGTAAGTATTTTCCCCTAGTAAGACGCTGCAGTTGAAAAATGAGATCGCCTAGTTTAGGCAGTTAGATGCAGAACCGCTATATGAAGCATGGGATAGGTTTAGAGAATTGTTAAGGAAATGCCCTCAACACTTATATCCCGATTACCAACAGGTACAGTATTTTCACAATGGTGTAAGTGGCAACACGAGAACTAGTATAGATGCTGCATCTGGAGGTGCACTAGTAGGAAAATATCAAGATGAGGCATGTTCGCATTATTTTTAGCTTCACCGCAAGTGTACGGTGTAGTTTATAGAATAGGGTAAGCAAGGTCGTATCCACGGAGACTAATAAATTTATGCGCTAAGTATTGAACCAAAATAGACTTATTTTTATTTAGACGATCGAAATTGGATGATTGTTGGGAAAGTAAAGACAAAAATAACCACAAGATACAAGATGTAAATAAATATGGAATTATCAAGAGAATGAAAGGGATTCCCGGGTTATGGTTTCAATTAATGTTCCTCTTGTTGTCCCTTTTAATCAAAGCCAAAGTTATTATCAATATTCCTATAAGACGATCACAACGGTATTTTATCCCCCCTCTCGAGATGTATATAAAGTGTAGATTGAAATATCTATGCTAGCATCTCTACTCAACATAAGATACACAACTCCCAAACGCACAAAAGATCAATTGTCCTCACAAATATTCACAAACCTCTCGATTATGCAAACATTCATGTCAAGTACTCAAGATCTAATATTGAAACTCATCTCTCGAATTATGAATCAATATATCAAACATGCTAAATCATTGGCCAAGTGATAAAACAAGAATAAGCTCAAAGTACTCAAATAGGCTTCAAGACAATAACTTCAACTAAGATTAAAACATTCAACAAGAGTTCATTAATCTACTTCCAAAACCCGGAAATCTCAAGAAGTTTAGCTACTCATTACAAATAAACAACACATAGACAAATTGTTCATATTGATTACAAGCTAAAATGAAAGATTAAAGCACAAAGAATGAGAAAACTTAGGGAAATGGATAATCTCTCGATTAATCTTCAATCCTCAAGCTCCGATTCGACCCGATTCTTCCCTTGATTCTTCCTTGATGAAGTTGATGTGTTTCTTGTGTTCTTGGGTCTTTTCCAGACCTTTCTTCCCCTGGTGTGCGCCTCAAGAAGTGGTATTTATACCCTTTTTGAAGTTTAGGTCAATTTGCTGTCATTTTTGGAGTTTTCTGCAAGAACGCACGGGTCGTGCGCCCACGCACGGGCTACCCGTGCGCCACCCAAACGTCCAAATTTGCTCGCGGGGTCTTCATAAGAATTGTAGCCCTTTCTCTTAGCTTTCCATAGCCACTTGCATCACCTTAATATCAATTTTGTAGAGAGAGTTATGGCCAAAATACTAAACCCTGCCAGTGCTGGAAATTCCATACGCGTTTGGATGTTCCTTGAGATAAATCTCCTTGTTGTTTGATCATCCAAGCTTCTTTTGACACACGACTCATCACTATGACTCTATAATCCATATAGTTGGCTTCCAATTGGGTGTAATCGCTCGATTCATGATGATTCTAGGTCGCAATGCTCGTATTTGTCACAAAATCACTCCAAATATCGTTAAATTCCTACAAAACGAGCAAAGCGTAATATCTTTCCCACAAAGAGTGAATACAAACCATTTCATATGAGTTTATGCATGTCTAATCACCATTTTAGTCATATTTATACCTCAAAATACATGCAAAACTCACACCTATCAAAATCCCCAAACTTAAATCATTGGTCGTCCGTCAACGCTTTTAAAACTAGACAACACATGATTGGGAGTAATGAAAAGTAGAATGCACAACAACTCCATAAAATTCGCATTGTTTATCGTAGGTGTCAAGCAACGAATCAACCAAGCCTCAAACATCTAACATAGAGCACACATCAAAGAAATCATGGTAAATGTTAAGAATTACGCCTCACAAAGATCAAGTGTATACTCTCATCTCAAATAGATATAGGATGTGTTTACGCTCAATTCAATTCAATGTTGACGAATTACCATAGGCTTGCAAATCGTCTCATATCTCCGCCACTAGAATGTATGCAATTTGTGAATCAAAAAGGACTTCTCTCTTTGGTTGTAATGAAGGCTCTTTGGTTAGGGTTGGAAAATATAGAGAGAGTGACTCAAACTCGAGCGTATAGACCGGTGAGCATATAAATCATCTACGTTAAAGCTTAATATGCTACCCAAATCATCTCTCATTTTCATCAACTCTTCTTATCTCCATCCCCTTTCTTTTGTAAACATTATCACCTCACATACAATTCTTAGCCTCCAAGTTCATTCAATGAAAACTCACATCATAAAGTCAATTTTTTTTTCTGACTCTTTTATGAATTTTCAACCTTTCTTTTCTCCTCCTTTTCTTCTTCGTTTTTTTTTTGTTCCCATCAACCAATTTTGCACAATTATCCAACTTTTCAATTCCAACCCATTCAACCTCATTCACTCCCTCTACTCAATGTTATACGCTCAAGTGTAGAGTAACAAATATATCAAGTTAAGGCTTGAATTGTTGCTATCAAGAAATTAGGCAATAGGCTCAAGTTGGCTAACTAGGGATTTCAATATCATCTTAGGTAAGCAAAAGGCTTGAAGGGCTAACAAAAATGGCCTTTGATCATTTTCACACCGCATACAACATGTGACCTTGACAAAGATACCGAGCAAGTTCTAGAATTCTAACAACATGAATGATACACTCAAATCAATCAACAAGATCGCATATGATGAAAGCAAAAAGGCTCAAAAGCTCACAGGCTTGCAAATACGTAATTCAAAGCATCAAACCATGTTCTCAATATCCACATGCTCAATATCATCTATTCATGGTTCAATCAACTAATGCTCAACACCCAATCCAAACAATACAAAATTTTCAAAATCAAGCACAAGTTACAATCAAGAGATCAACTCACTCCCTACAATCTATGAAAGCAATAAACGTGCTAAACCAATAAACGTGTTTCTAATGCAAATGCAACCTAAAATGCTCTACATGTAACTATATGAAAACACACAAAATTAATGCAATTTTTTTTTATCCACACATTTCATATCAAAATAACTATTTCTCCCCAAACTTAAATGAAATTATATCGCACGTAAGAGAAGATAGAATTTCAATATTAAACTCGTGTGGATTTACCTGATTCATCATGCGGGTGGTGGTGGATAATGGCCCTCCTTCGCATCTCCTCCTATCGCTAGGACTACTTCTTTCAGCCATTACTTCAAGTTTTGTACCTAGGCGCGACCTATGTACGCCTCTGCTGATGGAAGCACGGGTCGTGTGCCAAACGCACGGCTGCCCGTGCGTCGTGCCATAGAAACATCTCCAATTTCTCAATCACGCACAGGCCGTGCGTTCATGCACGCCCTGCCCGTGCGTGGCTGCGAAATAAAATCAGGTAATTTTCTCTTCTTTTTTTTTTTAAAGAAGAAAACAAACAAAAACAAAAATCACACCACAAACTGTTGGGTTGCCTCCCAACAAGTGCTAAATTTAAAGTCTTTAGCCGGACTTTTGTTTTACTCAACCGGGATCCAAAAACAAGTGTCGATCATGCCACGCCTTCGTATTTTCCAACAAAGATAAGTGATCCTTCAAAGATGTATGTAAGATGTGGATGATTAAGGATCACAATGTTGATGGTCTTTTGGAAATCAAGAAGTGTGCTCCTAATGATGAAAAATGGTTTATCAACCATAGTAAAGATATTTCTATCTTTACTCACATTAAATATCATGAAGTCTGTAGAACATGTGAATTGATCACCATTTTCAAACATTGTTCCTTCAAGTGTATGCTTCTTAAAATTTGATACATCTGTAGTGAAGCTTACATCTAGAGTGCACATATTTTTATCAATATGAGGATCTTCAATTGAGTGAGAGATAGAAATACTCCCTGATTTAGTTTGACGTGGCTCCTCGTATTCAGTACCACTCCATTGATGAATGGCACTACATTGTTCCTTTGAGTTGATTTCAGTGGTGCTTGAAAATTGGCTCTTTTGTTGTTGTCCACCAATAATCGTAGCTAATAGGCCTACTTGAGTCTCAAAATTTTTTTATCGAACTGGCCATCTGTGTCACTTGCAACTCTATCCTGTCCATCCTAGCCTCCTGTGCATTGAACTGGTCCCTTGTGCCACTTATAAATGAAGTCATTTGATTCATGAATGAAATGAGGGCGTCTTCCAAAGATGGTTTTGCCTCTGCATTGGTAAACCCATTCATTACATTGGAGCTTGATGGCAGTTGAATCACATTCTCCATGCTATCATATGAAAAATCTTCGTAAGAAACAAATCAAGCATTGTAGAAGTAGAATTTACAAAAGAAAAATGAAATAAAAAAATGTCTAAATTAAGAATAATTCTATCTATAGCAATATTAGCACCAAAAATTGTATTAGTCCCCGGCAACGACGCCAAAAACTTGTTCGCCTTATTTTTAGCTTCACCGCAAGTGTACGGTGTAGTTTATAGAATAGGGTAAGCAAGGTCGTATCCACAGAGACTAATAAATTTATGCGCTAAGTATTGAACCAAAATAGACTTATTTTTATTTAGACGATCGAAATTGGATGATTGTTGGGAAAGTAAAGACAAGAATAACCACAAGATACAAGATGTAAATAAATATGGAATTATCAAGAGAATGAAATGGATTCCCGGGTTATGGTTTCAATTAATGTTCCTCTTGTTGTCCCTTTTAATCAAAGCCAAAGTTATTATCAATACTCCTATAAGACGATCACAACGGTATTTTATCCCCCCTCTCGAGATGTATATAAAGTGTAGATTGAAATATCTATGCTAGCATCTCTACTCAACATAAGATACACAACTCCCAAAAGCACAAAAGATCAATTGTCCTCACAAATATTCACAAACCTCTCGATTATGCAAACATTCATGTCAAGTACTCAAGATCTAATATTGAAACTCATCTCTCGAATTATGAATCAATATATCAAACATGCTAAATCATTGGCCAAGTGATAAAACAAGAATAAGCTCAAAGTACTCAAATAGGCTTCAAGACAATAACTTCAACTAAGATTAAAACATTCAACAAGAGTTCATTAATCTACTTCCAAAACCCGGAAATCTCAAGAAGTTTAGCTACTCATTACAAATAAACAACACATAGACAAATTGTTCATATTCATGACAAGCTAAAATGAAAGATTAAAGCACAAAGAATGAGAAAACTTAGGGAAATGGATAATCTCTCGATTAATCTTCAATCCTCAAGCTCCGATTCGACCCGATTCTTCCCTTGATTCTTCCTTGATGAAGTTGATGTGTTTCTTGTGTTCTTGGGTCTTTTCCAGACCTTTCCTCCCCTGGTGTGCGCCTCAAGAAGTGGTATTTATACCCTTTTTGAAGTCTAGGTCAATTTGCTATCATTTTTGGAGTTTTCTGCAAGAACGCACAGGTCGTGCGCCCACGCACGGGCTACCCGTGTGCCATCCCGTAGAACACATCCAGTCTCTGTAGGGCGCACGGGCCAAACGTCCAAATTTGCTCGCGGGGTCTTCATAGGAATTGTAGCCCTTTCTCTTAGCTTTCCATAGCCACTTGAATCACCTTAATGTCAATTTTGTAGAGAGAGTTATGGCCAAAATACTAAACCCTGCCAGTGTTGGAAATTCCATGCGCGTTTGGATGTTCCTTGAGATAAATCTCCTTGTTGTTTGATCATCCATGCTTCTTTTGACACACGACTCATCACTATGACTCTATAATACATATAGTTGGCTTCCAATTGGGTGTAATCGCTCGATTCATGATGATTCTAGGTTGCAATGCTCGTATTTGTCACAAAATCACTCCAAATATCGTTAAATTCCTACAAAACGAGCAAAGCGTAATATCTTTCCCACAAAGAGTGAATACAAACCATTTCATATGAGTTTATGCATGTCTAATCACCATTTTAGTCATATTTATACCTCAAAATACATGCAAAACTCACACCTATCAAGGCACTAGAATTGTTGGAGGAGATGGCAAATAACAGTTACCAGTGGCCATCCCAGAGATCTAATGTCCGACGTGTGGTGGAGGTCCATGATGAGAAGGTTGCCATGTTCACAGAACAAGTATCCGTGCTTAATATGAAATTGGATGCGATGCAGCAAGCGACTCCAAGAGATCCTGTAGTTGTTGAAGAAGAGGCTAATTTTGTGGGGCAAAGGAACTTCAACAACAACTATCGAAACAATCAGACACCCACACATTATCATTCGGGGCTTCGAAACCATGAAAACTTTTCTTATGCTAATAATAGAAATGTTTTGCAGCCACCCCCGGGTTTTAATGCGGGCAATCAAGGTAGAGCGGAGTCCAGTGAAAAGAAAGCATATGTGGAAGAGATGATATCCTCGTTTATCGGAGAAACTAGGGCTACACTGAATATTGATGAAGCAAAGATAGACAGGATTGAGGAACATGTTACTCAGTTGAACACGAACGTGAATGCAAGACTGAATTCTTTGGAAACACAAGTAGCTCAAATCGCTACAGCAGTGGGAGGCCAGCACCAAAAAGGCAAATTCCCAAGCAATACTAAACTTAATCAGAGAGAATAGTGCAATGCCATTCGTCTGATGAGTGGTACAGAATACGAGGGCCCTAAGACAACAAACGACACAATTCAACTACATTAGTAATAGAAATCTGATGTCTGGCTGAAGACATAAAACTTAGCGCTTTGTGGGAGGCAACCCAATTTAGTTTGATTTTTATTTTTTTAGTTTATTTTATCGCCCTCGTTTAATTTGATTTTGATTTTTATTATTAACTTAGTTTTTAATTTAGTTTGTTTTTGTGAGTTATTGTGTAGGAGACGTCACGACAAACTCTGGGTTTTATCTAAAAAAATTCGAAAATCAAAACACACGACCGTGTGAAATTCCCACAGTCGTGTGAATTGGCAAAACATAGACCAACCACATGGGCTAGCCGTGTGATTTCACATGGTCGTGTGGCTGGTCACAGCGGAGAACAGAGGCACCCAGGGCCACACGGTCCGACCGTGTAAAATTACACGGGCCGTGTGGTTTGCTCAGTTGAAAAATTATCCCCTTTTTAAACTCAAACACTCCAAATTTTTCCCACTTTTTACTTTCCAAACCCTAAGGACCTAAAATTCTCTCTCAAATACCCCAATCCATCTTCAAATTTCTTCAAGTTCAACTTCAAAACTTCAAACAAAAAAACCAATACTTCTTCTTTTCAAGAAACCCACCATAAAAAATCTTCCAATTTCTCAACTTTCCCAAGTTTTGCTTCAAGTTTGGGGATTCTTAATCTCAAATTTTAGATTTTAAAAAGCTTCAAAACACATATCCATGGCTTCTAGAGGAGGAGAAAGAGGAGTAAGGAGGAACACAAGGAGGAGAAGGGAACCAACTCTAGAGCCCAAACCCGAGTATGAGGTGAATGACCCAGAATACTACAATGTTGTCCTCACGGGTGAAACACACCGGGTTCTGGGAGGTGCACTACTGTTTGATAAATGAATTTATCATGATTTTGATGATTTTGTTTTTATACCAAAACAATAGTTTTAAAGGTTGTCCAAATACTCCTAAATAATTTAAAATGGTTTTAATATTTTCCAGAGTATTTCTTCAAGTTTTATTTTCGACAAAAATTGGACAACACATTTAATGATTTTGTATCAATGGGTTTTTACATCCAAACTACATTTCTAAATGTTGTCCTAATACTACCGATTGATCTAAAATGTTTTTACTATTTTTTTCGGAGTATATTTCTTGAAGTTTATTTTCAACACAAATTGGACAAGTACTCTGTTTTGAGGTCAACCTCGCCGTATAGGCAACCCGTGCACTGAAAGTTGTGCAAAAACAAAAAATTCATGTTTGCGAGAAAATGGTGAGGTGATCGGTCACCCTATAGGGCGGCCGTGACGTCGACCGGTCAACCTATAGGGCGACTGTACTGAAGGTTTGTTCAAAATTGCAAACTTCTCTGTATTGATTTTTGAAGAGGGCAACCTGTTGGACCCTAGGGCGACCGGTCGCACCCCCGACCGGTCCCCCCTGTAAAGATTGCGAGTTTTCAATTTCAACTTATCTCTGCGCGATGGGTCGAACCCCGTTTGCTTGACAAAGAAACTATCCGTTGAGTTTGCAGACAACTTTTCCTTAATTTGAGGGGTTGATTTCTAACAGCTCTTTTCTTCAATTGTCTTGGTATTTTTTAAAGAATTCATGTCCCCAAGAGGAGCCTATCATGTACAAGACATCTTCTATAAATAGAGGAAGAATTGAAGCAACATAATATGAGAGAAAACTACAACACAACAAGATACACTCAAGAATACACTTGTTCTTACATTGTCTTATTTCTTGTTGTAATTTGCCTAGCTTATCACTTTCACATCTTGAGGTCTAGGCTTTCATTTCTTGATTACACTTGCACTCAAATTGTATTATCCATTATTGAGTTGTAATCTTGATTTTTGGTCATCATTCAACACAAGATATCCTTGTGAGTGTTCTTGTGGTAAGAACACACTTGAGTGATCTAGGTATTAGGTGTGAGAAGATTGTGGTAATCTTCTTGTTGAGGTGTTGGAGAATTTGTTATTCTTCAAGGTTGGAGATTGTGGTAATCTTCACAAGGTGTCGTTGGAGATTGTGGTAATCTCAAAGGTGGTGTTGAAGAAGAATGTGGTGCTCTTCAAGGTGTTATTGCAAGTTGGTATTGTATTAATTTTGGTAATTAAGAAAATCTTTTTTTCTTTTTGAAATCCATCCCGGATATACTAGGGCGGTAGAGGATTAGGCCCTAGGAGGGTTGAACCTCTATAAATCGACGTGTGTTGTTTACATTCCGCACCTTTATTATTGTCTTTGAGCATTCGGTTCTAAAAAGAGGGTAAAATCGAAAAGATGGAGATAATCTATTCACCCCCCCTTTAGATTATCGTAGCCGCTTGGACTTACAAGTGGTATCAAAGCCAAACGGTTTGGCAAGCTCGTTTCACATCGCGAGTGAAGAGGAACGATTGTCGGCTACGAATAAAGCTCACCTTTCCGGAGCCTCAACCACCAAGACACCACTATTTGATTCCAAAAATTTTACATTTTGGAAAGAAAGAATGGAATGTTATTTACAAGGTTGCGGGTTCGATATTTGAAACATCGTCATCAATGGAGAATCCATTCCGATGAAAAACAAACCATACACCTCCAAAGCTCTCAAGGAGCTCAATGATGAAGAAAAGAAAATCATCTCCTTAAATGGTAAAGCTCTCAATATTTTATATTGTTCACTTACCACTTTGGAATTTGATTATGTTGTAGGTATTCGATCGGCACATGAAGTATGGCAAAAATTAGAAGCCATCTATGAAATATATGCAAATAAAAGGAGCAACTCAAAAACATCTACTTCTCAAATTGATACAACATCAAATCCAACAATATGGGATGAGCCTCTTACAACTTCCGATGATGAAGTCAAAAAATGTCTTATGGGCTTCGAAGAAGAAAACGAGGTAAGTTCTAAACCTTCTACTTCTTATGATAATGATTATAGTGATTTGCAAAATGATTTTGATGAGCTTCAAAATTAATTCCAAGACTTACTTGTTAAATACAAAAACTTGAAAAAGGAATTCAATGTTTTGAAAAATGAAAAGGATAATTTATTTACTTCCTATGAATCACTATCATGTGCTCACACCACCACACTTAACAAGGTTAGAAACCTTGAAAAAGAAAATAGTACTCTTGTTGAGGATATTAATTGCATGAAAAAGGATTTATCTAAATCCAACTTGAGTACCGATGAAATTGTTGATTGTTGTGATAATTCGAAACTAGAACTTGATCATAAGTTTAATGTTGTCAATCATATGAAAAAGAATCAAGTGTCTAAGCATGTTGGTCATTATGCTCCTAAAATTATTACTTGCTTTTATTGCGGTAAAAAGGGTCATACGGTAAATACTTGTCGGGCTAGAAATAGCTCTAATTATTGTTGGAGATCTAAAAGTCTCAAAGCTAATCCTAAAGGACCCAAGCACTTGAGGGTACCATAAAATAATATTTTATTAGGTACCCGGCAAAATAATAATCGGAGAAAAATCATACCGCCAAGAAGACATCAAATGACCAATTCATTTGATCAAAGAAGAAATTTTTTTCAACAAAACCAATTTCCAAGAAGAGGATATAATCAAAAATTGGAAGAACACAATCCTTGGAAATGGCAAAGACATCATCAACAAGATGATTTTCAAAGAAGAAGAGACTATCAACAATGGGAAGGACAAAAATCTTGGAAATGGAGTAATCAAAGGAGCCATCATCAACAAAGTGACTTCTAAAGGGGAAGATATCATCAACAATGGGAACGGCACAACCCACGGAAATGGCGTAATTGGTAACCCGTATCTCCCTAGTTAAATATGCATTTCATTTTGTTATTATGCATGCTTTTATTTGTGTCTTAATTGCAAAATGAGTTTTCAAGTATTTATTTTTTAATTAAGGTCTTTAATATATATTTGTGGTTTTAAAATATTTTTGAAAAATAAGACCTTATATTATGTTTTTAAAAACTCTTGTGCATTTTTGTAGACTAAAGTGTGTTATCATCTCTTATGGATTTTTATGGCATGAGCTTACTTGTGATATCTCTTAGCCTACACTTTTACCATTATGATTTGTGCTAGATTTGTTTTAAAAATTGTGTAGGATTTACATATTTTCACAAATGGCCATTTAAGTCATTATTTGTCAAGAAAGGCATTAATTATCGAGGTACGTTTACTTGTGTTATTCTTACTCTTATAGACTCGATATATGTATTGCCATGTGCCTATGTACTTGTTTTTCATAGTATTTCATACAAGTGTCATTAAGAGGTTTTTTAGATTCTTTGAAAGGCACTATTCGATATTTGATTGCACATATTTGCTTTGTCAACTCTTGTTCAAATACTTCTTTTAAATGAGGTCTCAATTATATGCTATCGGATTTTCAAATTTCAAAAAGACCTTTTGTAGCTTTCTTAAGCTTATTTGAACTTGCATGATTTATTAGACTCTTGATGATCTCTAAATGCATAGTATGTGTTTCTTGCTTCATGGTCTATATATATAGTGTCTATTTCTACTATGCTCTTATGCAAGATATTTTTGTGATTGATGATTGAGGCATGTTTTTACACTTGGGCTATGTTTTCTTGCTTATATAAGCGATGCCGGTAATGAGTTTGTTAAGTTGTGTAGATGAGAAATGAAGTACTCCAAATATTAGTTACCTCAAAATATTTGGATGTAAATGTTCTATTATGAACACCTTAGATCAATTGGATGCCCTATGATGATAGTGATGAAGAAGACAAAAAGGGTATTCCGGAACAAACTCGATGACCAAGGCAACATTGGTCGAACTAAGGCGAGGTTAGTAGCTCGAAGGTATTTTCAAGAAGAAGGTAATTAATTTTGATGTAACATTTACACTCATAGCACATTTAGTAGCTATTTGCATTTTACTTGCCCATTTTTGTTTTAAGAAAATTTCAAGCTTTACCAAATGGATGTTAAATCCAATTTTCTCAATGGTTTTATTCAAGAAGAAGTCTATGTAAAACAACCTCTGGAGTTTAAAATTTTTCTAGGCCAAATGATTTTTATAAAAGGCCTTGTATGGTTTAAAACAAGTACCCCATGTATGGTATGATAGACTTAGCTATTTTTGCTAAATGATTTTACAAGAGGTAAAGTTGATACTACTCTCTTTGTTTTTTTTAAAAAGGGCAAGATTGTTTACTTGTGCATATTTATGAGAATATTTTTGGTGCTACTAATGAATATTTGTGCAAGATATGTTTTTCTAAGTTGATACTAGGTGAGCTTGATATGAGCATGATGGGGGAGCTCAATTTCTTGCTTGGACTACAAATTATTCAATTCCAAGAAGATGGTTATATTTCAAAAGAACTCTTGAAGGAGTTAAGCATTGAAGAAAGAAGAATCATCTCAACCTCTATGGCTAAAAATTGACAAAGGTTGAGAAAGGCATATCGGCCGACAAACAAATTTGAGGTATGTTTTCTTGTATTATACCTATAGATTCGACATTCCATATGCCTTATGTCTATATGCTCGACTTCAAAAACTATCCCAACGAATCTCATTAAAGTGCCGTTAAAAGAAATTTTCAAATATTTGAAAGGTACTTCTTCTTATGACTTGTATATCCATAGCTTTAAAACGTTCTTAGTTTTCGGGATAACAAGTCCGGTATTTATTATACGGTTTTCCGTATTCAAAATATAGTTCGTCATAATCGAACTAAACATATTGAGATTCGATATTTTTTTTTGGGATTGCATGTTTTAACAAAAACTTGAGATGTGTTTAATTCCGTCTCAAGGATAACTCGCGGACTCTTTAATCGTACACCACCGAGTATTTTAATCCATTTCAAGCGTGATTATGACATAATGTATATCGAATAAAGTCTACATTTGCATTTTGCACGTTTCTAAAACTTAGGGGCGAAAAATCGGATTTTTGGTTGAAAATTCGGATTTTATTAAAACTGGCAAGACAGTCGGCTGGTGAGGTTGAGGGCAACCAGTCGCCCTCAACGTCGACCGGTCACCCTCAACCACGACCGGTCGCCCTAAGCAAAATTTTGGATTAAAACCGTTCTGTCTCATGCCTTAGTCATTTTAACCCATTTTTGCAATTTTTCGTCCCCTTTGCCAAATTCACACAAATTTCACTCAAAATTTATTTTCATGCATTCAATTCATATCTTGGACCTTATATAGCATGTTTATCATCATCATCGCTCATCTTTACCGATCAAATGGTAAGAATTTTCCTTTCTTTGCTCAATTGGGTTGAACCCTTGAGCTTGTGGCTTTCTTGTATATTTCTTGATGAAATTATCTTATGATCATGATGAGCTTAGTTGTTATGTTGTATTGTATGATGTTTGATATGAATTGGTGATAAAAAATTTTGGCTTGATTCATTTACAAGGGCTCTATACAACTTCTTTTAATTTTTACGCCCACAAAGTGTTCGATAAAACGTTTCAATGAAAAATTCATCACCTACATGATTCTCTAGTTTCCAAATGTCTTTTATATTTATAGAGATCATGTTTTGCAAATCAAATGAGTTTTCATAAGCTTCTGCAAGTCATATGATCGACTTTTCCCTCCTATTTGGTCTATAAGCTTTCATGTTCAAATAGCTCGAATAAATCGGTAAAATTGCGCACTTTGATATGATAATATGATGTTTTTATCGTGCTAACATTCTTTGTGATGATTCCAAAGGGGGAGAAACAGGTTATAAACTTATTAGCTCAAAGAAGCTAAAGTAAGCTCGAGAAAGAAGCTATAAGCTATGGCTTCTTAAAGCCATAAGTTGTGGATTATACTTAGTCCAATTGTTGTATGATGGACTTATATACTTGTCTAATGATGTTTTGTTGACAGGGGGAGCTTATAAGCTCTTGTACTTAAGATCAATATGTAAAAGCTAAGCTTTTAGCTTGTGGTTGATTGCTTTTACATTACTCTTGTTGTGCATATTGATAGGGGGAGCTTTCGCTATATGTGTGTGAATATCTCTACTCCCATTCTTGTGATTATATTGCGTGGAATGTTGTTGCTCACAACGGATAGTTCTTTTTAACCGGTAAAATTGTTTTGTTTTCAAAATCGACCACGTTAAAATTGTTTTGGTTTGTAATCATCAAAAAGGGGGAGATTGTTTGATAAATGGTTTTATCGTGATTTTGATGATTTTGTTTTTATACCAAAACAATGGGTTTAAAGGTTGTCCAAATACTTCTAAATAATTTAAAATGGTTTTAATATTTTCCGGAGTATTTCTTCAAGTTTTATTTTCGACAAAAATTGGACAACACATTTAATGATTTTGTATCAATGGGTTTTTACATCCAAACTACGTTTCTAAATGTTGTCCTAATACTCCCGATTGGTCTAAAATGTTTTTACTATTTTTTTCGGAGTATTTCTTGAAGTTTATTTTCAACACAAATTGGACAACTACTCTGTTTTGAGGTCAACCGGTCGCCATATAGGGCAACCCGTACCTGAAAGTTGTGCAAAACAGAAAACTTCATATTTGCAGAAAATGGTGAGGGTGACCGGTCACCCTATAGGGCGACCGGTTACTGAGGTTTGTTGAAAATTGCAAACTTCTCTGTATTGGTTTTTTGAAGAGGGCAACCGGTTGGACCCTAGGGCGACCGGTCGCACCCCCCTCCGACCAGTCCCCCTGTGTAAAAATTGCAGAGTTTTCAATTTCAACTTATCTCTGCGCGACCGGTCGAACCCTTCGTTTGACAGCAAACTATCCGTTGAGTTTGCAGACAACTTTTTCTTAATTTGAGGGGTTGATTTCTAACAGCTCTTTTCTTCAATTGTCTTGGTATTTTTTAACGAATTCATGTCCCCAAGAGGAGCCTATCATGTACAAGACATCTTCTATAAATAGAGGAAGAATTGAAGCAACATAATATGAGAGAAAACTACAACACAACAAGATACACTCAAGAATACACTTGTTCTTACATTGTCTTATTTCTTGTTGTAATTTGCCTAGCTTATCACTTTCACATCTTGAGGTCTAGGCTTTCATTTCTTGATTACACTTGCACTCAAATTTTATTATCCATTATTGAGTTGTAATCTTGATTTTTGGTCATCATTCAACACAAGATATCCTTGTGAGTGAATTTGTGGTAAGAACACACTTGAGTGATCTAGGTATTAGGTGTGAGAAGATTGTGGTAATCTTCTTGTTGAGGTGTTGAAGAATTTGGTATTCTTCAAGGTTGAAGATTGTGGTAATCTTCACAAGGTGCCATTAGAGATTGTGGTAATCTTCAAAAGAGATTGTGGTAATCTCAAAGGTGGTGTTGAAGAAGAGTGTGGTGCTCTTCAAGGTGTTGTTGTAAGTTGGTGTTGTATTAATTTTGGTAATTAATAAAATCTTTTTTTCTTTTTGAAATCCATCCCGGATATACTGGGATGGTAGAGGATTAGGCCCTAGGTGGGTTGAACCTCTATAAATCGACGTGTGTTGTTTACATTCCGCACCTTTACTATTGTCTTTGTGCATTCGGTTCTAAAAAGAGGGTAAAATCGAAAAGATGGAGATAATCTATTCACCCCCCTTCTAGATTATCGTAGCCGCTTGGACTTACAAGTGGTATCAGAGCCAAACTCTTTGGCAAGCTCGTTTCACATCGCGAGTGAAGAGGAACGATCATCGGCTACGAATAAAGCTCACCTTTCCGGCGCCTCAACCACCAAGCCACCACTATTTGATTCCAAAAATTTTACATTTTGGAAAGAAAGAATGAAATGTTATTTACAAGGTTGCGGGTTCGATATTTGGAACATTATCATCAATGGAGAATCCATTCCGATGAAAAACACACCATACACCTCCAAAACTCTCAAGGAGCTCAATGATGAAGAAAAGAAAATCATCTCCTTAAATGGTAAAGCTCTCAATATTTTATATTATTCACTTACCACTTTGGAATTTGATTATGTTGTAGGTATTCGATCGACACATGAAGTATGGCAAAAATTAGAAGCCATCTATGAAGTATATGCAAATAAAAGGAGCAACTCAAAAGCATCTACTTCTCAAATTGATACAACATCAAATCCAACAATATGGGATGAGCCTCTTACAACTTCCGATGATGAAGTCGAAAAATGTCTTATGGGCTTCGAAGAAGAAAACGAGGTAAGTTCTAAACCTTCTACTTCTTATGATAATGATTATAGTGATTTGCAAAATGATTTTGATGAGCTTCAAAATGAATTCCAAGACTTACTTGTTAAATACAAAAACTTGAAAAAGGAATTCAGTGTTTTGAAAAATGAAATGGATAATTTATTTACTTCCTATGAATCACTATCATGTGCTCACACCACCACACTTGACAAGGTTAGAAACCTTGAAAAAGAAAATAGTACTCTTGTTGAGGATATTTATTGCATGAAAAATGATTTATCTAAATCCAACTTGAGTACCGATGAAATTGTTGATTGTTGTGATAATTCGAAACTAGAACTTGATCATAAGTTTAATGTTGTCAATCATATGAAAAAGAATCAAGTGTCTAAGCATGTTGGTCATTATGCTCCTAGAATTATTACTTGCTTTTATTGCGGTAAAAAGGGTCATACGGTAAATACTTGTCGGGCTAGAAATAGTTCTAATTATTGTTAGAGACCTAAAAGTCTCAAAGCTAATCCTTAAGGACCCAAGCACTTGAGGGTATCTTTATTGAAACCATGTGTGTGTGCAATTTTTGAAGATGATTTAAGGCCATCTTTGTTTTAGCTTACTTAGCCTAAAAAGCTCACCTATGAACTCATGATTCCCTAGTTAGCCACTTTGAGCTTAATCTTTTTATTGTTAGCCACATTTTGAGTTATGAATTTTAAAGTAATTGTTATCCCTAAAACATGAGCTTATAGAAGAAGAATAGTTTGGGGGAGATGTGGTAAAATATTGAGAAAGAATATTGTCAAAAGAAAGAGGGAGGAGTAGTGAATAGGTTAAAGAGTGATGAAGCTCGAAAAAGAAAATAAAGTTTTGAATAAAAAAAACTAAGATAAAATAGAGCAAGAAGAAGAAAAAGAAAAAAAAAAAAGAAAAAAATGTTAAAATTTTGAGAAAAACAATTGTGAGCTTAAGGTAATAGAAAGAAGGCAAAGGGCCTAAGAAAGAAAAACATGAAGAAAATGGTAGAGTATGAGATGAAAAAGGAAATAACTTGAAAGAATGAGTTTCATGATGAAATTGGGTTGGTGAGTTGAAGTATGTGTACTTAATTTCTATTTGCTCAAGTCAAGTCACTTAAACCAAATTTCTTCTACCCTTACCAAAGAGTGTACATTACAACCAAAGAAAAAGTCCTTTTAGAGATGTTAGACGATTTACAAGCTTATGGTAGTTCTACGTCATTAATTGATTTGAGCGTACACACGTCCTATTTGCTTTGAGAGTTGAGTGATACACTACTTTTTGTGAGTCGCGATATCTAATACCCGGATGAGTATTAATTATGCCAAACTTGTGATTGATGACTTCTTGATAATGAATTACATGTTTACTTGAATATAGATTTGAATGAGATTAAGTGTTTGTAGTGTTCTTGTGTGTTCTTGTGTGTTCTTTTTACCCCATATGATTATTTTTCTTAGTTTGCTCAAAGACGAGCAATGGTTTATGTTTTGAGGAATTTGATATGTATAAAATATACGTGCATTTAGGGGCTTATTTTGATATATATTTGATGCATTTACACACATATTTAGTGCATTTTACTTGGTTTTCTTAGAAGGGCATGATACTGCGTATTCTTGTTATTTTAAAGGAGACGGAGCTAGAATGGGAAGATATCAATTAGAAGGCCTGGACAAGATTCAAGAATGCGAAGAGATGTTCGAATACACGAAGAAAACGACGAAAAATAATTCACGCAACAAGACCGTGTGAATTCACACGACCGTGTGGATTGCACTCGTGTGTTTTACACATTCGTGTGACTTGATCGAGGGAAGAATTTCAGAGACAAAGCACACGACCTGTCCATGTTAAATTACATGACCGTATGAACTGTTTCAGCCAAAAATAGAGACCAAAACCATTCACACGGCCAGACCGTGTGATTTCACACGGCCGTGTGAATTGTCTGCGCCTGAATTTGATTCCTAATCTCATCAGAAATCTACCAATGATCTCTCAAAGAACCTATATAAAAGGGACCAAGGCATGAACGAAAGATCAAATCATTAATCTGAAAGTACACCAAAATACACTAGGGTTACACAAATCAACAGTCTTCTGAGAGAGGAGGGCAAATCCACGAAGAACACCACAAGGCCTTTCGCATCTATGAAAGCACAAGGGTTTGAAGGTTGGAAAGGAGGATCCATCCTGACAAGAATGATTCTATCTTTCTTAGTTTAGATCTCTTATTTGTACTTAAACGATGTCAAACTATTTGATTTCAACTTTTCCTATGAATTTGATGTCAATTATGTTGGGCTAATCATTCTGATTCTAGGGCATAATCAAAATTGTGGATTCATGTTAAATCTTTATTGATTATTTTCTTAACTTGTTTATGTGTTCTAGTATATGAATTCGAATGTTTAATTCTTGTAGATTATCTTATCAATACTTTGCATGTCATATTTGTTAGTTCATAATTCGGGAGATGAGTTCTAACGAATAAAAATCGAGTTCAGACATAAACGGATGTAACGTGTCAGGAGACCTACAATTGGTTGTGGGGAGTACTTCAATTCAAAGATCTTTTGGGATTAATAGTAATTATAACATGTCGAGAGACTTACAATTGTTATTAATCAACTGTTTATGCGCCACCTGGGAGGAGGGATAAACTAATTTAGGAATTGAAAACATAGAAACACATAAACTGGTTTTGATAAACATTAATTGGATTTAATATTGAAGAAGCATGTTGAGATTATGTGCCTATGGTTGCTTTCATACTTGTTGAAAACTTGTGGAGTTCGGGTTTATTAATTTATAAATATTTTACTCGTTAATTTAGGATTAGTTAGATAAATAAATAATTTTGTGATTTTCGACCGCTTCAATAAAATTGGAATACCACTACAAAAAAAATGCAGTTTACCGACAGAATTTTCTGTCGGTAATGCTAAAAATTCTGTCGGCAATTAAATTGCCGACAATATTCCGACAAACCAAAACTGCAGGTAAAATTGTTGTAGGTAAATAATCACCGACAATATTTAACTCTGTCGGTAATTACCGACAGATTATCTGTCGGTAAATTGCAAAAACACTGCAGGTAAGTTCATGTTTGTTATTGTTGGATACAATTTGCCTACTACATTATTGTCGGTAATTTTGTCGGTAATTAGCAACAGATATTGTCTGTTGGTAATAATTGTGAAAATTGTTGGTAGTCTGTTGGTATTTTTGTCTTGCCTACTACATTTTTGTCAGTAATTTTGTCGGTAATTAGCAAGAAATATCAGTATTCTATATAAATTATTGCTAATCTGTCGGTATTTTTGTCTTGTAGTTCTTTTTATATTTTCTATAGGCAATTAGTAGGTAATCTATTTATGGGCATGTATACATTATATTTCGAAGAATTGTCTGTAGCCCGCCTGTAATGCAATTGAATCATAATATAATAAAGATACTCATGTAAATAAATTAAAATCCCAAAATGAACACATTAATATAATGCAAAAGAATGCTTAAGATATCCTAGAAATAGTGCAAAACGATAATACCAAAAGTAACAAGCATGTTAAAAGTGTGAATAATAAAAGACTACCAAATACGCCAAATAAGCACAAAATGTTGATACTAAAACAACGTAAGCTACATCAGAGCGCACTCATCATCATCGCCGTCCTCATCATCATCACCAAGATGTTGGGGTGGTGGTCGAGTTCCCGACATTCCATCAATACGCCGCAACAAACGCTCACAAGTCTTTCAAATTCTTAATATCCATATCTTGTTGTATAATTCTTTGTCGCAGCTTCATTAATTTCTTCACTATTCTCATTGGACCGGATTGGAATGATGTAGGTGGTCTAGTACCATAATACTCACATGCTTCAGATCCAAGACCATAAGTTCCATTTCTATTCGCTCCACCCACGACATCCAAATACAACTTATTTTCATCTATAGTCTCATTGGCTTGTGTCAACTCCTCCAGCTTAGAAGTAATAGTATCCTGAATTTTTTTAAAATCATATGAAATATTAGTATAGAGAACATAGTGAAAAATGGAGGGGTCATGACTAAGCTATAGATTAAAGTAGATGGCTAATTTGAGTAGATTACATGAATTGTTTTGGACTTCGCATTAATAAATGTCTTAGAATTCTTACTAGAAATAAACTTTTGCTTTCTGGTTTTCCTCAAAATATCATATATTCAATATTTATAAGGTGAAAGTGCATTCTGCAAATATTGGTTAATTAAATTATTTATTTCATCAATTCATTGTAAATTGGAAATGGTTTTTTTAAATGGATGCATGCTTGTGAAAATGTGAAAGTGCATTCTGCAAATATTGGTTAATTAAATTATGAAAATGTAAACAAATGAAGAAAATTTGTAACCCAACCCAATTTGTGTTGTGCTAGGGACCAGGAGATCACCTCATGTTGATAAATATAATAAGGGAAAAAGTATTACCTGACTATTAAGAAGGCCACGAGGAAACTCAACAGAATTCCTAGCAATGACAACTTCGAACAATTTGAGCTGCGATGACTTGTTCCTGGTGCAAAGACAAATTATAAGATTGCAAAATCAGATGAATCATTATTCATTTAGGAACTTGTAATATGCCACCCTCATTATCAAACATGTTTTTGAGCCGAGAAGAAAAGTAGAACTAAGAAAGATACAATTAGTAGGAAAATTACAAATACATAGCCAAATAACAATACAACAGAGCCAAATTTCTGGAAATGTGAGTCTATTATCCATGTCTAATTTGAATTTAAGTTTTAAAAAATGGTAATCAAGAATGTGAATACTTATAGAATCCCTTGATGATTCTAGCTTTCAAGTTGCTGTCATCATAATTGCACAATATTCAAAGAGTGGTTACTAATCAACGAATGCCATAATGTTTCCTCCTATAATTTGGGAGATAACTCCAGTCAAGTTTATCAAATCCTCCTATAACCAAAATCCAGCACAAACATTGCAATCCCTTGAGACAATATTGAGAGGAATGCAAAATGCTCTACAAAACATCTCTTAATTCACAGTTGGGCTTCTGAATAATTTTGAGCTAAAAAATGATTTCATCACTCTACAAGAGCAAATTTGAATCAAGTAAAGAGCATGGCTCTGGAAAACTCAATCCTCCCACAATCTGACACAGAAATGGATAAAAAGTTCCACCAAACACTTCAAATAACCAATAGTACCATCCCATTTATAAGCCTAAAAAATTTACCCTCTTTGTTTTTCATATTCTGTTTAAAACTCCTCCAAACCAAACCAGAAACCAAACAAGCCCCAAATCATGACTCACAGAAAAAGAAACAATGGTTCTTGCCAAAGCTATAAAGTAATTACAGAATATATAGCAAAGACAACAGAATATGGTCAGGACTTCCAGTAGCAATAAGCCTGGCAGCAGCAAGAGAGGCAACTTTTAAAGTTGCAAATGTTAAAGCACAAGGAACAGTTCTCGGGACTGTATATGGAGTCATTGGATGCTTCGTTTTCGAAAAATCATTTTCATATGCTTAAAATGAGTTAGCTTAGTACAACACCACAATTCCCTACTGCTAAAATATTCTAAAAACTCAATCACACTAACAGATTACTAAGCTACTTGATATGAGAGAAGCCAGAAATTACCTTATTATCCACTTAGTTAGCATCACACTAGCTAAAATTATCCATAACTATGCACTACAAAAAATAAAAATACATTAACGGATTTTTTTTCCTAAAGCAAAAATTTCAAGGATAGAAAAATATAACTACAAAAATATAAAACAAATCCATAATCACTTAGCAGATACCTAGTCCCAAACATTTATAACTACAAAAATTCTGAAAAAAAGGAAAAAAGAGAGAGAGCGAGAGAAAGAACAAATGTAAATTCTTACCACGCGAATCGTGAATGAAATCAGAAATCATCAATTTCTTAACACTGACATAGTAATATGCCCTCAACCTCACAATTGACCTATATGAATATAGAATAGTTAGTCAAAAGACACCAACATTTACTGACAAATATAACTTAAGTACTTCATAAACCTAATTATTTCTTAAACCTCCACCTAAAATCCCCTTGCTCAAATCAGGAAGATAGAAATTCTCACTTATATGGTGCGATGGTGGATGGTGTGACGGCAGGCGGTGCGACGGTGGGTAGTTTGACGGCAGGTGGTACGACGGTGGGCGGTGCGATGGTGGCTAGGTGGTGGTGACGCCGCTGCGAAAGAGAGGATTTGGACTCTGTAAAAAATAGGGCACGAGTCTGATATGTTATCCTCGTTTTTTTAAAAAAAATTATGTATGAATAAGTATTATACATATATATAATTTGGACTTATATTTGGACTCTGTATTAAAATACATAATAAGAAAAAAATCGTTAATTAAAAATAAGTCATTGCAGCTCAAATTAAGATACATCTATTAGTAATGTTTAGACTTTGTAAAAAAGAAAGTAAATAAGTCTTCAAATTATTAAGATTTTAAAAATTATTTTACTTTTAGCAACATAAATTTTCTGTCGGTAAATAAGAATGAGTTTGTTGGAAATCATTTAAAATGACGCCTATTTTACCTACAAAATTATCTGTCGGTAATCTGTCGGTATAGATTGGGAAAAATAATATATAAATTCTGTCGGTAATTTATAGGTATCTGTAAAATTTTAGTGACAAAATTATTTCTGTCGGTAAATTCTGTTGGTAAACTGAAATTTTCTTGTAGTGTACGATATTTACTACAGCCTAAGTGTTTCGTATTAAATCTTTGAGGAATACGACCTTGCTCGCCATTATCTGTTAGTTACACTGTACACTTGCAATACAGTGAAAAGATTTTCACGATCATTAAACCATACATGTAAGCCCATTCTTTTAGTATGCCTAACTGTTATCAATATATTTAAATTAAGCATCCATTGTTATTTGTTAATAAATTTGTTTTACCAAGTACCGTTAAATTTAAAAGCCTTGATTGCATAAAAAAAAATTGATTCGCTTAAAATCCTGTGCATGCTCTACTAATTGGGAAACATATCATCTCACTTACGAATGATTATTTCAATCTATCATATTTTTCAATATACATTCACATAAATCTGGGTATCTTATCCAAAGTCATTGCTTTTTATGATTGATCATTAATTAGTTAAGCAAGCATGGAATTAGGGGGCTGGTAACAACACGCTGGCCATATGCGTACAGTTCATAGAATAATTAAATTATCTTCCCCGGTAAAATTGGAAATACCATTTAAAAACTATAATTTACAACAACAAAAAAAATCTAAACCCTCAATCTTATTTTCTCTCTTTCCCGAGTTAAACGGTAAATGAATACAGAATTAATATCCTCTTTTTATTTTATAGGTTAATGTGATTCATTTCCATTAATTCTTTACAAAATTTAGCATGAGCCTCAAAATCACATGAAGAATTCATTTACGTTGAAAAAATTATTTTTTGGAATTTAAAAAAATTTATATTTAATACATGAGATATGATAAAATAGTAAAATAATAGAGAAAAATAAGAACAACCTATATATTTAAATCAAGCCTCCATATTTACTAAAGAATGAAATAGTTTTATGGTACCGTAAACATAAATGTTGATGGCTTGACTACATGCAAAACAAGTTAGGTTCATTCAAGTTAGGTTCTTTCTGGAGGTTGTGAATGAAATGATGACGCATCCAATTTTATGACCCATCCAAACTACAGAGAACCAGCAAGGAAAGCATACTCGAGTTTGGATGACACCAAGTCTTGATGGGTTAAGTCGAGGAGATCTTTGCTCTCTTGTTGGAGATTGTTAAGCCTCCTTCACCATACTATGATGAAAAATAAGAGACAGTTGGAGAAGCATTGTTCTTTCTATTGTCTAAATATGAAATTTGTACGTTAAGTTTGAGTTAAATAAATGGAGTGGTACTAAAGATAATTTCTTGTCTATTTGTTTTGTTTAATTTTTTATCTTTCAATATGTATGCCAAGCCATCTTTTTGAAAAATAGTTGTCGAATAATGAAAACTGATAAAAAGCAATTCCAATTACCCAAGAAACAAGAAAATAAAATAAAAAGAATAAATGCATAGTTGAACATATCATGAAATTTGAAAAGGATAAATAATTTTCACATTGACTATAGAAAAATGATATTTTTTGTCTAACTTAAAGTTTTAAGAAACCATCCGATCTATTCACACTTTCAATAAAAGTATATATTAATCAAATCTCTAGTTATGATGAACAAATGTAACAAACCATATTTTTAAGAAATTGTGATCACTAAATGAATTTATCATTTTATTTATAGGACTAACGCTTTGTTAGTTATTAAATTATCTATGGGTTATTTGAACGTATTATCTCGGTTCAATTGTGCTGGAGATATTATATTTATTTAATGTTTCGATGACACTTTTAATTTTGTTTGGGATCAATGTTTAAAATCATATCATATAGATTTTATTTATGTGATTATTGAATGTTTAAAATTATCTTTCCCTCAAAAATTATAGATACCACAATATTTAATATTTCCAAGAGAAAATAAAAATCTCGCCCCTCTATCTTGATTTTCTGGCAACCTCCATGAGTTAAACCATAAGTGAAAAAGAACATAACAGTACGCATATTCTTGTACAATTCCTAACTGCCAGCAATATATTTAAATTAAGCATTCATTATCATTCCTTAATGAATTAGTTTTACTATATATCGTTACACATAAACGCCTTGATAACATGTAAAGAAGGTTGATTCACTAAAGCCCCATGCATGCTCCACTAATTGGGAAACATATCATCTCACTTTCAAATGATTGTTTCAGTCTAACATATTTTTAAATGTACATTCACATAAATCTGGGTATCTTGTCTATAGACGTTACTTTTTTTTTGTAAATGGTCATTAATTAGTTACGCGAGCAAGGAATTAGGGGACTTGTAACAGCGCGGTGGCCGTATGCGTACAGTTTTTAAAATAATTAAATTATCTTCCCCGATAAAATTTAAAATACCTTTTAAAATCAATAATTTACAAACAAAAACATCTAGCTCCATAAAGGTTAATGTGAGTTATTTTCTTTAGTCTTATACGAAATTTGCATGGGACCTCAAAATCACATGAAGAATTCATTCATATTGAAAAAGATTATTTCTGGAATTTTAAAAAAATCATAAATTATATTTAACACACGAGATATGATTGAATTGTAAAATAATAGAGAAAAATAAGCCCAACCTACATATTTAAATCAAGCCTCCATAATTACTAAAGAATGAAATAGTTTTACTACCGTCAACATTAATATTGACGGCTTGACTACATGCAAAAGAAGTTAGTTTCATTTAAGACTCATGAATTACCATTAAGATTGTTGGATGAAACCAGTTGGTGTATACCGAATGGCAGGAAAAATAGTTGAGCAGAGTAACGGTAAAATCAAGACGTCGAGGCAAGAGTTGGACTCTTTCTCTTTAAGACGATATTGCCCCGCTCACGGTGCTTACGGAATACAACAATCGTCTCCCAAGATACAACGACGAACTACTTGCGATAGTTGCACTACAAATCGCAAGTACAACGAACACTTTGATGCTCTTAAACTCTATTTTACAATGCAGAAATATGAAGTGAAATTCGATTTTTGATGATGAAATGAATTCTGGGGGCTGGTTTATATAGAGCTCCTGGTGCCTCTTCAGACCGGGTGCATCCCCTGGTCCGGATCGATCTTGACCGTCAGATCGCGCCCTGTGGTTAACAGTTGCGATCTGATGGTCCTGATCCTATCTGCCTGAAGGAGCACACCTATTAGCATGCACCCATTCACACCGGGATGACGCGTCGATCCACGGTGCTGTCGTCGAAACAAACGCATCCAATCAGCGCCACGTGTCGCCACTCGTACGATCCTGCCAAGTCACTGTAAGTCCAAGCGGCTACGATAATCTAGAGGGGGGGGTGAATAGATTATCTCCATCTTTTCGATTTCGCCCTCTTTTTCAAACCGAATGCTCAAACAAAATAATGAAGGTGCGGAATGTAAACAACACACGTCGATTTAAAGAGGTTCAACCCACCTAGGGCCTAATCCTCTACCACCCCAGTATATCCGGGATGGATTTCAAAAAGAAAAAAGATTTTATTAATTTACCAAAAATTAATACAACACCAACTTACAACAACACCTTGAAGAGCACCACACTCTTCTTCAACAACACCTTCAAGATTATCACAATCTCTTTTGAAGATCACCACAATCTTCCGTCTTGAAGAGCACCGAACTCTCCAACACCACCTTTGGAGATTACCACAATCTCCCTTTGAAGATTACCACAATCTTCCTTCAACGGCACCTTTGAAGATCACCACAATCTTCAATCTTGAAGAATACCAAATTCTTCAACACCTCAAGAGCACCACACTCTTGAAATACCTATCACCTAGATCACCCAAGTGTATTCTTACCACAAGAATACTCACAAGGATATCTTGTGTTTGGTTGATGAATTACAATCAAGATTACACTTTGAAAAATATTACAACTCAAAAGTGCAAGTGTAATCAAGAATGAAAGCCTAGACCTCAAGATGTGAAAGTGATAGTACTTAGGCTATTACAACAAGAATGTTGAAATGAATAACAAAGATTATGTGCTTGTGATATCTCTTGTTGTTTGTATCAAGTCTTGTATTTGATCCCTCAAGCTTTCATCTATTTATAGGAGAGCCTTCAAATTTGAATTCCAACATAGGCTCCTCCAAAGGCTCCTCCAAAGGCTCCTCCAACATAGGCTCCTTCATGGGCTCCTCCATGTTTTCTTTTGTCTACAAATAAGACAAAGAGATTAAAATAAATATGGTTGTCTCATAAGGATACAAAAATCAGATTATAGAACAATCCCACATTTTAAGGAAGAATGGTCTGTACTGCACAACGGTTATATTTTTTTGTCAAACTAAAGGCGACCATGTCGCACGAAATAGAGTTTGAAACATATAGCACCAAATTAACACGGGCGCGACGGTCGAAGTGCACCTCGACCAATTCGTCGAGCCTATGTGCAACCGGTTGCACAGACAACAATTTTGAGAGTTCTCAAGTTTCGTTTCACGAAACTTGTTCCCGTGTACGGCTGCCGCTCGGTCGACGACGGTCGACCTCCTCAATGACAAGTTGTCCGATTTTTATCAAAAATAAACCTCAAGAAATACTCCAAAAAATTCGTAAAAACATTTTAAACCGATTGGGAGTATTTAGGACAACATTAGAAATATAGTTTTGAAGAAATAAAACATTTACACAAAAAGTGTTGTCCGATATAAATTCCAATAAATACTCCAAAAATAGTAGAAACATTTTAGATCAATTGGGAGTATTAGGACAACATAGTTTCAATGTAAAAACTTATTGTCTTAAAAACATTAAATGTGTTGTCCAATTTTTTATCGAAAATAAACTTGATGAAATACTCCAAAAATATTAAAACCCTTTTAAATCATTTAGGAGTATTTGGACAACCTTTAAAAACATTGTTTTGGTGTAAAATCAAAATCATCAAAATCATGATAAAACCATTTATCAAACAATCTCCCCCTTTTTGATGATTACAAACCAAAACAATTTTAACGAGGTCGATTTTGAAAACAAAATAATTTTACCTAGGTTAAAGAGAACTATCCGTTGTGAGCGACAACATTCCATGCAATAAAAACACAAGGATGGGAGTAGAGATATTCAAACACATATAGAAAATGCTCCCCTATCAACATGCACAACAAGAGTTATAAAGAAAGCAACTAAATCAAAAGCTAAAGGCTTAGCTTTTCAATATTGAGCTTAAGTATCAAAACTTAAAAGCTCCCCCAAAAAGAGACATCGTTAGAAACATATATAGGTCCATACTACAACTAATGGACTAAGAAACATATACAACCACAATATACCAAGAGTGGACAAAATATGATCCACAACATATGACTTTCAATAGCCACAACATGACTTTCAATAACCGCAACTTATAGCTTCTTTTTCGTTAAGCTTATCTTAGCTTCTTTGAGCTAAAGAGATTATAACCTATTTCTCCCCCTTGTAATCATCAAAAAGAATGTTAGCAAGATAAATACATCATATATTCATATCAAAGTGCGCAACTAAACCGATGTATCGAGCTATTTGAACATTGAAGCTTATAGACCAAATAGGAGGAAAAAGTCGAATCATACGACTTGTAGAGGTTTATGAAAACTTATTTGATAAGCAAAACATGATCTCCATAAATATATAAGCCTTTTGAAAACGAGAGAATCATGTAGGTGATGAATTTTTCATTGAAACGTTTTATCGAACACTTGGCGGGCGTAAAAATTGAAAGAGATATATATAGCCCTTGTAAATGAAATCAAGCCAAGTTTTCATCACTAAATGCAATATAACATATATCATTCATCAACAATCAATAAGCTCATCACAAATATATATGAATTGCATCAAGAAAAATACATATAAGCCACAAACTCAGGGTTCAACCCAATTGAGCTAACGATAGTGAAATTCTTACCATTCAATTGGTAAAGTCGAGCAATGATGATGATAACCGAGCTAGATAATCCCCAAAATATAAAATGTATGCAATAAAACAAATTTTGAGTGAAATTTGTGTGCAATTCGCGAAGGGGACGAAAAATGGACAAAATAAGCCAAAATGGCGAAGTCGGAAATGTAACTATTTTTAGCCAAAAATCATCCAGGCGACGGTCCAGGCATGGGCGATCGGTCGAGCTAGTGGGCGACCGGTCGGCCCCGCCCGGCACCATTATTATGTTATAGTTTTTGAAAAATCCGAAGTTTTATCCAAAAATCCGATTTTTCGCCCCTAAGTTTTAAAAACGTGCAAAATGCAAACGTAGACCTCATTCAATATACATTATGTTATAATCAAGCTCGAAATGAGGTAAAATACTCGGCGGTTAACGATCAAAAAGTCCGCGAGTTATCCTTGAGACGGAATTAAACACATCTCAAGTTTTTGTTAAAAATCACAATCCCTTAAAAATATATCGAATCTCAATATGTTTAGTTCGATTATGACGAACCAAATTTTGAATACGAATAACCGTATAATAGATACCAAACTTGTTATCCCGAAAAAAATAAGAACGTTTTTAAATCTTTGGATACAACAAGTCATAAGAAGAAGTGCCTTTCAAATATTTGAAAATTTCTTTTAATGGCACTTTAATGAGATTCGTTGGGATAGTTTTTGAAGTCGAGCATATAGACATAAGGTATATGGAATGTCGAGTCTATAGGAATAATACAAGAAGACATACCTCGAATTTGTTTGTCGGCCGATATGCCTTTCTCAACCTTTGTCAATCTTTAGCCATAGAGGTTGAGATGGTTCTTCTTCCTTCAATGCTTAACTCCTTTAAGAGTTCTTATATAACCATCTTCTTGGCATTGAATAATTTGTAGTCCAAGCAAGAAATTGAGCTCCCCCATCATTCTCATCTCAAGTACACCTTGCATCAACTTAGAGAACCATATCTTGCACAAATATTCATTAGTAGCACCAAAAATATTCTCATAAATATGCACAAGTTTAAACAATATTGCCCTTTTTCACAAACAAAGAGAGTAGTATCAACTTTACCTTTTGTAAAATCATTTAGCAAAAATAGCTAAGTCTATCATACCATACACGGGGTACTTGTTTTAAACCATACAAGGCCTTAAAAACAATCATTTGGCCTGGAAAAATTTTAAACCCCGGAGGTTGTTTTACATAGACTTCTTCTTGAATAAAACCATTTAGAAATTTGGATTTAACATCCATTTGGTAAAGCTTGAAATTTTCTTAAAACAAGAATGGGCAAGTAAAATGCAAATGTTACATCAAAATCGATTACCTTCTTCTTGAAAATACCTTCGAGCTACTAACCTCGCCTTAGTTCGACCAATGTTGCCTTGGTCATCGAGTTTGTTCCGGAATACCCTTTTTTATCTTCTTCATCACTATCATCATAGGGTATCCAATTGATCTAAGGTGTTCATAATAGAACATTTACATCCAAATATTTGGAGTACTTCATTTCTCATCTACACAACTTAACAAACTCATTAATGGCATCGCTTATATAAGCAAGAAAAAATAGCCCAAGTGTAAAAACATGCCTCAATCACAAAATATCTTGCATAGTAGAAATAGACACTATATATAGAGACCATGAAGCAAGAAACACATACTATGCTTTTAGAATATCATCAAGAGTCTAATAAATCATGCAAGTTCAAATAAGCTTAAGAAAGCTATAAAAGGTCTCTTTTGAAATTTGCAAATCCGATATCATATAGTTGAGACCTTATTTAAAAGAAGTATTTGAACAAGAGTTGACAAAGCAAATATGTGCAATCAAAAATCGAATAGTGCCTTTCAAAAAATCTAAAAATCCTTTTAATGGCACTTGTATGAAACACTATGAAAAAAAACAAGCACATAGGCATATGGCAATACACAAGTAAATGTACCTCGATAATTTATGCTTTTTCTTGACAAATAATGATGAAAATGGCCATTTGTGAAAATATGTAGATCCTACACAATTCTTAAAACAAATCTAGCACAAATCATAATGATAGAAGTGTAGGCTAAGAGATATCACAAGTAAGCTCATGCCATAAAAATCCATAAGAGATGATCATACACTTTAGTCTACAAAAATGCACAAGAGTTTTAAAAACATCATATAAGGTCTTCTTTTTCAAAAATTTTAAAAATACAAATAAGTTTTGAAGACCTTAATTTAAAATTTAAATACATGAAAACTCATTTGCAATATAGGCACAAATAAAAACATGCATACTAACTAGATAAAATGCATATTTTAAATGGGGAGATACGGTTTACCAATTACGCCGTTTCCATGGGTTGTGCCGTTCCCATTGTTGATGATTTCTTCTTCTTTGAAAATCATCTTGTTGATGATGTCTATGCCATTTCCAAGGATTGTACTCTTCCCATTTTTGATTGTACGTTCTTCTTGGAAATTGGCTTTGTTGAGAGTGGTTTCTCCTTCTTTGATCAAATGAAACGTTCATTTGATGTTTTCTTGGTGGCATGAATTTTCTCCGATTTTTGCTTTGTCGGGTACCTAATAGCACATTGTTTTGTGGTACCCTCATGTGTTTGGGTCCTTTAAGATTAGCTTTGAGACTTTTAGGTCTCCAACAATATTTAGAGCTATTTCTAGCCCGACAAGAATTAGCCGTATGACCCTTTTTGCCACAATAAAAACAAGTAATAATTTTAGGAGCATAATGACCAATATGCATATTGACTTGATCCTTTTTCATATGATTAACAACATTAGGCTTATGATCAAGTCCTTTATCACCATTATTAATATCAACAATATTGGACATTTTATTGGTACTCAAGTTGGATTTTAATAAATCCTTTTTCATGCAATCAATATTCTCAACAAGAGTACTATTTTCTTTTTCAAGGTTTCTAACCTTATCAAGAGTGGTGGTGTGAGCACATGATAGTGATTCATAGGAAGTAAATAAACTATCCTTATCATTTTTCAAAATATTGAATTCCTTTTTCAAATTTTTATACTTAACAAGCAAGCTTTGGAATTCATCTTGAAGATCATCAAAATCATTTTGCAAATCACTATAATCATTTTGAATAACAATATCATAAGAAGTAGAGGGCTTAAGACATACCTCATTTTCTTCATTGATGCCCATAAGGCAATATTCAACTTCTTCATAATTGGAAGTTGTAAGAGGCTTATTCCTTAGATTTGAGCTTGTATGACCTTGAGAAGTAGATGCTTTTGTTTGACTCCTTTCATTTGCAAATACTCCATAGATGGCTTCTAATTTTTGCCATACTTCATGTGCCGACTTTATTCCTACAATATGTTCATATTCTAAATTAGTAAATGAACAATACAAAATATTTAAACCCTTACCGTTTAAGGAGATGATTTTCTTTTCTTCATCATTGAGCTTTTTGAAGCCTTTTGAGGTGTATGGTGTATCTTTCGTCGGAATGGATTCTCCATTAATGACGGTGTTCCAAATGTCGAACCCGCAACCTTGTAGATAGCATTCCATTCTTTCTTTCCAAAAATTAAAATTCTTGGAATCAAATAGTGGTGGCTTGGTGGTGGAGGTGCTTGGATAGATGAGCTTCGTTCGTAGCCGTCGATCGTTTCTCTTCACTCGCGATGTGAAACGAGCTTGCCAAAGAGTTTGGCTCGATACCACTTGTAAGTCCAAGCGGCTACGATAATCTAGAGGGGTGAATAGATTATCTCCATCTTTTCGATTTCGCCCTCTTTTTCAAACCGAATGCTCAAACAAAATAATGAAGGTGTGCGGAATGTAAACAACACACGTCGATTTAAAGAGGTTCAACCCACCTAGGGCCTAATCCTCTACCACCCCAAAGATATCCGGGATGGATTTCAAAAAGAAAAAGATTTTATTAATTTACCAAAAATTAATACAACACCAACTTACAACAACACCTTGAAGAGCACCACACTCTTCTTCAACAACACCTTCAAGATTATCACAATCTCTTTTGAAGATCACCACAATCTTCCGTCTTGAAGAGCACCGAACTCTCCAACACCACCTTTGGAGATTACCACAATCTCCCTTTGAAGATTACCACAATCTTCCTTCAACGGCACCTTTGAAGATCACCACAATCTTCAATCTTGAAGAATACCAAATTCTTCAACACCTCAAGAGCACCACACTCTTGAAATACCTATCACCTAGATCACCCAAGTGTATTCTTACCACAAGAATACTCACAAGGATATCTTGTGTTTGGTTGATGAATTACAATCAAGATTACACTTTGAAAAATATTACAACTCAAAAGTGCAAGTGTAATCAAGAATGAAAGCCTAGACCTCAAGATGTGAAAGTGATAGTACTTAGGCTATTACAACAAGAATGTTGAAATGAATAACAAAGATTATGTGCTTGTGATATCTCTTGTTGTTTGTATCAAGTCTTGTATTTGATCCCTCAAGCTTTCATCTATTTATAGGAGAGCCTTCAAATTTGAATTCCAACATAGGCTCCTCCAAAGGCTCCTCCAAAGGCTCCTCCAACATAGGCTCCTTCATGGGCTCCTCCATGTTTTCTTTTGTCTACAAATAAGACAAAGAGATTAAAATAAATATGGTTGTCTCATAAGGATACAAAAATCAGATTATAGAACAATCCCACATTTTAAGGAAGAATGGTCTGCTGCACAACGGTTATATTTTTGCTGTCAAACTAAAGGGCGACCGGTCGCACAGAAATAGAGTTTGAAACATATAGCACCAAATTAACACAGGGCGACCGGTCGAAGTGCACCTCGACCGGTCGAGCCTATGTGCAACCGGTTGCACTGAACAATTTTGAGAGTTCTCAAGTTTCTGTTTCACGAAACTTGTTCCCAGGTACCGGTCGCTCGCCGGTCGACCGGTCGACCTCCTCAATGACAAGTTGTCCGATTTTTATCAAAAATAAACCTCAAGAAATACTCCAAAAAATTCGTAAAAACATTTTAAACCGATTGGGAGTATTTAGGACAACATTAGAAATATAGTTTTGAAGAAATAAAACATTTACACAAAAAGTGTTGTCCGATATAAATTCCAATAAATACTCCAAAAAATAGTAGAAACATTTTAGATCAATTGGGAGTATTAGGACAACATAGTTTCAATGTAAAAACTTATTGTCTTAAAAACATTAAATGTGTTGTCCAATTTTTTATCGAAAATAAACTTGATGAAATACTCCGAAAAATATTAAAACCCTTTTAAATCATTTAGGAGTATTTGGACAACCTTTAAAAACATTGTTTTGGTGTAAAATCAAAATCATCAAAATCATGATAAAACCATTTATCAAACAGTCACTGCCACCCGAGCTGCCCTGCCACGTCACCGAGCCACTGGACTGAACCCTGGTTCGATTTTCCAAAACTTTAAGGCTCCTCAAAGCTCCTCGTGAAGTGCAAAGTGCACCTCGAAAGCGCCCAATGCGACTATGTGCGACGTGCGCGGGCCCGGCTCCGGCTTGGACGGTGCTCCGCACCGTCCTCGGTGCCTTTTGAGCTAGCCAAAGGCTAGTCAAAATTGACTTGGTCCACTAGGGTGTACCATAAGGAGTTCCACTTGATTACTCCTTATTAGTGGTGAAGCTCTTTATTAACTAGTCAAACATTTAATATGTTTCCTATGTGGGATATGGCTTTCCATATTCCCACCCTTTTATATTCCATATATAAAAGCATTTAAAGTGGCCAACTTTATGCATTTATTTCTCATTCACCCGATATTGGTTTTGAGAAATTCAAAATGCTAAACTCATCTACCACAGCGTAGATGACGTTTATCTCATTTATTTCATACTTTGAATAAATGACCCCACTTAAATAATTGGTCAAAATCGGGTCAAACCCAATTTAATTAAAACCAATTTCCAACAATCCCCCACATGAATAAAAATAAATGCATATGAGAATGCAGACACTAAGAGAGTTCAAACGGAAAGCTATTGCATCGAGAGGTAGCTTGTGGCTTTGAACCTTCCTTAGTGGAATACTATCGGTTTACTAGGCCGCACATGTGACGCGATGTCTTGAACTGCTTTTATTATGTAAACCAAAACAACAAAGATCCACACAATATCTTTCCTAACACCATTTGGTTCTCACGGTTGTGTGCATTTTGGCCCTGGACACCATCTTGGATTCATAAGTGTTTCGTTGAAGCGGCCCGTCTTATATAGGTGATCTCCTATTAAGAGTATCCTGCCATACTCCACTTTTTAAAGTATAGGAATCATTAAAAGTTTATAACTTAACCTCACCACATTCAAAGCAGTTTCTTCACTTGGATAGGAATGAGTGTAATATGCTCAAGTGTTTATCCGAATATTCATAACTTAGTTGTCCCATTGAACCAAGGTCTTGGGATCTCCAATTCACAAGGTTGGGTTACCGTTATGAACACTCTTATTTTGTGGATTTTAAGCCCATTCCTTTCGATAAGCAGTATACTTGATCTCTATTCAAACCTTTAGTTAACGGATCCGCTAGGTTTTCTTTCGATTTCACGTGTCGATTGTAATAACCCCATTTGAGATCAACCGCCTAACAAAGTTATGTCTTCGATGTATGTGTCGAGACTTACCGTTGTACATACTATTTTGAGCCCTTCCTATCGCCGATGACTATCACAATGTATCATGATTGCGACCACCGCTTAGGCGACAAGGAATATCCTCTAAAAAGTTGCGAAGCCATTCTCGCTTCTTCACCACTTTATCCAATGCTATAAACTCTGATTCCATCGTGGATCGAGCTATACAAGTTTGTTTAGAGGATTTCCATGACACCGCTCCACCACCAATGGTAAAAACATAACCACTAGTGGACTTGGAGTCTTTTGAGTCAGATATCCAATTAGCATCACTGTATCCTTCTAATACAGCTGGATATCTCGAGTAATGTAATCCATAATTCATGGTGAGTCTTAGATACCTAAGAACCCTTATCAATGCCTTCCAATGGTCATTTCCTGGATTACTTGTAAATCTACTCAGTTTGTTAACTGCGTAGGCAATATCCGGACGTGTGCAGTTTGTTACATACATTAGACTGCCAATGATCCGAGAATATTCTAGTTGAGATACAGGCTCACCTTGATTTTTAGCTAAGTGTAAGCTTAAATCAACAGGTGTTTTAGCTGGAGGACTATCATAAGCATTAAACTTTCGAAGTACTGTCTCAATATAATGAGACTGTGATAAAACAAGTCCATCAGATGTTTTAGAGATCTTAATTCCCAGAATAACATCTGCTATACCCATATCTTTCATATCAAAATGTTTTATTACCATTTTCTTAGTATTCATGATTATTTCATGATTACTACCCATAATTAACATGTCGTCAACATAAAGCAGGACAATTACATAAGCATTAGGTGTGTCCTTAATGTAAACACATTTATCACACTCGTTAATTTTGAAACCATTTGACAAAGATAGTTCATCAAATTTTTCGTGCCATTGTTTCGGAGCTTGCTTAAGGCCATACAATGACTTAACGAGTTTGCACACCTTCTTCTCTCTCCGGGAGCAACAAACCCTTCGGGTTGTTCCATGTAGATTTCCTCTTCTAATTCACCATTTAGAAAAGCCATTTTCACATCCATTTGGTGTATCTCAAGGTTATGCAATGCTTTGCAATAGCAATGAGAACTCTAATAGATGTGATTCTTGTCACAGTGAATACGTGTCAAAGAAATCAAGGCCTTCTCTTTGTTTAAATCCCTTAGCTACTAACCTGGCCTTGTACTTATCAATAGTTCCATCGACTTTATATTTCCTTTTAAGGATCCACTTGCATCCTAAAGGCTTATTTCCAAAAGTGGGAGATCTACCAACTCCCAAGTATGATTTTGCATAATGGAATCTATCTCACTATTAATAGCTTCTTTCCGAATGGAGCTTACGGATCGACAATGCTTCACCAATTGTCCTTGGTTCATTTTCTAACACATAAGTTAGAAAATCTGGACCAAAAGACTTAGTTGTTTTGGCCCTTTTACTGCGTCTTGGTTCTTCATCACTTTGATGATCACCATCGGCAGTATCACGTGTTCTTTTGCTAGAATTAGCTTCTTTCCTTTCTTGACAAGGAAACACGTCTTCAAAAAATACAGCATTCCTTGACTCAATAATTGTACCTTCTTGTACATCTGGAATTGCTGATTTGTGCACTAAAAATCGATATGCACTACTGTTATTTGCATATCCAATGAAAATGCAATCGATTGTTTTAGGCCCTATCTTGACTTGTTTTGGCGTAGGTATTTCTACTTTAGCCAAACACCCCCACACTTTCAGGTATTTATATGAAGGTTTTCGACCTTTCCATAACTCATGCGGAGTTTTATCTTTATTTTTTGTGTGGTATTTTGTTAAGAATGTGGTTAGCCGAGAGAATTGCTTTCCCCCACAAATTCTGAGGTAAACCAGAATTTATCAACAAAGCATTCATCATTTCTTTTAGAGTTCGGTTTTGTGTTCAAAAATACCGTTTGATTGTGGTGAATAAGGAGCTGTCGTTTGATGAATAATACCGAGAATCCGAGCAAAATTCATCAAAAGGAGCTCCATATTCTCCACCTCTATCACTTGAATTATCTTAATTCGTTTGCTTAGTTGATTTTCAACCTCATTCTTATAGCTTTTAAAAGCTTCTAAGGCCTCATCTTTACTTCTTAAAAGATATACATAACAAGATTTTTGTGCAATCATCGATAAAAGTAATAAAATACTTTTTCCCACCTCTAGTTTGCACAAACTTTAAATCACATATATCACTTTGTGAATTAACTCTAGAGGTTCTGTTTCTTTCCACTGAGTGTGGAATGGTGTTTTGGCCATTTTTGCCTCAACACGATTTCACACTTGTGATGTGAATCTATTTTAAAGTTAGATAGTAATTCCAAGTTTACTAACCTTTTCAAAGTGTTAAAATTCACATGTCCTAATCTAACATGCCATAAATTTGAACACTCAAGCAAATAAGAAGAAGCATTAATTTTATTGCTTTCAAAGTTTCGAGTACATTCATTACATTCATCTTGAATAGTCCATTATCTAAGTACCCCTTCCCTATGAACTGTCCATTTTTCATAAGTACAAACTTTTGAGCCTCAAATACTAATCTAAACCCCGCTTAACCAACAACGATCCACGACACTAAGTTCTTCCGAATGTCCGGAACATGAAGGACATCAACGAGGGTCGACTCCTTGCCCGAGGTCATCTTGACACCACCTTGCCGAGACCGACAATTTCGACGTTGCATGATTCCCCATGTATAGCTTCCTTCCGTTGATAGGAGTATACGTTGAGAACATGTCTTTGTCGAGCATATGTGGCGTGTAGCACTGTGTCCACCCACCATTCTCTCGGGTTCTCCACCATATAACACTTGTGGCCTTCATACACAACAAAGAGAGATCAAGCTCGGACATATCAATTGGTACGATTTGTCCTCGGTCACATGCACTGGTTCCGATTGGCCTTTTTAGGAAGACGACAATCTTTAGCCTTGTGATTCGGCTTTCCACGTTGAAGCGAGTTCCTTTGAACTTTTTAGCCTTCCCCGCTTTTGATTATTCCCGGGTGCTTTCTCTTCTTGCTAGCATTTGGCTCCACCAAGTTTGCCTTTGCCTCCATAGGAAGCTTGCCGACTTAATCTCGGACTTGCGATTGTCTTCTTCAATTCGCAATCGACAATTAAGTCTTCAAGCCCCATCTCCTTCCGCTTATGCTTCAGGTAATTTTTAAAATCCTTCCACAGGGGCGGTAGCTTCTCGATTATAACAGCTACTTGAAAGGATTCACTCACCACCATACCTTCTGCAATTATATCATGCAGAATCAACTGGATCTCTTGAACCTGGCTGATCACCGTTTTGGTGTCAACCATCTTAAACTCAAGGAATTTGCCGACAACAAATTTCTTTGTGCCAGCATCTTCCGTTTTATACTTCTTTTCTAAAGAGCTCCACAGCTCTTTAGCATTCTTTACCGAACAATACACATTGTACAATGTGTTGTCCAGTCCGTTGAGAATGTAGTTCTGGCACAGGAAGTCGCTTTGACTCCAAGCATCGAACGCCATCCTCTTCTCTTTATCGCTCCTCTTCCCCCTTTTGCAATTGGGGCATCCTCCGTAAAAAAACGAGCAAGGTTCGAGTCGTAAGATAGAACAACATTTTCTCATTGCCATCTTTTGAAGTCTCGAACCCCTAAACTTCTCGGGTTTCTCTCCCGATCTTTGGTCTTTGAATCGAAGACGTCGAAGCCATTTGATATACACGAAAATATCGTCTTAAACTGTTGGAAAAAACCAGGTTGGTGTATACCGAATGACGGGAAAAATAGTTGAAGCGAGTAACGGTAAAATCAAGACGTCGAGGCAAGAGTTGGACTCTTTCTCTTTAAGACGATATTGCCCGCTCACGGTGCTTACGGAATACAAAGAATCGTCTCCCAAGATACAACGACGAACTACTTGCGATAGTTGCACTACAAATCGCAAGTACAACGAACACTTTGATGCTCTTAAACTCTCTTTTACAATGCAGAAATATGAAGTGAAATTCGATTTTTTGATGATGAAATGAATTCTGGGGGCTGGTTTATATAGAGCTCCTGGTGCCTCTTTAGACCGGGTGCATCCCCTGGTCCGGATCGATCTTGACCGTCAGATCGCGCCCTGTGGTTAATAGTTGCGATCTGATGGTCCTGATCCTATCTGCCTGAAGGAGCACACCTATTAGCATGCACCCATTCACACCGACAGACGCTGCGTCGATCCACGGTGCCCTGTCGTGAACAAAACGCATCCAATCAGCGCCACGTGTCGCACTCGTACGATCCTGCCAAGTCACTGCCACCCGAGGTTCCCTGCCACGTCACCGAGCCACTGGACTGAACCCTGGTTCGATTTTCCAAAACTTTAAGGCTCCTCAAAGCTCCTCGCGAAGTGCAAAGTGCGCCTCGAAAGCGCCCAATGCGACTATGTGCGACGTGCGCGAGCCCGGCTCCGGCTCCGGCTCGGACGGTGCTCCGCACCGCCCTCGGTGCCTTTTGAGCTAGCCAAAGGCTAGTCAAAATTGACTTGGTCCACTAGGGTGTACCATAAGGAGTTCCACTTGATTACTCCTTATTAGTGGTGAAGCTCTTTATTAACTAGTCAAACATTTAATATGTTTCCTATGTGGGATATGGCTTTCCATATTCCCACCCTTTTATATTCCATATATAAAAGCATTTAAAGTGGCCAACTTTATGCATTTATTTCTCATTCACCCGATATTGGTTTTGAGAAATTCAAAATGCTAAACTCATCTACCCGCGGCGTAGATGACGTTTATCTCATTTATTTCATACTTTGAATAAATGACCCCACTTAAATAATTGGTCAAAATCGGGTCAAACCCAATTTAATTAAAACCAATTTCCAACAAAGATTGGTTTTTAAACTTTTCTATATAACCGAACAATTGTCTAATACCAAACCGCACTTTGTATATCGTAAAGTATCACCATACTCAACACATACAATGGCTTCTCTAAAATGCTTCATTTGTATAATGGTGTTGTTAGTTGTTTCTCGTGCCTTCAATTCTGAGCCTCACTATTCAGGGGAAATAGATCACTCAAATTTATTCGACTCAAGTCATACTGGTGAAGAAAACTGCTTTCTTTCTAGAGGTTGTGAACGAAATGATGACACATCAAATTTTATGACCCATCCAACTACAGAAAATCAACAAGGAAAAACATACTCGAGTTTGAATGACCCCAGTCATGCTGGGTTAAGTCGAGGAGCTCTTTGCTCTCTTCTTGGAGGTTGTTAAGCCTTCTCCATACTATTACCACCCCATAAACTTTACTATTTACGTATTAAGTTAATATATGATGTAAAATAAGAGACAATTGGAGAAGCATTGTATTTTCTGTTGTCTACATGTGAAATTTGTACTTATTAGTTAAATAAATGGGACAGTATTAAAGATATTTTCTTGTCTATTTTTTTTATTTTTTTTATGTCTTCCAACATATATATCAAGTCATATTTTTGAAAAATAGTTGTCGAACAATGAAAACTGATAAAAAGCAATTCAAATTATCCGAAGAAACAAGAAAATAAAATAACGAAGAATAAATCATAGTTGAACATATCATGAATTTTGAAGGAGATAAATAATTTTCACATTGACTACAACAAATTTATATTTTTGTCGAATTAAAGTTTCAAGAAATCATTCAATCTATTTACACTTTCAATATAAGTATATATTAAGCAAATCTCCTAGTTATGATGAGCAAACGTAACAGCCCGTATTTATTAAGAAATAGTCACTACAAAAAAAAGGATCTATAGTAACACAAATTTAATGACTCTCCTAAAAAGTGTCGTTAAAATTAAGGCTTAACGACGCTTTTTAAAAAGCGATTTTAAGTAATGACGCTTTTACAAAAGTGTCGTTTTATTTACCAATATGTAGACGCTTTTTAAAAAGCGATTTTAAGTTATGACACTTTCGAAAAAGTGTCGGTTTTTTTTACCAATATGACAACACTTTTTAAAAAGCGTATTTAAATAATGACATTTTCACAAATGTGTCACCTTTTCACAAAAGTGGCAACACATTTAGTGACACTTCTAAAAAGTGTAATTATACCTTAGAGTGTAAGGACGCTTTTTAAAACGCGTATTTAAGTAATGACACTTTTACAAAAGTGTCAATTTTTTGTACTAGTATAACGACGCTTTTTAAATAGCGTATTTAAATAATGACATTTTCACAAATGTGTCACCTTTTTTCACAAAAGTGGCAACACATATTTAATGACTCTTCTAAGAAATCTAATTAAAACTGAGGATGTGACGACGCTTTCAAAAAAAGCGTATTTAAATAATGACACTTTTACAAAAGTGTCAGTTTTTTTTACCAATATGGTGACACTTTTTAAAAAGTGTATTTAAATAATAACATTTTCTCAAATTTGCCACCATTTAAATAATGACATTTAAAAAAGGTGGTGGAATTTTGGGTGGTTGGCTTGGTACTGTTGCAAGGAAGAAAGAATTTTGCTCTGTTGAGTACTCGGATTGGAGGAAAATGCCTGATGAAGATAAAAACATTTTATGGAAGTTGACTAAGGTAATTTAATTATGTATATATTTAAAATAAAATAATTACTTATTTTAAATATGTTAAACATTTTAGTTGTGATCTATAAAATATTTTGTTACAGGCATACTTTGAGATCCCTTATAATCCAAATGTTAAAAAATGGGTATTGACATCAATTCGCGTGAAATGGAAGAACTACAAGCATGAGCTAAAATGTGCTCATTTTTTACCTGAGAAGACAAAGCAGCAAACTATAGATGATGTTCCACTAGGATTATCTCCTTTGCAGTGGAAGAAACTTGTCGAGTATTGGTTTTCAGAAGAGTCACAGGTATTAAATTAAATAACATAATGAAACTCAGATTTATGAAATTGCTTAAACTGAAAATTCAACAATATATTGTTTTTTATGTTATCCATGTAAATATAATAATTTATGAATTATGTGCAGAAACTCTCTGACAAGGGTAAAACAGCAAGGACACACCACAAAACGCCTCATACTTGTGGTTCTAAGAGTTTTGCACGATGCAAAGACGAATTCGTGAGATATATTTTATTTTTATATTACTATGCAGTTGGCAAAAGGGATTTGCAAAAATATTTAAATTTTTTAGTAATGCACTATAAAATCAATATGAATAGAATATATGTAATTTATTTTGTGATTTGATTTATGTTCAAATTATATTGTGGCAGGAAGCGAAAAATGGAAAGCAGCCTGGACGTGTAGACTTTTTTGGAATAACACGTAAAAGAAAGGATGGAAGTTTTGTGAATCCAGAAGCAGAAAAAATTATGGTAATTATTGTAACTACTTCGAGTCATCTATCTTGTTATTGTTATATTTGATATGTAAGATAATTGGATTATTACAATAAATTGGTTACTAATTCTTTGACAATTGTTTTAATAGGATCTAGCTGCCAACATGATTGCGAGCGTGGTGCGAAGATCTCGTAATCAAGA